>JAVRXN010000003.1:15478199-15983199 GCA_033556935.1 Timema podura
AAGGGGAAGAACAACTAAAGATTCTCAACAAAAAGTTTGAAAATTTAGAATTGGTAAATCAAAATTTCATCCAACAAATCAGTAAAATTAATGACAGGGTTTCAGAGGGGGAAAAAAGACAAGAAAATATGGAGGTTAGGCAGGAAAATCTAAGAAAGGGACAATTTGAGTTGAGTGATCAATTATCTGTAGTGACAAACAAAACAGAGGGTTGGGGGAAAGAGTTAGATAAATAAATCAACAAGTTAGAAAATCAAATGCATACACATGACAGGCAGATAGCATACAACAAATCAACTGTTCAAAAAGTACAGTTCAATTTGGAAACTCAAACAATAAAAGTAAGGTTAGAAATTGAGGGGTAAGGGGAGGATAACAGGCAATTTATCAAAGAAAACATTAATGATGAAATTCAAGTAAAAAATAAAGAAATTGAGGGAATAAAAGAAATTGTAATTGAAAACACAAAAACAGTTGGCACTTTAGATCAAAAATTAAACAATTTAGCTGATCAAGTACAACAGAATAAGGAGATGGAGGCAGTTGGCAGAATTGTGTGTAATCACAACAACCTAGCGACTAATAATTTCAATGACCTCACTTTGTCACTCATTCCTAGATATAGGGGAGCAAAGGGCAAAATATCTGCAGCTCAGCATTTGCAAAAAATTGAAAGGGTTTGGAAAGGGGAGAATTTAAGGGAAAAGAACAAAATTGAAATTTGGTTGTCAAGCTTAGAAGGGGAGGCTAGGAACTGGGCCAGCTGTTTAGAGGATGAGTGGGAAACCTACGACCAGGCTAAACACACATTCTTGGATCACTTTTGGTCACAAGAGATGCAGCTAATATTCAATGGTAGATATGACCCCAGGAAGGGCACAATGAATGAGTATTTTCATGGTTTTGTTTCTCAAGCTAAGTATTTGAATTACCCATTAGAAGAACACAGTTTGGTGAAACATCTTACAGTTTGGTGAAACATCTTACAGGTTGGTGAAACATCTTACAGGTTGGTGAAACATCTTACAGGTTGGTGAAACATCTTACAGGTTGGTGAAACATCTTACAGGTTGGTGAAACATCTTACAGGTTGGTGAAACATCTTACAGGTTGGTGAAACATCTTACAGGATGGTGAAACATCTTACAGGTTGGTGAGACATCTTACAGTTTGGTGAAACATCTTACAGGTTGGTGAAACATCTTACTCATTATTTTCCATCTCAAGTACAAAATGTATTGTTTAGTGTTAGTGCCCAAGATATGAAGGAGGTAGGAAGAGTATTGATAGGATTTGACAATAGGTGGCAAAGGAATGGGGACAGGGAAGGTAGAAATGAAACACCCAATTTTGATAGGAATAGACAGACCTACAATCCACCCAGTTGTGATTATAAACAAAATAGGCCACCAAACCAATTTCAGAATTCAAGGAGTCAAGGAGAAAGCAGGCCCAACCGACTTAACTATTTTGCTAACCAAGGACAAAATAGGCAAGATCCTAACAATCACATGATAGGTTACCGATAGGGGGTCAAGGAAAACCCCAGACAAGAGGGCCAAAACAACTACAACAAACAGGTAAATAATGGTCAGACCAGAAGAGTAGCAGCAGAAGTGCACTCCGCACCTAGTTTTAATGACATTTTACCATTTACAATGTGTCAGACAGTGCCTAGAAATGAAAATCAGGGAAACTGATTGCTAAGGCCCGTGGCAGTCCACACGAGGTCTACAAGGTAGGACTAATGAACAGCTTAAACATTTTGACTTTGTTAAACAATATATAATCTTACAGGGTAATCCCATGGAAGATCTATTGCAGCAAAACAATAGTAAAAATTAATTCATTAAGGCAACATCCCCAGAGATAGAAGGAAAGGTAGGTAACGTTGAGTTAAAACTATTGGTAGATACAGGATCTGAGATAACGGCTATTTCCCAGGAGTGTTTTAAGGAAGTAAAGAAGCAAAACCCAGGTGAGGTTATTCCTGTACTACCAGTTACTAATGTAACCTTAATAGCCGCTACAGGATCAAGGAACAAGAAGGTTAAGAAACAAGTGTTGCTGGATGTGGTGATTAATGATGTAAAAATTACTATTATTTTTCTTGTGGTGGAAAATCTTAATGTATCTGTAATATTAGGATCAGATTGGTTGACAGGTTTTGAGGTCGGTATTGACTATAGAAGCAAAAAATTGTCTATAAACAAAAGTCCAATAAAACTAAAAGTTTCCTTCAATAGGTTACAGGTACAAATAAGTAAAGTAGTGTTATTCTTCCTTCTGTGGAGATGACGGTAAGGTGGAGGAGGGGGCATAGAGGTAGGAGAGGAAAGGATGTCGGGAGAGGTAATTATGTGGCTGCCCGAATGTTTCATGAGCGCTGGAACAGAGGGAATGTGGCTGCCCGAATGTTTCTGAGCGCTATAGGTAGGTTGGTAGGGTAGTTGAAAAAAAGAGTGTACGCAGAGAGAAACGACATGATTTCTGGTTGTCTTGTTTATCCTTTCTGTTTTATTATTTTTGTGCCATCCATACATCAACGGCTTTTATCCGTGGGGAGGAGGTTGGGCCCAACCCTCCTCCCTAGTCTTACACTATAACTTATACTAAACACATACATATATACACTCTTAGAATTAGTCTTAATTAACCTATATACATTCCCGTCCCGCTACTGCCACTGGATCGTCTTTTGGTCCCTTTTATTGTTAAGTGTTGGGCTTAATAGCCCTTCTCAGCCTGGCGCTGCCTCTCGAGAATTCTGGACACTAATTACGGGCGCACTGGGGGCTCTCGGTGGTTCACTCGGTTTCGGAACGGTCACAAGATTGCCGCACGACAGTAGGTTGTATCGAAGCAAAAAATACTGAAAATCTAAATATGCAGCAAGTAACCTCTAATCATGAGTCAAACATACCATGGGAAGAAATTGAAAATAAGGTCAATAAAATGGACTTAAGTGGGGAGCAAACTCAGGACCTACTAGAAACCATGTGGGGAAATAGAGAGGTTTTTCCTAGAAAGCCTGGGTTGAACAAACTATACGAGTGTGAACTCCAGGTAACAGATCAATCACCATTCAATTGTAAGTCATACCCGGTACTATATAGTCAGAGACCAGCTGTTGAAGAGACCCTAGATCACATGTTAGAGTGGGACATTATAGAAAGATGTAGTTCCGATATTGTTAATCCACTAGTGGTAGTTGGTAAGAAAAACAAGGGAATTCGACTGTGCCTTGATGCACAAAAGATCAATCAGATATTGGTAAGAGATGAGGAGACCACTCCACCAGCTAATGAGCTCATACAAAATATTTGCAGGTTGTAAGTACTTGACTTCCTTGGACTTGGTAAGTTCATTTTGGAAGATAGGGTTGCACAAAGAATCCAGAAAGTTTACTTTGTTCATATATAATGGACAAACTTACTGTTTTAAGAGGATGCCATTCGGTCTCTCCGTTTCTACTAGCAAGTTCATTAGAAATATTAAGCTTTGCTACTCTATATGTTGACGACATAGTCATAGCATCAAGTACTTTCAAGGAACATGTGAAACAAGTGGGATTAGTACTGATAAAATTAAGATTAGGTAGTATGACAGTGAACCTAGAAAAATCAGCTTTTTTATCCAAGAAAATAAATTTTCTGGGACATATTAATTTCTCCAGAAGGTGTATCAGCTGATGAAGAAAAAACTAGGGCCATTAGGTAATTCCCTATCCACAAAAATAAGAAGCAATTTCAAGCTTTTTAAGTTTGATTAACTACTACAGGAAGTTCATCAAGTGTCATTCGAACCTGGTACTCCCACTGCTGCGACTAACTAGAAAAGGTGAGGAAGGGAGCTGGGGTGTAACAGAGGAAACAGCAATGAAACAAATCAAGGAGCAATTTGTGAGTACAGTCATGTTAAAACATCCAGATTTTAGTGAGCCCATGTGCATTTCTTGTGATGCATCAGGCCAAGCGATAGGTGCAGAATTATTTCAAATTGATGAACAGGGAGAACGAAGGCCAATAGCTTTTGCCAGCAGTGTGTTACATGGGCCAGAAATCAACTATACAATAACTGAAAAAGAATTACTTACCAATGTGTTCAGTTGCATTCAATTCCTTATTTTCATCATAGGAAAAACTACTGTTTTGTACACAGACCACAGAGCACTGACTTTATCAACAAATGTAAGCTGCTTTATGACAGGCTAACCAGATGGATTTTGTTACTACAAGAATATGATCTTGACATTAAGTATATCCCAGGTAGAGCACAGGTTTTACACCTTTAGAGCTCATGAAAGGGAGGAGGGCCAGTAGGAACCTCGAGGAACTTTTTGATGTTCCACACAGAATAGAAAAGGATCAACAAGCTAAGCTACACATTGCAGTGAAGCGACTAAAAGATGTAGCCACAAAGAGGTCCCATTATCATGATAAAAACATTCACAAACCTGTACGTTACGTCATTGGACAGTCAGTTCTGGTCAAAAATAATAAACTATCATCAGTCTTAAATAAAGAGATAAAGAAGTTCTTTTTACTGTATGAAGGGCCCTACCAGGCCACAATGTGTACCTAGTTGAAAGAAGACCAAGAGACTAGACAGGTAAGAGGAACCTACAATGTAACTGAATTAAAGCCCTGTTATCAACTAGAGGATCAGTAGGAATGTACTGTTACAGAAATACAACCCTATGATGATAAGTTGTGAGGATCATGAGGCTGCAGTGTAACATAGGTGGCTAGCAGAATATGAAAAGTCTAAAGTAAGGATTGTAAGTCTCCATCGTGGTGCAGGTGTGAAACAGTAATTTCAAGCTAGGCTAGCTAAGGGATTCGAGAGAGGGGGTGAGACAAATATATAATGTAACAAGAATTGTGAAGCGCCGGGCTCTTAAGTATAATATGTAATTTTATCTTTTTAACCTTGTAAATGAGAGCCATTTTTTTTACTGTAGGGATTGGTGTGGAAAGTGATCCACCTCCTGAACATTTCAATAAAGTCCAACCCTGGAGAGTAGGGACCGTTACTTTATTTTGTTACTATTATTATTAGACATATTTAGGGACAAAATCCATAGGATGGGACTATTGTTTCATATCAGGCATGGGTTCCGAATGACACATGGAGGTGTATAAAGATAGGAGAACAGACAAGTGAGTAGGAAGTAAGTCAAAGGACCAGGATGCAGACGTGTAAGGTAAGTGTGTGTAAGGTCAGCTTAGAGGGAAGCATCCTCCGAAGTGCTTAGCGAAGGAAGGAGTAGGTATGGATTTCTCACAACAGGTATAGTCAGTTGGGGGTGGGGGGGGTGCCCAGAAAGCGCCAGGTTAGGATAGGTCTCTTTTAGGATAGGTTACTCTAAGGGATTTCTTTTATGTAAGGGGTGTATGAACATCTTACTCTTTTCAACGAATCTCTTTGATACCAACTTTTTAATATATATATATATATATATATATATATATATATATTTATCTTTATATACATATTATGTAATGCTATAAGCTCACATATAGGATACTTCTAGGACATGGTGTTAGGTTGCGACCAGTAAGATCGGGGCTTCAAATGCTGAACAATAGAAACTCTCAGACTAAGCATTATGGAATTATAAAGACTGATTCCCAAATGTAAAGATAACTGACTACCTACACACAGACTAAGATTTATGTTACTAAATAAAATTCAAATTCTAGCTTAAGGTGTTCACTATTATTTATGTTGTAATATATACATTAAGGGTGTCGCCAATATTATAAAGTAAAAACAAGTGTGTTTAAACAAATACATGTCCTGTTATGTAGTAAGGATAAAGCAAAAATGAAAACTTGGTACAGAAGTAAAATTTAGTATAGATTTTGAAATCCAATTAAACTGGTTCAGACAATTAAGAGTATGTGTAACATAGAGAGTTAAGAGTGTTTGTTAGGCAAGAGGGTTAAAAAAAATATATATATGTAATAAATAGTGGATCCGTGGAGGATCATAGAAGCAAGGAAAAAAATTATGAAACAAATAAGGAAATTATTATTATTATTATTATTAGCACCGCGTCTTACTACCCGTTCGGGTTATACGCAAATAAGGAAATAAAAAAAAGTGCAACAAATTTTATTTATTTAGCACCGCGTCTTACTACCCGTTCGGGTTATACGCTTAAGTACTAATTACTCTAATGGATTAGGAATTGGGAGGGTTGAATTTATAGGAAGTGAACCCGCATTTGCGTGGAGGGAGAGTGGAAAACCATTTAGGAAAAACCACCCCCAGTTCACCCGACCGAGATTCGAACCTCGATCTCCCCGTCCTCGGCGGTCGAGCTCAACACGACTAGCGCGTTAGCCAACTACGCCACCAAGGCGGGTAACAAATTTTATTAAATTAGAACAAAACATAAGGCATTGAGAAGTACGAAATGTTAAAACAAGATAAGTAAAAAGTTTAATGTATTTTAAATCAATCTTAAGGACGTTATGGCAACGAGATTTGGTTTTTAAAAATAAATGATTAAAAGACAGATTGGTGACCAGTAAATTAAATTTTCTTAATTTAATGAACTTAGATTCTTCCATTTCAATTGATCATAATCATGCTTAACATTTTATATTTTAATATTTGATTTATATAACTTCAACTTCTTTGCATAAGAACTTATGTAAACATGCAGTGAGATATCACCACTTAAGACATTGTCATTTAAGTACTTCAATACTATACAGGGTGTTCCAAAATATTAAAATTTATGTAACTTTGTACAATTTTATGAAACGCTATACAGGGTGTGAGAGAAGTGATCATGTTTATTGTTGGCAAATCGTATCAAAAAGTATACGATAACTCTCTACTTTCAGATATCCTTTGGGGGGGGTACTGTAATGACCTTGATTTGACCCTAAAGAATATTTGAAAGCATTGACAATATTCTCCTCTTAATTTTATATAATAAGCATATGTTGCTTTTATTTGAATTCTATATTCTATTATTCCATGCTTAAAATACGTCTTATTCTATGTTATTCATTTACAGTAGTCACAAGATTCTAGCTAAGAAGGTACTAGTTGTTTTCTGTTCTTAAGTTAACACCCTGAAGTTAGGGGGCATTAGCCCTTGTAACTAACTTCAGTGTGTTGACGCAGTCGGTTAGAGTTGGTTAATACGTGGGAGTGTTTTAGAGGCGGCTTCCGGTTCTGGAATCTCCTAGAGCCTTGTTCCAATGTTCTATTGGACTGAGGTACTGGGATTTGTATTCGCTTTGGAGCGCTCTCTGATACAAGCTTTCGATCTGATAGGATGTGTTTTTGGATGTGCAAGTGTTAAGTGCACAACACGTTTATAAAAGAACATTGGTGACCTGGTGGTCTAGGGGTAAGGTGTCAGACTTCTGTGCTGACGTCCGGGGTTCAATCCTAGTTTTCGGCATAGATTTATCTGATTACCAAAACCTTCCTTCACCTCTGACAAGACGTGTATTAATCACAACTTGTGAATGTGTGGAATGCCAGGCCTCCACCGTGGTTCGGATCCCACGTTAAATTGTAGGTCCTCCATTTCATCTCACAATCACCCTACCATTTCACATTAGCGTAAGTGCGTATAACCCAAACAGGTAGTAAGACGCGGTGCTAATAATAATGATGATGATGATGATGATGATGATAATAATAATCATAATAATCATAATAATAATAATCATAATAATAATAAATAATAATAATTAATAATAATAAATAATAATAATTAATAATAAATAATAATAATATAAATAATAATAATAAATAATAATAAATAATAATAATTAATAATAATTAATAATAATTATAATAATAAATAATAATAAATAATAATAATAAAATAATATATAAATAATAATAATAAAATAATAAATAATAATAATAATAATAATAATAATAATAATAATTAATAATAATATAAATAATAATAATATAATAATAATAATAATAATAATAATAATAATAATGATAATAATATATAAAAGAATATGAAGATCGGGTATCAAAATTATTCAATGTAATCCTATGTTTGAATTTAAAATATATACATAAATCAAGAAGGTGCAGGTGTGTTGAATAATATATATTTACTAAAGTGCGACATTTGGCAGAGTAATCATGATCATTTTTCTAATAACGTAGCAAGTCTAAAATTATTGAATAAATCACTAGTAAACTTATTTTCGACAAGAATCATTACTCATATACATTACAAACTCAACCTTAAGTATAATAATGATAAAAATGAGAAGAAAAACACACTGCAACCAACTCCGCCAAGAGTACCACTAATAAAGTAACATAACATTCGGTCTCTGATACAAAGTGCTAGAATACGAGAGGTAAACTATATTTCCACAACAAAAGGCCAAGGTTCTGTAGTGTAGCAATAGGAGTACCAAATTAAACCAAGTCGGATTATTTCACATGGCAATCATGTGAGGCAGGACCCGAGGTATGACAAGGTTTTAGCATGATATATTTCACTGTATTAATTTACTATGACTATAAGAAAATGCAAAATCAAATAGAAATGTAAGCGGTTAAAATGATAACTTATGAGGTTTGTTTTGGTTACATAATTCTGATTTAGTTGATTGTAGCAGCCTAATATTTAGGTGAGGAGCATACTATCCCAAATAACCTCTAATTTGGATGATTCTCTTTAGCGACATCTTAGTCGCATTCATATAATCCAGCCCTGGGGTAATTATGGCTCTCGGGCAGCATGCATCCCATCAACTAGCTTTATCTGGTTCACAAACTATCTATGAACAACATTTTAGTGCTAAAAATACAAGAATTAAAAAATTTATTACTATACTCCTAGAATAATATACCATTTCTATTCAACAAACTGATGAACAGTTTTATAAGCAGTTTTAAGGATTTCTACTACTAAATTTATGCCCGACATTAAATAAATGAACAAATTTGCAATCATCTCATTAAGTTATGTTTAATTGGAGAATAAATTATGTTTACATGTTGTCTTCCTATTTTATGTTTTTTATATAATTTTCTTCTATTTTTAAATAATAAATTGCTTCTACCAAAAAGTTGTATTTTATTTGTTGATCCATTATTAGTATTTTAATCTTCAATGTGGTCCTTCATCCAAAATATTTTCACAGATCTGGTAAAATAATTAAAACAAGTATAGGTGGGCAAGTGGGCTTGTACTTAGTGAGGACGGAGTTTGTGGGTCAGTTGGACAGTGTTTTCGATCCTCCGCGATATAACCCAGAGTAAAATGTTGGAATATTTTTTATATAATTAACAATATTATTTTAACCACATCTTACTACCCATTTAGGATAAACGCTTAATATAATGCTTGCAGGGCAAATAAGAAGAAGGAAAAAGAAATGAGAAAGGATGTACCCATACTTACTTGGAGGGAAGGGGTGAAACCTTTTGAAAACAGACAGTATAATAACAACAATATTTCCTAGAATATATATTTTACTTTGTTTTTCTCTTTTTTATAAACATTAAATATTTCAATTTTTCGACCAGATAATACATGTATCTGATCTATTAGGCTAGGATTTTCTTTTAGAAGTTCAATATATTTTGTTTTCTCTACAATGATATTTCCCTGCAATTCTCAAGAAAAATGTGTGTCTTAAATTTTTTAAATACTATTTCCTTCTCTTTTTGTTTGAAGATTGATTATAAATAAAATTTATCCGAGAACCAATTGTGTCCTGGCATTCTAGCATATCAGTAAATAGTTCACTAGGCTGTGTGTACAGGCCAGCTGTGAGGGTTTGAGTAGTCAAGTAGTCAAATGGTGCTTGCCTTCAAGTTAAGAGTTGGCTAACATCAAGTCCATTCCAACAACAAAAGAATGAAGAATTTTGTTTAGTCGGCACTAAAAATAGCAAATTAATATCACACAAACTGCTTTGTTGGTCGCATGGTCTAAGGAATTATTATCGCAGTAGACATGAATGCCAATGATTGGGAGATCTAGGTTCTTATCTGGGTCGTGTGTATCGAAGAATTTAAAAAAAAATGGTTTTCCACTCTTCCTCCAAGCAAATGTGGGTACACTTACTCCATATTCAACCTTACCCATCCTTAGCAAAATTAATACATGAGCATATAACCCATATGGGTTGTTAGATATGGTGCTAAAAAAAAAGAAGTGGTGGTTTTACTTCCAAATGGAAGGAAGTTGTGATAAGATTTTTATAATTGGTAAAATTTTGTTGGATCCAAATTGGCAAGCTTTAAGCCCAGGGGTGAGCACTTTACCCCAAGACCAGAGAGGTTGTCTAATAGCCTAGTATAGCAAAGCAAATAAAAGGAAATTTATACTAGTAAAAAAAAATTTAATTATTAATATTTCAGTAAATTTGATTATTATCGAAATAATTTATATCTGTTCTTTTAGTCATGACAACATTTTATTTTGCTTTTGTAATATGTGAGGGGAAGGGGGCACAGTGTCATTTTGCAGCCAGACTGTAGGAGTTATATATATATAATATATATCTTTTTTATGTTAAAATAGGCAATTCTATACTATTTTAGGTTGGTACCACTGTTTAATTTGTCTTTTGTTTCTTTTAGCTTGAATCTGTGTTCATGCCTATGAACTTGTAATTTTTTGAGTCATGTTCATCTTAGTTATTATAACATGTATCGTTAAGTCTAAAACCTGTTAATTATATCTATAAACCGGTGTACTCTGACAGGTTATGGGCCCAGGCTTGTTGTGATTTGTTGATTTTAGGACAGGTAAAGTTATTAGTCAAGTGTGTGCAGTAGAACGCGTGAATTCTAGGTGTTTGCTTGTGTTTATGACGCTGTTGCCAATCACCATCACCATAATGGTTTTAGGAGAAGACAAAACGTACAAAATTCCGCTTTTTGACGGCACTAATTTTGACAACTTGAAGTTTCGGGTAGAAACGCTTCTAGATTAACTTGATTTGTTGCCCTTTATTCAAGGTGACTATCGGGACTTGGTGAACATTGCGTCAAGTGATAATGCTGAAATAAAGTCGGAAAAGTATAAAGAGCTGGACAAGCTCCGGAAATCCAATCGCAAGTGCAAGTCACACAGATTATACAACGAATCTCAGACAGCCACTTCGATTGTGTGAAGGATAAGAACACCGCTTATGACATATGGCAAGTGCTTTGTAATACTTACGCTCGTAAAGGTATTGCTAATCAGCTTTTATTACACAAAACCTTGTTGATGATGAAATTTGATCCCTCTTTAGAGACCCTTGAAGTGCATTTTATCAGGTTTGATTGTACTATTCAGGAATTGAAATCGTCGGGAGCTAACCTCGAAGAGTTATATGTTGTCTGCCATCTTCTCTGACTATGCCATCAGATTATCAAGTTATTGTCACTGCCATAGAAACACTATCTGCTGATAATCTCAACTTGGCATTCGTAAAAACGTGCCTACTTGATGAGCAGAGCAAACGTCAAGCAGAAGGTATTGATGGATGGAGCCAGTCATTCTCTAGCGTTACTGATCGGAAGGCTACAAAATTGAAATCTTCGCAACCAGAATGTTGTCCAAATTGTAAACAAAACATTTCAAAGCAATTTACTGGTAATAGGTATTTTCTCTGTCATAAAGCTGGTCAATTTCGTTCGGACTGTCCTAAATTGAAAGGCAAGAAGCAGCAGAAGAGTTAAACAAGTAAAGCAAACGTAGCTGAAGCTAGTGATAATGAATTTAGTTTGAATGTGTCAACGTCAGCAGCTTGTTGTGATGGATAACTGTAGTTGCTTGACTCTTGCGCCACTGAACGTATGATCAGTGATAAAAATATTAGTTTGGTCTCAAATAAAAGATGCCTATCAAAGTCTAACAATATAGAATTTGCCAAATCAGGATCGATGTTGTGTGCTGAAGAGATTGGAGATATACATGCATCTGTGACTCACAAAGGTAATCAAAACTTTATCAAAATTTTCAATGTACTAATCGTCCCTGGATTGCAATTTAATCTGCTCTCAGTTAGTAAAATGGATGCTTATCGGTTTAAAGTTGAGTTTGAAAAAGGGAATGCTACCATTCTGAAAGGCGATACTTTTGTGGCTGTTGCCACTCGATCTGATAGAGTATATACAATGTTTCTTTAGCCTTGTAAAAAAGCATGTGCTGGTGTTGCTAGTTCCATTGTAGCATCATCTGATTTGTGGCACAAGAGGCTTGGTCACATTGGCAAAACTGGTTTAGTTCACTTAAGTAAGATTATAGATGGAATAAAGGTTGATCCAGGATCGATCCTCGATTTATGTGACTCTTACATACAGGCTAAACAAACACGCCTCCCTCACACAAAGCCACACATTAGAGCTAAGCGCCCATTGGAGATCATACACAGTGATCTTGTAGGACCCATTAAGCCTGTATCATATGATCAAAAGAGGTATCTGCTTACCTTGATTGATGACTATTCTCACTTTACAGTCATTTACACTCTAAATACTAAGTTTGAAGTATTTTCATACTCTAAGCAATTTGGAGCTATGGTAACAGCTCACTTTAACCTAAAGATAAGTCGCTTTAGGTCTGATAATGGTGGTGAATTTGTGTCACAGGAAATTCTCGATTATTTAAAGAAGCAGGACATCCAGTCAGAGTTTACGATCAGGCTTACCAGTCAGCAGAACGGCGGCACAGAAAGAATGGGACGTAGCATCATGGAGAAAACACGCTGTTTACTCCTTCATTCTTCTCTTGATAAGTCACTCTGGATGGAGGCCGTGATGACTACAGTCTACCTAATAAACAGATCACCTACTAAAGCTCTTGAAAACCAAGTTCCAGCAGAATTGTGGTATGGTTTAAAGCCTGATATGATCAAACAGAAGGTTTATGACTGTGTAGCACATCTTCGATTACCTAATCAAGATGTTAAAAGTAAACTTGACAGCCGCTCAAAAAAAGTGCTATTTTGTTGGTTACTGCCTGAATGGGTACAGGCTGTGGTGTCCACAGGAACAAAAAATCATGCGTGGGCATGATATAATTTTTGATGAACATTCATTCATAACCAGTGATGTTATTGATTCAACACCCTCTCGGGCTAGTGAGGTCATTGGTTCGATTCTGAATGAAGTTGTTACTGAGAAACTGGAGGAGGAGAACCAGAGACAATTTCTGACGAAGAAGAGACTCCTGGAACTGGTGAGGAACATGAACTTCTGTGTAGGAGCATGAGATCTCACACTACACCAGCGTACCTAAACGACTATGCTGCACTGTATCTTGGTGCCGAGTCATTTATTGACAACTTGCCAGAAACCTTTGAGGACATTCATAGAAGAGATGATGCGCAACAATGGATGGCTGCAGTTGAGGAAAAGATGTACTAAGTGAAGACAAATTAGACCTGGACACTTACTGAGCTGTCATCCGGTAAATGAGATATCACCTGCAAGTGGGTCTTCAAGATGAAGCAGGATGAAAATGGACAGCTTGACAGGTATAAGGCGAGGTTAGTGGTGAAGGGCTGTGCACAGAAGAAAGGGTTTGATTACAATGAAACGTACATCACCCGTAGCCCATTTAACCACTGTCAGGACACTGCTTGCTATCATAAACAAAGAAGATTTAATTGCCTTTCAGTTGGACGTAAAAAATTCATTCTTCTGAAGAGGTGTATATGAAGCAGCCACCTCGCTTTATAACTGAGAGCAACCTTGTTTGTAAGTTACACAATACCCTCTATGGAGTGAAGCAGGCATCACAGGAATGGAATGCTAAACTTGACAAATTTGTGAATTCTTTTGGATTTGAGCAGATTGAAAACAATAAATGTATGTACTTAGACTTCAGAACAGCATCAAAACCTACCTTTTGGTTTAAGTAGATGACATAATTTTGACAAGGAACAATCTGCAGAAGTTGAATTACATAAAAACATCTCTTGTGTCAGAATTCGAGATGAAGACTCTTGGAGGTTTGCACAACTTTCTAGGTATAAAAATTGATCAGAAAACTGATGGTATGTTCTTCAGCCAAACAGCCTACTTGAAGAAAGTTCTCAATAAATTTGGTCTAGAACAGTGCAAGCTTGTCAAGACACTGATGAAGGCAAAACCACCTGAAATAATAACTACATCAGAGTGCATAATTCAGAAAAAGCCGTACTGTGAGCTTGACCCTGATCTGAGCTTCTCAGTGAATTTCTACAGCAGGTATCAGATCAACGCAATGCAACAGAAGCACACTGGAATGGACCCAAACAAATACTACGATACATTCAACGAACACTTGAAGTTGGTCTCTTCTTTCCGAAGAACTGTGATGTCGCCTTACGGGCCTACGTTTATGTAGAATGGGCCAGTGACAGTTATGGTCGTAAATCTACATCTGGGTACCTATTCCAAGTTTATGGTGCCACTGTTGGTTGGACTACACCTAAGCAGACTACAGCCGTCCTGAGCTCAACGGAGTCAGAGTTTGTTTCCCTGTTAACCGACTCATCCGTCCTGCTCTGGTTGAGAATACTGACCCGGCAAGGTGTACGAGGACAACCAGTCCTGCATAAGATGTTTGGATAAATGGGAGCATCGAGGACTAAAGTATATTGATGTCAAATACAACTTTGTTCGTGATTTGTATCTAAATGGTGTTATTGATGTGATTTGTTTGGAGATAAATGAACAATCTGCTGACATTCTGACAAAGAGTTTGGTTGGAAACAAATTTGAGTATTTTTGTAATTATATTGATTTAATCAAATGCTGATTCACTAGAGTTTAGTTGTATGTAATTAGCGGTGCATGTAGGATATTTTCCCTCCTTTTTGTGGTTGTAGTAGAATTGAGGAGGAGTGTTAAAATAGGTAATTCTATACTATTTTAGATTGGCACCATTATTTAATGTGTCTTTTGTTTCTTTTAGCTTGATCTGTGTTTTCGAGATTTAGAGATTATATATAATATATATTAATTATATATATTATTATATATAATGTATATAATAATAGGCCTATATTATATAATAAATAAAATATATTGTGAATATTATATATAATATTTTATTATAAAATATGTATATATTATATAAATTATATTATCAATAATATAAATGTATCATATTATATCATATATAATATCTTACAGAAGAGAATACACATAATAGCAATTAGTTTTAAAAGTGGTAATAGACATATCATGATCAAGCCAGTGCTTCATAGGGACTCACACCTCAACATTTGCCTTCAAAATGACCAGTTTAGTTGTTTGAATTTTCAGAAATGACTTTAGAAAATAGCAGGTTTGACAAAAAAAACATAGTTTACACTAAACATTTAATTTGGTAGAAACTGATGGTAAATTATCGTGAATTAAATCACAATCCTTCTCAATAAAAAATGTATCAAGAACTTTTATTAATAATTATATTGTGGTGACTATAGTAAGATTAAATAAAGCACGGAATTGAAGTTCAGTCTCATAAAGTTATAGATATTTATTACTTTGAATAAAACTGTCAAATTATATTTAAAACCTAAAATACAGTTAAGTCCAATATGAAAAATTGTAATATAAAACATGTAGTTTAGTTGGAAATAATAGAAATTATCCAAAGTTTTAGTTGGAGCCCTATAAATAAATAATGTACAGTTTGCTTTTATTGGTAATCTAGGCCTATTGATTTTTTATTTTATTCCTCTTTCAATAAATCAACTGACAATCTTTTAGAGTAGGCTATTATAGTTGTTAATGCCATTAAATGTGTGGAATATATTTGATGATAAATACATTTAAAAATAGCTATTTACAGTGACAAAGATTTTGTCAAAGGGAGCCTTGCTTTATGTATACAAGTAAAACCAATCATTGTGGGTATCACAGCCAAAAATAATGTGTGACATAGTCAAGTATAATTATAACAGCTAAAAAAATTGGCAGCCTGTAAGGTAATGAGTGCAAACATAATTATTTTAGGTATGTAATGATTAATTGATTTTATCAGACAAGAGAACAAAAATACAGAATTAATTTATTTAATCAAACCATTTAGGCATCACAAAATGCATTAAAAGACACCACCATTTCCCTCTTCCAACAATCAAGAAATAATTTCTGGTCTTCATCGCAATCTGCTTTACAATCATAATATGAAATAGAGGACTGAGCCAGCAAGTTGCTATCTTACAACCTCAACAGAGTGTATACCGGTATGTACAGGAAAGCACACTAGATGGAATGTCAAGCCTCTTTTTTAAAACTCCACAAAGTTAAGATTTAGCTTTCAGCCCTCTTATAATAAATAATAAACCACTCATCATACAATGACACATTTTTCAACAAAATTAGGGCATGTGTATCAATATTTGTATTAGTTTAATCCTAGAACTAGTCCCAATTGCACCGAAACATAACCACAGTTTACAAAAGAAAGAGTGAGAAATATCAAGTTATCTGGGATGTTAGTATTCTCCACCCGAGAGTAATAGTTGGTTCTGTTAGAACTTTATGGAATTATAAACCCATCTATCAACACCTAAGTCTCAGGGGCTGCTAATGTGATAGTTTCCTAAAGATCACCTTAGTTCCAGTGCCTGGAGCTGGCGTTCCTTCTCCTGCAACTTGCGACTCATCTCCACAAGCTGCTGTGCATTCTCACCCTTGCGACGATGCAACTCTGTCAACTCTTCCTGCTGAGTCAGCAACTTCTGCTCTAGTGCCTGGACTTTGTCACTGTTCTTCATGTCCCCGGTGATACCAAGCCCTTGCAAATTTTCCTGGCGGAGTTTCTCATTCTGCACAGTCAAATGCAGGTTCTCACCACGTAGCGCTGTGGCATTGTCAAACACACGGTTGTCTGGAAAACAGAAGAAGGTTAGTTTCCCCTGGTACCTCCCAAAATGCTGGGTCACATTCCCCACCCAAGATTACAAACATGATTCAATGCCACTTCTCTTACAATTTTTAATTTAAACTATACCGACTTCCCAATATAAACCAAAACATTCACATTGTTGCGGAAGGAAAAATATTATAATACCAGTAGCAATATACTTAAAATTGATAAGTGCCATAGAAAAAGATCCAACAAATGTTGGCCAGTAGTGATAACTATTAAACCTATGTGTGACCAAAGAACCGTTTTAAACCGAAAAGTCTGATTCCACATTTTAAGTAGGATCCTTTTTGATAGTCTTAATCCCCACTGATGATGAAATTTTAATTTGACACCGAGAAAGGACCATGTGAGTACTGTCCACTCATTGCTGGAACTAGCCTTGGAGCAGTTTCTTGTGTTGTTGATTAATTCAAAGGCCTAGACAAAATCAGTCAGGAAGGAGGCCATCAGGCCATGGTCAATGTGATGCAACAGTAATAATTCACTCAAAAGGATGATTTTTATGAAAAAGGATTCTCAAGATGCAAATAGAGTTGATTCTGATGCAATCTTTAATATGCAGTAAATGAGTTGATTATGATGCAACATCTTTAATAATGCAGTAAATGAGTTGATTATGATGAAACAACTTTAATAAAACAACACTTGAAGTAAGTTTCCTATCACAGCTTTAATAATGCAACAATTGAGTTTATTTTGATGTAACAATGCAACAATTGATTAGGTTTTGATGCCACAACTTTTTAATATGTAACAGTGAAAAAAAAGATGTGCAAACAATAGGAAAAAAAACCCCAAAGGTCAGATGATTACGGATCATTAAGAGGTTTTCATGATTTGGGAAAGATATATAGAAAAACTGTGTGACAAGGAAAATTTACCAGTGAGCCTGTAGAATGAAGCAGAAAACTAGGTAAGGGAGACAAAAAAAGACGCAGGATTTTAAAGATTGATGCGGAGAGAGCCATAAAGGACATGCAAGGAAGGAGAGCTGCTGGAGATTATGGCATTACAGCTGATCTTCTGAAGGAACTGGGAAACAACAGATTAATGGTGCTGACAAAACTTACAAATATGATCTGTGAAACAGGAGAATGGCCCAAGGACTTTCTAGACTTAACCAAGGTGGATATAAAGAAGAAGATACAAGCCAAGAAATTCAATGACCACAGGACTGACAGCCTTATCTTTCAAGTGGGGAAGATTGTGGCAAGAATATTCAACTGGCAACTGGGATGGAAGAAGACCTATTTGGATTCATAAAATGAAAAGGACCAGAGATGCTATTGGGACGCTGCGAATAATTTCAGAGGGAGTGATGGAAGTCAAGGAAAAGTCTACATTGGTTTCATTAACTGGCAAAAAGAATTCATATAGAGTGAAGAGGAAGAAACTAATGAAAATACTCAAAAAGATCGGCATCAAGGGGAGGAACAGAAGACTTATTGAAAACCTTTACCTGGGACGAGTGAAGGTGAAGCTAAATGACAGAGAGACCAACAGTGTAGAGACAGGAAGAGGAGTGAGGCAGGGATGCTGTTTGTCACTCAGTCTCTTCAACTTTTATGGTGAGTGGCTGGTCAGGGAAGCCCAAGCTAGAGAGAGGCGGCAATTTCAGGATGGGAGGACGCGTCACCAACACAATAAAATATGCAGATGATTTGGCAATGCTGGCCAAAAATAAAGAAGAGTCGCAGGGAAATTATGGTCCGACTGGTGGTAATAGGGAAAAAATATGGCATAGAGATCAACATTGAGAAGTCAAAAGTGAAGGCGATTTCAAAAAAAGGAAGAGCCACTGAAAGTCAAAATTGGAAGTTCCAGGAGTTGGAAAACATAGAATAGTTTAAGTAGTACCTTGGAAGTTTGCTGATAAAGAATGCCTACTACACCAAGGAAATTAGGGTGAGGATCGTCATTGCCAAGGAAGCTTTCAACAAGAAGAGGTCAGGGGTGCAGAATATGTCCGAACGCAGGAACGAGGTTCAGGGGAAATTAAAGCAGTCCTGGGGAAATTTGGGACAAGAAAAAGTCCAACAATTTTGTTGACTTTTTAGTACATTCTGGTTCTGATATGGTAGTTTCATTTGTATGAAAAACTAAGGCCGATGACACTCAACACACACACTATCATTATGTGCCATAGTGGGGCAGTGTCGGTGTAAGCACAAAGAGTGGCGGTATCTAGGGGCTAAGATAATGTGTCAGAGTTCTAGATAAGAAGTCAGAGGTTGAGACCAGGGGCAAGGGAAGAATCTAATAATTCAACCTGGCTAATGGCGTGATTGAGTGATGAGTCATCAGTCACCTACCCTACCACGGGTGTTTGGTAGCTATGGCGGGGGAGGGTAGGGAAGGGTGACCGATGTTTTGTTTTAGTTTGAATTCAGTCAACTGTTATATCTCGGCCTAATTACACAGTGATGTGTTTATTTAAACTTGTGACATGCATATTGTAATAATTGTGTACCATGAAATTGTTGTATTTAGTAGACCTATTAGGGCTTGTACATTGTAAAATAGATAAGTGTTTATAAAAAATTAGATGGTTTAGTGAAACAAATGTTTATTATGTCAACTGTGCTTATTGTGAATGGCGTGGCAGACGTGATAAACTCAGATATCACGTATATAATAAACATCCTCAAGAAAAACCTAAAAGTAAGGATCGAAGGAGTATTGCAAGTTTTGTAAAACGTAAATTATGTTATCAGGAAAAACTCATAGTCGTAATTAGCGATTGTATTTCCCCAAGTGTGGTTGATAGCGAGTGAAATACCTCGCAGTAGAGGTGAGTCTAGGAAAAAACTAAAAGTCTATGAAAATAAACAATTAAATAAAGGCCTCCCGGGATTACACTCCATTGCCTCTTACTATCAAGATGTAAAATTAAATGTTGGTACTGCTAAGCCTACTGGTATTAATAAAAAATTAATAACAATATGTAATGCACTGTTTTAATGTTATGTTCTGGGGAAATATTGGATCTTTGAACATATTTTGCACCCGTTTTGCTGACCAGCAAGTTGCTTTTTGAACTGAGGTAGAAACTAATGAAATGCTTTATAATTGGAGCAGAAACTTAAACTTTGACTCTGAGGAAGATGGGAAATAAATACTTGGGGAGCTTAGAAATGTGGTGCTGGAGAATACTTGAAAATATCAGGTGGACAGACAGAGTGACAAATGAAGAAGTCCTAAAAAGAGTGGATGAAAAGAGAACCATTTTGGATGTGATTCTTCGGTACAAAGCAAATTGGATCGGATACATCCTTAGGAGGAAAGTTGTCTTTTGCACGATGTCATAGAAGGAAAGGTTTAGGAAAATATGAGCTTAGGATGAAGGAGGATTCAAATATTTAAGGTAAAAAGAAAATTCTGGGAGATGAAGGAGGCAGAGGACAGGGCACAATGGCGGTCTAAGTTCACAGACAAAAGGAATGGACCTGTTGTAAGACAGAACACATAATAATAATAATAATAATAATAATAATAATAATAATAATAATAATAATAATATAATAATAATAATAATAATAATAATAATAATAAGTTGGTTCTTATGTATCAAATTTAATGTGAATTGCTCCTGTCATTGTTCTTGTGCTAGCTCTGATGACATTTTGTGCCTAGTTCATGTACTTTCTCTCAATAAATTAACCTATGACATTGTTTAATTGGTAGAAGGCTTCAAGGGTTTTGAACTGTTTGGAATAATATTTATTGAACCATTAGAGTCTGCTGGCAGAGTTGTGGAGGTTGTTTGTGATTTGTGAATTCATAGAACAAATTTATGTATAAAGTACTAAGGCCAAATGTATATTTATTGTTGAACGTAAACTTTTAACATCTTTAGGATATGTTGAAAGCAATACAATAATGAAAGAATATTTTTAATGATGGGTTGTATGGTGGCTGTCCTTCAATATTTCAAAATAATAAAATCATTCATACTGTAATACAAATTATACAAGACAAACTCCATATAGGCCTACAGTAAGCCTAGGTATGTAGCCTGGCTATGTAATTTTACATTTGAAAGCTTGTGAATGGCTTGCGAAGGCTTGAGAATGCAGAGCCTAGAGTTTCACCAAAATACTGTGGAATTATTACAAATCCACTAAGATGACAAACCAAATAACAGAGAGATTTATCAAGTTTGATAAATTTGAATGATACAACTAAAACAAAACTCACTAAAATTATAAGGGCCCAAGCCCTAAGTGAAATGTAGAAATGTAAATATTGGCTATATTTTATGTTGACTGAAATAGTTTGCATTAGGCTATAATGTAGATTCATGATTATTTCCTGTGTATGGCATAATTGTTTCTTAAAGAAATTAAATTGATTATTTGATAAATACGTTTACATTTGTGATGTCATCTAGAGTGTGGGCGTAGCAGTTTGGTTTTTGTTTTAATTTTGATGAATTATTGTGTGAGGTTACATTTATGGACTTTCAATATTCCTTCAAAAAGAGAAAAACACTATTTTGTCTCATCTGCTAGGGTTGGGTTTATTATGAAATAGGTAAAATGTGGGAATTGTAGACAATTTTGCATGTTTTTAAAAACAATTATTGTTAAGAATATAGACCTCGTTTCGGGTGTATTATGAGTTTGCGAGTGAGATGCATGGCCTACTTGGTTAAGTTAGTTAAGTAGCTACACATTTTTTTCTTATCTTTCCTAGCCAATCCGCTTTACTTTTTCAATAAACTTAAAATATATAATAAAATAAGAATATTACGTTTACAGAAAATAAGTGCCTTAACTTAAACTCACCCGCCTCGGTGGCGTAGTTGGCTAACGCGCGAGTCGCGTTGAGCCCGACTGCCGAGGACGGGGAGATCGAGGTTCGAATCTCGGTCGGGTGAACTGGGGGTGGTTTTTCCTAAATGGTTTTCCACTCTCCCTCCACGCAAATGCGGGTTCACTTCCTCTGAATTCAACCTTCCCAATTCCTAATCCATTAGAGTAATTAGTACTTAAGCGTATAACCCGAACGGGTAGTAAGACGCGGTGCAAAAAAAAAAAAAAAAACTTAAACTCACAATATGTTGTGTACCGTCCTCTTAACTAAGAACAATAAAACTCTTTTTAATTACAAACTTGACATTGCAAAATGGGTTGTGTGAAATTGCTTATGTACTAATTATGATATTGAATTAGGAATTGGGAAGGTTGAATTTAGAGGAAGTGAACCCACGGAGCAAAACAAAAGGTGAAGTGAAGTAAAAGGTGTTGAATTGCAGGTAAGTAGATAGCAAATCAACACACCTTCGACTCTACTATGCATTTTGTTTTGCTCAGCCTCGTTCTTGCATACCGCCCATTATTGACAGTGAGGTATGTTATTAGTTGTATATATGTCAAACATAACCTAAATGAATTATGTAAACTAGAGTAAACAAAGTTTTTTACACCACTTTCTTTCTCAACCGGCCATAGAGATTTAATTTACATTAATTAAATCCATATCAGTAACATGGAACTTAAAATGTTTCACTTACGAGATGAAATGAGGTCTTGAAAACAACTACTTTGCAGTTTATTTCTTTTGTGAAGTTGTGATATGATACACTTTCTCCAGTTTACCATGTCGTTTACATTAGTGGAGGTCGCCATATTATTTATAACTTCAAATCAAATTATGTAAACAGTCACAGAGACAAGTCAGATACAGACTAGCATTCTTTGCCATCCCAATATTGAAACCTGAATGTGCAGACGACACGCGACCTTGACAACAATACAAGGCCAGCCATAACCTGTTTAATTCTTTTAAAATATGCTTCCAAATTTGAATTTAATTTCAACTAATCAATGAAATACATATTTTTTATTTAACAATCACATCATACGTTAGGCAAAGTATTATACAGTTTTTGTAAGTTTGAAAAAATATAAATAGGCCTATATGCTTTAAAATTGAAAAAGGAATCAAAACGGAAATATGTTTAATAATTTGTAATTTTAAATATATTGCTTATTCGATTCATGAATGAGCCACCGAGTATAATACGATTCAATTTTAACATCACTACCAGAAAATTAAGTAGGGACATCAATGTTTCAATTCTGAAACATCTTTGACGAAAGTTTGATATTTTGCTTATTTCACCATCAATGTTTGTTGGCTAATTTTCTATAAACATACTTTTCCTATGTTATTTTACCCATACATGTAAAAGGTTCAATGCAATGTAGGGATGTTCGATCTTGGATCGATCTTTAAAAAATCGATTCTTTGATCGATTTAAAGGCCTCGATCTTATTCACGTATCGATTCTTTTTCTATAAATTTCAAAATGATCGATTTGAAAGATCGAAAGAAATCAGAACTTCGAATCGATTCAGGGAAATTTAATTTTGTTGGCTTTAGGAAATGTTTTTGCTGACTATTAGTACTACGAAAATTTCGAAACCAATTATTGCAATGTTGGGCTACTAATTAGTTCCTATTTGTCTTTAGTTAGCAAAATGAAGATAATGATCCACTGCTCTGCTCTTTTTACGTCTAGGTTCTTGAAATGATCACATCACGTTTTTATTCTGTAATATATTTATGGTGAAGTGTTAGCCAAAAAGTCAATAGTTTGGAAGTATTTCGTAAAAAACTCATTTGCCCCATGGAGTTTTAGGGGTTATAGAATGCTTACATCTACAATCTACACTTCCACTAAGCTAGTGATTCCCAAGTTTTGAGACACACCCTCCCACACAAAAGGTGTGAGGTTTCCTCAAGACGGATGTCAACAAGTGTGCTTAGTTTTAGTTCAATCACTGGTTCTCAAACAAATAAGGTGTACTGAATTCACAGTTTCTGAAAAATTAATTCGCTGTGACTGAGGAAAGAAAATAAGTGCATCCCTCTCTGGGGTTTAGTGGTTAAGGTTCGTATCCAATTTACAGCCTGATTTTCTTAAGAATCTTCTGGAAGCTCCTGGATCCCCATTACCCTTTTGAGTTGGAGGGCAAAAACCTTTTTAAAAATTTAGATAATTTTACTGTCTGCTTCCCCTTACATAAATGTGGTTTTCTACCACAACTGATTCTTCTCTTCAAATACAACATTTATAGTGCTCCTCGTTGTGAATAAAATATTATAATAGGCCTACCAATACACACAAGTGCCCCTAAATTTATAAATCGGAAAAAAGAACAGAAACAAAGTTTACATTGTATGTAAGGCCACACACATTATTTAAATCACTGCCTTTTGTGGTCACCACCAAAATAATTTAAATATCTTCCAGAGGATTTAATAAGTCATACATTTTGACGTCAGCGCCCCTCCCCTCAATACATTTTTGACGCCAACTCCACCCTCCTTCCATCGATACATTTTGACGCTCCCACCCCCACCCCCACCCTCGGTACATTTTGACGCCTCCCCACCCCTCGATACATTGTTTCCTTCTCCTTGCACCCTAGAATAACTCAAACCTCAAAACTTAATCACTAAATAATTCAACGTGGCTAAAAACATTGGAAAGCTATTATATATAAGTTTATAAGCTACATCTTATTTGGATAAGAATGCTTCAGTTATTTTGATTAAGTTAATTCAAATAAAAATCGTTCTCTCTTTCTCTCTCACACACACACATGATTTTTTTATGAAAGTCATATGTAATAAAAGACATTCCTTTGTGAATGAAATAATCATTTCATTACATTATTTATTTGCAAAAGAAAAAAATGGTAGAATGACTGTCGTTAAAATAGTAAATAGCGGTTTTTCATTTGAAGTAAATTCAAAGTGCTCACACACATCAATTAATATTATAATATCATATTTGGGCCTAAAATTACTCTCTAAGTGAGTTCGAAATACATAAATAATGAACAATATGCCTTGCTATATTGTTTAGGTACCCAACAGGATATCTAAGTGATTGGCACACCATTATAGACTACTTCTATAGGAATTACAACTTTTAACTTGACCTGATTATACCATTAGAGGTAGGATTAACAGAGAAATTCTAAATATTCAAATATAATAGTTTCCAAAATTTAAGCCATATAAAATGCTGGAAAAATTGCCAGCTTAAACGTAGATTCTCGCATTCACACAATTTTTAAGGCGATTAAAATCTATTTCTTATCAAGCATATTTTCAAGAGGCCACTCAATTAATAGTTTTACAGCTGTGGGAGAGAACGTAAGAAAATACAGGCTATAAATGTGATATAATGATAATACTATAGGCCGACATTTTAGCTCAGTCGCTAGCGGGATGGTCTACTGTGCAAAGGGTATTGGATTCGATTTCTGGCATGGGCGTAATATTTATTATTTAATCAATTCTCGGCCTTCTTCTGGATGTTGTATATGTCTTAGAATTCAATCATTCTAATTAACCCTGGAAACTTGCCGTATTCCTAAAACTATCAAATATTTGAACAATATAATCAATTAATTTGGAACCACTTGACATTTTGGGTTTGCTACTTAAGGTAAAGTGCATATATATGTTAATGCTTTCATATTCACCATTTATGCACACATTATATTTACCTATAGCCTAGGCCTAACTAATTTGAGGAAAATCATCCAGATGATTTAAAATATGGATAATCACAAAATTTTAATGTTAATTAAAATGTAATTAATCAATAAAATTTATCATGCAGATGTCCTAAATGAACCAAGATCTAAGCTCTGACTGACAGTATAAATATTCTTACCTCTAATTAAAATATAAATACATATAAAACATATATAATTTAATTGAAGATAATAATTGCAGTTTTCACTAAATTGAAGATCGTGAAACTATTTTTTCCATATGCATATTAATGTATTCAGAGTAATAAGTTTTGCTAGTTTAAGTTATATAAAAAATGCCTTTTTCTGCATTAATAATAATTAAATTAGTTCAAATAGCTAAGAAATTAAAACAATATAAACTGCCTTAATTACTTTTTTTCATGAAAAAGATTCTTTATAAAATGGCCGTAAAAAGTGTTTTAAAATGTTAAGTATTTATTTCATCATTCTTGATATGCAATGTGTCGAAACTATGGTCAATCGCTTACAGCCATTTATTGTTTATTAAATTGTATATTCTGTGTTACTGATTCTGGAAAACCCCTAACATATAAAATAAACATAGAGCCTATCTGCCTATATAATACATTATGCTCATTATCTGTTTCAAAGTTTGACGTTTTCCAGGTTGTGATGGAAGGAACTATTGTTTATTATTTTAATAATTTTATATATAGTTTCTTTACAGTTCACAGATATCACAAATAGAATACAAATATAAAAATGACTGCACTTGTTTCAATAATGAAATAACCCCTGCAGTGATATAAAGATCAATATCACTAAAATATGAGACTAATTATTTCAAGAAACAACTTGTGAATGATCGTTCAAACAGAAATCTCGCATGGACTGCAGATTACTTGGATTTCTGTGATAATACAGCTGGAGTAGCCGCTGTGGGTTGCGCGAACTGTGGAGGCGGGCTATCACCCGTTCTTGACATCTAAGCTACACTTCCCTACAAAATTTTGATCCCGTGAGCCAACTTGGAATTTCAGTGCATATTTTTATGTCATACATAAATCAAGTTATTCAGTAAACGTTGCATATTTAAGTCTGAATATATTTTGTAATCTTAAGTATACACATCTATAAATCGTATCAATACTAATATTTAATATTTATAGATGAATTAGTATTAGTAAACAATTGTTGAATTGTGTTGATTTTAAGGGATCTTTAAGTATATCTATAGAGTATGCTTCTACCTACGGTAAAATCTCAGCTTTATCAAATAGGTATAGTATTAAAGATACTAAGTTTCAATTTTCAAATTTTTATTTCGAAAAGTGTGACCTAAAACTAGTTTCGGAAAACGTAAAAATTGAAGTTTCTTACCCTCATAGCTCTTTAGTAAAAATGCATAAAAATACATTTATGGTGTGTAACATTTCATAGAAGAAAACTCTTTTGAATGGTGAAAAAAAAATTCTCTACATATGACCTTAAGAGTGTTTTAGAGGCTGCATCCAGCAAGATACGGGGAGGTATCTTTTTAAAGTTATGTAAATAATATTCACCCTATTTCTGCATCAACTTTTTAAATATTTTTTCAAATGAACTTTTTTTTTATTTTCTCCATGAACAACACCACTGAACTTTAAAAAAACATTATTCTTTCCTCTATACACTACTAAATTGATTTCCTTTGTTTTTTTTATTGTTGGGTTGCCATGAACACATTTTCATAAGAGAGAGAAAAGAAATAAACAACGAAAAAGGACGCGCTGAGTTTTATCTTGAAAAAAAAACCCTTCATTTTGTGAGTGTAAGATCAAAGTTTTTGATTTAATTTTCACCAGAATGAATCTACGTTAGTCACCAGAGCGAGGTTCATCTCCAAGTATTTATGTGATGACTTTACCAGTTTATCGAGCCATTTTCATCAAGAGAAAGAAAAGAAATAGGAAAGAGGAAGATTTTTTTTTTACAACTGATGAACGGTACCCAATTACTAAGAAGATCTATACAAGTAAGAACTTTCCGTTTATTATCATACCACCGAGGACGGCAACTACACCTTTCTTTAAATTTTCTTACCAAGACAATTTATGTGGGGTTGAATAAGTTAATCAGAGGAGAGACTCAATAATTTATTTTATCTAATTTTTCTTAACACTATTTTCGATTTTTTTTTTTTCACCAAGTTTGTCAAATGAAAATTAGTATTAAATTATTGGGTTTTTTTTGTTGTTGTTAAATATTATTTTGGCGTCAAATAGGTAGGCTTATAACTTTTTTTTTCAATTGTGTCAGTAAATTAAAATATGTACACACTAATGAAGTAATAAGTTCTGGTTTTTTTTTTGTTTGTATCGACACAACATATTCCATTGTTTCATACCTTTTTGGTACCACACCCCAATTTTTAGGTATAGTCACTAGTAAAAAAAACATAAGATCTTTTTTTTGTTTTTTTTATTTAAATTTTTTTATAAGGACCTTGCTCACAGATGTACCAACCTCAGCATATCACTGCGAATACCTTGAGAGGTGGAATCTCACCTATGTGTTCTACCGGCTGAGCAGCATTGAGGGTAGAGTTTATTGGGTTTTTTTCTTACAGTTATTTTGCTGAAGAAAATTTGGAATTTGTTACAGAAACAGTCAGAACAGACAATAAGTTCTTTTCAGTTCTAGAACAAGATTATTTAGAAAATATTAAGTTTGAAGACTCTGGATTTAAATAATTATATATGGGGTTATGTTAGTTTTAAACTATCCAACAAAACCAAATGTGACGACTTATTTATTGCTAAGCAACAAAAGTAAATGTAAATGTAATGACAAGTATATCCAAAGTATTAATAGAGGCGGGTTATCTGTTCCATACAGATCTTATTTGGCAGTTTGTAAACATGTTGTAGTAATTTTGCAAACCCTTTTAACTGAAAAATTTGAGATTTTTTTTATAGCTGCTAAAAATCAAAAACTAATAATTAGTGCATAGAGGCAATTAAAACTGATACATCTTTTCATTTACTGCTTGAAGTTTGTCACTCTGGAACAGATCAGAGAATTACAACATTTAATATTATCTCTGTTATATACAATATTATTTTAAGTAATTATTGTAAAAAAAGAAATGTTTGTTTAGTTAAGTGCTCAGATTAAAAAAAGTTAATATTTTTATAATAGTCTTAAATGTTAGTATTAGCTAAAAGGGCTATTTGTTATGAGCCTAATTAATTGTACATTATTGCTTGCTTTCTCTACCACTTGTTCAATGTTTTGGTATAATAGTGTAGACATAGAGAATTCACCACGACACCCATCAATGGGTAACTTAATTTGTATGTAACTTATCGTATGTTCAATAAAATATTGTTTGTACTTGTTCTTTCAATTATAACCCCCCCCCCCCCCCCCCATAGTGGAAGTGTGTGTCCACGATTGTACTTTATCACTGTCCGAGACAAATCTTTGCTTCGCTGCTAGCTTCCCTCTGGCCTCTGCAGCAGCCATTGGATTCTCGGAGGTCCACTTGCTTACATCGTACGTGTTTCTTGCCCTGGGAAGTTATCATCTTGTAAACGCTTCTGCATTTGGTATGTTTACGTTTCATGAAGAATTAAAAAAAGATCAACGACATTTTCATAAAACTCTGTATTTTTTGCACAACGGGTTTTATTGCTAATATGCTAATTGATAGTTTACCAGTGAATATCATTTAATCATATAATCATTATTAGGATATATAATATATTAGCTATTAATATATAATATATATATAAAAAAAATAGCGTATTAGTTGAACTAAATCGTGAGAATGCCTTGCTAATTACTAGGAGGGAAATTAGTATATACTTTTTAAACAAGGGACATATTATGTAAAAATAACCCATATTGTTAATAATATCACCGTAATAAAAATAGTTACACTGTTTGGAAAAAAACTACTAATTTTATATATAATAATAGTACTAACAATAATAATAGAGTTAAGGATTTAATCAAAACCATAATTTAAGTTTTTATACATATATATGTATATATATATGGCCATTATGATATTCACTGGCAAACCTTATTTCATACGTCACTATTATATATATTTATTAATACAATAGATAAAAAATATATTCAAATAGAGTTAACATTGCTTTAGTCCAATAACTTTAAACGAAAATCGAGCGTCACTTCAGACAAATTTAAAGTGGGTGGGTTGAATATTGGTTTCCACTTTCATTTTGCCTTTATAAAATAAGTTGTCAATAGTTCCCATTATTCGATTGTACGCATACAATTTTACTGCTCGTAAACGGTGCTGAAAATGGTGTTTTTTTAATTATTTTTCGCTATTATCTTCATTCCTATTAACTTTATGACCATGAGATATACTAACAAGGAAATAATATTGGAAATTTATACACAAAAAAGGTAGTATTGTAAGAGCATGATTATTTTAAGGTATATTCTGGCAAGATGTTAACCTACGCTTGTACATTTCCTTGGAAGTCAAGAGTGTTCGGTTACCATCCTGCTAAGAGTAGCATTTAGCTCATATAGCTTGCATCCTGTTGACGAGCAAGCACGATGCGACCGATGGACCTTCCTGGCTGTGAAATATGAAGATCAGCAAGTTTGTGAGAATAAGACAGGGCTGTTGAATGTTGGACGCCATGCTGAGTGCATGTGGGTCGGTAGCGTGTACGACTGCGTAATGACGATATAACAATGTAATCTGGTGGTTCACCCCACCGGAGGGTCGATCGTGGGTCTACAGGAAGGTTACGAGACCGTTATCGTGCCTGCTTCCTCGTCACGGGATATCTAACCGTTACCCATGTAGTAGTTTAGTATTTGAATAGCTTAATGAATATATCTTATTGGACTAACTTGCGAGTCTGACTCCCCACGAACCATCCATTCCAACCCCTACCGCTCGGGGTCCATCCTAACCATGTAAGTCCCTATGGTGCCACGGTAGTGCTGTAGTAGGGTTGGCTACCGGGTACCCAGACAAAATTAGTAACCTTACCCAGCTTTGTCAGAATTAGGACAGGGACGTTACAGTATGTTTTGCGCACTACTCTATTGTTTTTGTTTGTAGAATTAAGATTATAGGATTGTTGGTGTAAATTGTAAAGCTGGATGTAGGAGATATGTCAATATTTTTAGAAATATTGTAACTATCTCGCATCAGTTGTGGTATCTATATTCAAAGGAAACAACTAACAGTACTTTTTACTTTCCGAAGATACCGGAAGGTTTTAAATTTATATTTTAGGCCAAAAACTTTAGGCCAAATGACTTTAGTGAAATTAATTCTTAGGCCAAATGCCTTTAGGCCAAACGCCTTTAGGCCAAATGACTTTGGGCCAACTGCCGCGTCCCCTTCAACAGAAATAACAGCAGTTCCTTCCATGACCTTCTACAAGTCTTACTACAAATAAACATGTATTTTAGCTTTCATTGCTAAGATTATTTGTCACCGAAATAGGAGAGTTGGTAAAATACTGCTATTTAGAACTAATAGTATTGCAAGTTCTAAAAGAGATATTCATAAAATATGCTTTCCCTGACTGAAATATTTATAACTTAACAAACCAAGCCACTTTTAGCAGTTAAATTACATGCAACATTTATTCATTTAGTTACCAAAATGTCACCCTTTAGTTTTAGGCCTACATTTTATTATATTAGTGAAAACTAATTCTTCATAATAAATTATTTAAAAGAACTTTATTAGGCTGCTATTCTTGCCATCATTAATTATCTAGTTGATACTTTTGCTCCATCATGTAAAATATGCTAGAAATTTATTCAGTGAAGGATTTTATCTATTTCGTAACTACTTAGGGCCTATTTTCAATTAGGATAATAGTTTTTGGAAAACTTTTTACAACTCTTTAGCTATAGGCCTTTGGTTATTTAAAATACAAAACAGATGTAATATGAAGATTAGTAAGGATTTACCTTCTTCGATGACCGCATGGTCTAAGGCGCTATTTTGCAAAAGATTGTATTTCTGGAGATAGGGGTTCGATCCAGGCCATGTCTGTTAAGGGTGGTTTTCCTAAATATTTTTTTCCACTCTGCCTCTAAGCAAATGCGGGTATACTTAATCTAAATCCAACCTCCTTAATCCCTAAACAATTAGGGTAAGTAGTATATAGGCATAACACAAACAGGTAGTAAGTGGTGGTGCTAAAAATAAGGAGGGAATGAGGGATATATTTTATTTATAGAATTACAGTTATGTATTGAGAAACTGGATGTGTGTGGCACCCTAAAAAATCACGACACATATTGGCCTGCATATTTTTTTCAAAGATGGCATGGCATAACTTTGTCTTTGGCAGACTTTTTTGGACAAGACCTTTTTAAACGTTGAATGCAGTATAATAATAAAACCAAGCTCAACTAATCTAATATATATTTACTCACTACACCTTTGATCATCAAGAAATATTATATAAACGTTCTCTACCTACTAAATAAACTAAATAGTTTCAAAATAGAAATGTAGGCCAATTTTAAAATTACAAACATAATGCATTTTAAATGATTAAAAGGAGAAATTATTATCAAATAAGGAGTTATTTATTAAACAACGTGTATTTTTAATTAGAGCTTGCACAGAGTATTTATTTAAATTACTAGAATGAATAGCTTATATCGTTTAATTTTTAATCAAAAGTTATATTTTCTAATTCTTACTTAAGCTACTATCACACGACACTTGCTTGTACTAGAAATCAAGTGTGCTAGCTAGCGCCTAGATATCTGTATACTAGCTAGTACAATAGAAACGGGACTAGAGTATTCACACGCTGCTAATTTGGTACTAGGTTCTAGTGCAAATATTTATGGAACATCAACTATTAATTTTGGGTGAAGCAGCTGAATTAATTATTAATAATGATATTGAAAATTATGAGAGGGAGCGTAGGAAAAGAATATGGACACGGAACTGGCTGGAAAGACGAAATAATGATCGCGGGATACTGAAAATGATACATTCGGAGGTTAGGTAGGATACATTCGGGGTGACTCTAACGTTTAGTATCTCCCCAAATTTGTATTCATTTATTTACGATGTGGTCAGAGGCCCCTAATACTATGGGTGTCCAAGTACAGTATCCTTAACATACACATGTTCTTTTTTAGGCCTACGCACACTTTATATTCTAAAAAAGCAAGCACCCAAGGTTGGCATGCTATCAAGTTTATTTAGATTAAATTTGGGTCTGGAACACAGTTTGTCATTTTTAGATGACATGATTTTTAATTAAATATATATTTAATATATTGTCATATTGTGGAAATTTGGTATTATATAAACAAGGATATTTAGAATAATTTTCTGCCAACAACAAAATAACATCCGATGACCATGTCGGCGCCATTTCTATTATTTCTCCACACAAACTCACAAAGTCTCAGCGCGCTTTGATTGGTCGAATTACACAGACTAGTGTCAGAACTAGTACGAAAATAGCGCCTGTTTTATCCTCAAAACTAGTATGGTAGCCAGTACCAAGTGGCAGAACCAGTATACTTTTTCTGATTCACACGACGCTAGATGATGACGTGCTAGCTAGCGCTAGCTAGCACACTGGATTTCAAGTACGAGCTAGTGTCGTGTGATACGGGCTTTACCGATAAGTCGCGTGTTTCAATTGGCTGTGGACGTAGCCTCACTTCACAGGCCCTCGTTTAATCACGTTTCCTAACGATACCTTAGAAATCGATTCTGTGAAGATAGCGCTCTTTAAAGCAAAGAACCGGAATACGAGATTCGTTATGACAGGCGATGACTCTCGTGAAATACCATTGAATGATAGCGCGAAAGAAAAGATCCAGAATCCCAGTGCTGGACCTAGCGAGGAACTTGAACCTCTGCGTAGAAGCACGAGACCTCGCACTGCACCAGCGTACCTAAATGACTATGTCGCACTGGCTTTTGGTGCTGAGTCATTTATTGACAACTTGCCAGAAACCTTTGAGGACATCCATAGTAGAGATGATGCCTAACAATAGATGGCTGCAGTTGAGGAAGAGATGTACTCATTGAAGACAAAATGAGATCTGGACCCTTAATGAGCTGCCATCCGGTAAACGAGCTATCAACTGCAAGTGGGTCTTCAAGATGAAGCATGATGACAATGGACAGCTTGACAGGTACAAGGCAAGGTTGGTGGTGAAGGGTTGTACTGCCACCTCCTGCGTCGCCTCAGTGGAGAAGGGCGTGGTCCTAGAGCTGTTGGTACTGGTCCCCTAAAGTCAGGGTCAGTCCAAGAGAGTGTTGATGGTTGGGTGCCACCTCGTTGGCGATAGCGAGACTAAACATTAACGAGGAAAGTCGTTCAGTCGCCAGATGTAGATATGAAAATCAACCCTCCCCCTCGTAAGGTAGACCCGGATAAATAAGGGACCCCTCGGTCAGGGATCAACTGATTGTTAGGCAACGAGGCTCCCCATTAAACCCCTAGGCTTTCCGGGGTTTACCATGATCACATCTGCCTTACCTGATAATTCCTAACATAAATAAGGGTTAGGCCCAACCCCGGAGACTGGGTTCCTAGGGTCCCTGTAATAGTCCACAAAAAAATAGAGTGTTCAATACGCCCGAAGGGCGTGCAAAAAAAATAGGCCAAACAAACATTCCTTATCTCCATATAAATTAACCTTTTCCCTTAAATGGTTGGTTAAGCCTTCGTCTTAATTTCAATAGACAATGCACCAATTTGCAGTTCCTATCCCTACAAAGGGGGGAGAGGGGTGTTTGTATCACTGATGTAGTGGTGGTATTGGTGCACATACATACATACTATAAATAAGAGCAAAGGATAAGTTAACATAATAAGATTTAATGAAACAGAAATACATGGAATATCATAAGCACATAGTCTCAATGAGTACAGTCTATAAACTTAGTTAGCAATCAGGTAGCTAGGCAATATATCAAGGTCAACAAGGGGCGTGAAGCGCCTTATGGACGTACTAGGACAAATAAGATACCTAGAAAACATCCGTTAACATCATGCGTTGACCGTAAACATTCATCAAGAAATAAATAGGGCAAGTTCAAGTTCTGTCATCATGAATACCTGAGATACATGAGCCAAAAGAAACACTCACATGGAGGGCAAGATTACTTTACAAGAAAAATATTTAACATTACGGGCCAAGCTTGGTCGGCGAAAGCGCCCCTCCAGTTGAGTCCCCAAGTGGAGTTCAACAAGGGTAAAAAAATACAACGCAATAAATACACGAGCCGTGCCAGAGGGGCAGAAGCGGCCCCACGGGTTGTCCACCCCAACGGGAGTGCAAAGGAAAACAAGAAATACAATACCGCGAGCCAAGCCAGGCGGGCAGAGACGGCCCACAGGTTGAGCTCCCGAACCGGAGTTACTCATAAATAATATACCTAACTAGGTATCATTCCCAGGCCCACTAATGACCAGAACTATCGCTATCCCAGCTAGCTACCCCAGAGATTGAGAAATGGTCACATAGGGTGAGACGCGGGATGCACTCCCTATAACTGCTAGTCCAAAGACTCAGCAGGAGATACGCGTGAGGCACGAAAACCTGAATTCCTATCCTAAACAAACATAACAATACAAATAATTAATCCTAAGACCTATCCAAAAACATAGGCCTCTCCTAAATGTTCCGTAGTTATTAAATATATGTATCTGTCCTTGTTACTTCCTCATATCGAGCTGGGCTGTCGCCGTAAGCAGCATGTTCATCAATATATGCTTATTTCCTCGAAGTGCGATGTCCGTTCCGTGGAAGGTTGGTGATAGCAGTCATATATTTTTCAAGCGAGCTGGCGAATAGCTAGGCATGATGAGGTGACCAGTGAGAAGAAGTGGGGGGAAATTCCATTTACTTCTAGAAGGTAGACTTGCTGGGCCAACAAATCCAGGGTTGCTTTCAGTCGACTCGCGAACTTTGATGAGTGCGGAGCAACATTATCTATAGGCGCGGTCAGTCACTATTGCTGCGACGCCTCTTCTGATGGGGCAGGGGTCTTCGAGGCAGAAATCCACGATGAGGGTATGTAAATAAAGTAAACAAGAGTTACAAGTCGAGTATATAGAAACTGTATATCAGTACAAAATGGTGATGGCTTGCTTCAAGCAGTTAATATTCATATTCTGAGGTCTAACAGCGCCAAACCAATTTAGCCCGTTACAACAATATAGTCAAGTTCTCATCATGAAATGAAATGGGTGAATCATATAATTATTTACATAGGGAAAATATGAGTTGAATCATTAATAGGTTAGTTTGAATAAATAGTAAATTCCTTTAACAAGTTATCACGGAAAACAATTTATTGACTTTACTCCTACTTCAGAAAATATAAACATTGGGAACTGCAAGTGTCCAATGCAAAAAAATTTAAGTGCACATTTCAACTAAGTCTAACGCTACTCTACACTAGGCACCACAGTCACTTCCTAACATAGTGCCCTCTCAAGTCCCTCTTCAAATACCAGCGTCCTTGGGAAAATAACACAAATATAGCACTTAGGGTCTCTGCGAGTCCTGCGCGTAACCACACACTCCACAGGGAATTCCTCAGGGGTGTCCCGATGGTCGGCCGCTCTTGCGTTCCTCCGGCCCCTAGCCCTGGGTATGCAACCAGTGAAGGCGTACCGCTGATGTGGTCCGTGGTTGACCGTACACAGTCCGGGGACCAACTCCCGGCCCCTGACGCCGAACCCCAACCCCCTGCCACAAAACTTCGCTCCAAATCCTCCCCTCGGAGACAGAGGGTCAACACCGGCCAGGCGTTCACGTCCAACCCACTTTCACTCTTGAGTCCGTCCCGCGGAACACTCACTCCCACTCTTCACAATTTTCTCCACCACCGTTCACCGAGCAAGTTCTCACATAGCCCACGGATAGTTCATAGCGCTGTTGGATGAACCGCAGCACCACGTGGAGGGAGTAGGCACCGTTAACGTCCACGCATCACAGTAGGTATCCGACTCCTGTGGGCATGCTTCCACAATATACCAATCATAAATTTAGCGGGCCAGGCTAAATATCGGATGAGAAGTCCATGTGACGGGAACCGTTACAGTACACAGGAGAAAGGGTTTGACTACAATGAAACATACTCACCCGTAGCCCAATTAACTACTGTCATAATCCTGCTTGTCGTCATAAACAAAGAAGATTTAATTGCCTTCCAGTTGGACGTGAAAAATGCATTCCTACACTGAGACCTTTCTGAAGAGGTGTATATGAAGCAGCCACCTGGCTTCGTAACTGACAGCAACCTTGTTTGTAAGTTATAAAAGACCCTCTATGGATTGAAGCAGGCACCACGGAAGTGGAATGCTAAACTTGACAAATTTGTGTATTCTCACGGATTTAAGCTGTCTGAAAACGAAAAATGTATGTACTTCGACTTCAGCGACAGCATCAAAACTTACCTTTTGGTTTACCTAGATGACATAATTTTGGCAGGGAACACTCCGCAGAAGTTGAATTACATCAAAACATATCTTATGTCAGAATTCGAGATGAAGGATCTTGGAGGTTTGCACAGCTTTCTAGGAATAAAAATTGATCAGAAATCTGATGGTATGTTCCTTAGCCAAATAGCCTACTTGAACAGTGCAAACTTTTCAAGACACCAATGGAGGCAAAACCACCTGAAATAACTACATCAGAGTGCATAATAAAAAAAAGCGTACCGTAAGCTTGTTGGTAGTTTGATGCATGTGATGATGCTCTATACTCGCCCTGATCTGAGTTTCTCACTGAATATTTACAGCAGGTATCAGAGCAACTTAACAGAAGCACACTGTATTGGACTCAACGAGTACTACGATACATTCAAGGAACACTTGAAGTTGGTCTCTTCTTTCCGAAGAACTGTGATGTCGCCTTACGGGCCTACGTTGATGCAGACTGGGCCAGTGACAGCGATGATCGTAAATCTACATCTGGGTACTTATTCCAAGTTTATGGTGCCACTGTTGGTTGGACTACACCTAAGCAGACTACAGCCGTCCTGAGCTCAATGGAGTCAGAGTTTGTCTCCCTGTTAACCGACTCATCCGTCCTGCTCTGGTTGAGAATACTGATCCAGGACTTTGGGATCATTCTAGGACCCACCAAGGTGTACAAGGACAACCAGTCCTGCATAAGATGTTTGGATAAATGGGAGCATCGAGGACTAAAGCATATTGATGTCAAATACAACTTTGTTCGTGATTTGTATCTAAATGGTGTTATTGATGTGATTTGTTTGGAGATAAATGAACAATGTGCTTACATTCTGACAAAGAGTTTGGTTGGAAACAAATTTGAATACTTTCGTAATTATATTGATTTGATCAAGTGCTGATTCACTAGAGTTTATTTGTATGTATTTAAGGGTACATGCAGGACATTTTGCCTAATTTTGTGGTTGTATTAGAATTGAAGAGGAGTGTTGAAATAGGCAATTCTATGTAGGTATATCCTAGTTTAGGTTGGTATCATTGTTAAATGTGTCTTTAGTTTTTTTAGCTGATCTGTCTTTATGCATATGAATCTGTGTATTTGTAACACTTGAGTCATATTATTAGTTATTATTACATGTATTTTCAAGTCTAAAACCGATTAATTATTTCTATAAACCTGCATATTATGACAAATCGTTCAAAATACACAGTTATAATAATATGAATTATGTTCTTACCGGAGTTCCTTTCGCCATGTTTTCCCAAATTAGGCCTAGTGGAGTATTTAATTTATAAGATCACGGAGCAAAAAAGAGGGAAAACAAAAGCATTATCATAATGGCCAAGAATTTATGGTATGATCGCCAAATAGAGCCTACCTTTAGTACCTTATATTTACATAATTTAATAAATATAGTTCATCTAAACATACGTCAAGCCATGTGTTATGGATGTTACTTTTGATACTGTCAATTTTAATCGCTGTTACATATCGTGGCGCAATACTAGTTATTTAAAAAAAATATCTAATTTTTTTTAAAAATGTTCCTTAGACGATCCGACTATAATGCTATAAATGAAATTACTTTTTATTGTATTACATAACCTCGACTTCCGCAGGTCTTTCACCATAAATGCTTATCTCTGCTATTCTGTTAAAGTGGACTATGCTCTATCGGCAAGTTTCCCTCTTCATTTAATCACCAGAATGGCTAACAGCTACCCAAAAGTTCTTTCAATTCAAAGTCATGTTGTTTCTGGATATGTTGGGAACAAAAGTGCTACTTTTCCATTACAGGTTAGTTAAATAGAATATTTAAAAAAATATATAACTCATGATTATTAAGGAAAATAGAGTGCTTATGAACAAGGCCCTGATAGAGTGTGTGAGAAAACGTCTTTATTGTTGGTACCTAGACATAAAATAGGTTTTCTCTAGGCAACTAAAATGATCCAAAGGTGAATAATATGAAAGGCATTGTTGGGAGTAGTCTGAATGAATGACTTTGACATGTACTGTATAAAACATTATTTCTACCATAAGTTTGTTAAGACAATATTCTTGATTGTATTGTAATTTTATACCCTATCAAATCCGGCAATATCACACGTTCAACTATCTCAATATCCAAAGAGCTTAACATCCGGGGATGACTTGACTCGGGAATCCCAGGCTCGAATTACACTAGTAGGGGTCTACACTGGTTATTTCTTTTTATTGAGCTGAATGGTGGTTCATTTTCTTTAAATATACCCCCCTCATTCTATGTGATTGGATTTGATCAAAGGGAAGGGGTGGCTTCAGCCCCCCCCCCCCTTTTGAAATCTTCATAAAAATGATTATAAAAAGATAAACAATTATTAAATTATTTTGAATGAAACTTGACAGTTAAACATTTGTGTTTAAACTATATTTTTAGTTCCAAAAGTGTAGATTTATTCCATTATTTACTTCAAATGTGTTTAGTTGTTTTCAGGTAATTTCAAACCTGGTGCTGTGCAATCAATTTATAGTTATCACATTTGGCAGCACTGGAGACTAAACTCACTTGATCTACAGCCTACAGTTGCCTAAGTAATAAGTTCCTATTATAAGTCATGAAACATAGGCCTATATCAATTAATAGTGAATGCAAGAATGGATCTACGTTTTTGTACAAAATCTTGATATATTTTTTATCTCCGTGCAGGTCAGATTCGTCCTCCCGTTGTTTAGTCTTGAGATGACCATCATCATCGAACAATATTTAAATAATGAGCCTGCCCCCCCCTCCCCCACAAAATTAAACAAATCTGGATATGGGCCTGGATTAGATAATGCAAGTTGTGGTTAGAATGATGAAAGCTGTGTGCCAGTAACACAGAAAAAAAGTATTTAAACTGATCATAAATATATATCTCCTACCATACCCGATGTATGCTGGGTTGGATCAAGAATGTTTACACTTTATTTTTAAAAAAGGTAAAAAATATGTTTTACTTAACACAGTTTAATTAATATTATAAACAAAAAAAGTCAGCTGTATTTCTCTATGTCTATTTAATATATAATTTTGAAATTATTTTCTTGACTCAATACACAAAAAGCTACAGCAACCACACTTAAAAATCCTGCATTTTTTCATGGCAAATTCAAAGCTTGCAAATAAAATATTATTTCATCATTCCCTTGACCCAACCCAGATTTTAGATCTTTTAATGAATTAGGTAACATTATTCAAACTCTCTAGGCTAGCTTTGTTTAACCCCCTTAAACATAGACTCAAACTATGCAACTAAAACATATTAAAAAACAGCTACATTATTGTCAACCTAATAACTCCTAATCCCTCATTAAAACATTAATCATAATAATTGAATAAAAAAATCTTATTTGTTTATAATAAAATTAATTAATTAACCAAGCTTAACTCAACATTCCAAGTCTATTGAAATTCATTTAAAATACAATTTTGGTTTGAATAATACATTTAAAGATTAGGCTAGCTATTTCCATGAAAAGTTGTCATCTTTTGGCAAGAAATTGTAACCAAGAGGCCATGAATTTGATTAAGACATTTTAATTGTCTTCAATTTGTTTTATACACCTATGTCCTAATTACTATAATGTGCTAGGGATGAGTAGGTTAAATTTAGAGAGTGTACCCATATTTGCATGAAAGGAGATTAGAAAACCATTAAGGAAAAATACCCTCAATCATCTGATCGTGATCGAACCCTGATTTCCCTGTCACTTGCAGTCTATTCTATTGTGAGAATGACACCTTTATACCATGCAGCCTTCAAAGCTGGTAGTTTTAAAATTAATTAATTAATTAATCAGCAAATCAAAATATATTGATGTGTGACTTTTTTTGTCACTAATACCGCCATGAGGTTATTTATTTTTAGTTTTTTGTAAAACTATTATTTATGAATCTGTTAAAGACATTTTTTTGTGTCTTTCTGTAACTAATAATAATGTAAGGTAATATTATTTTATAAAAATGTGGTTTCTTAAAGAAAGTTAATAAAACAATCTTATTTACAACTACCCTAACTTACAGATAAAAAATAACTCATGAGTCATGCATGACACTATCACACTTAAATTTAGCACTAACTTAAGCTAGAGTCGCAATTAGCCACAGTACTTTATTTTGGAAATGGAACATTGGCTACAAAGCAAGAACAAGTGAAAATAGAGCGTCAAATGTATTATATTATAAATTCAGTAAATGTTTTATAGTGGATAGTTTTATAATAAAATGCACATTTTAACACCGAGAACCGGGCCCAGTATAATAAAGAGGGCCGTATAATCACAACTCTAGTGTATCTATATTATAATTTTATCCAACACTTTATATTTATTAGATTAACAAACCACCAAAAAATATAACAATCATTTATATAGTAGGCCTAAACAACTTTTATTTTTTATGATAGCTGCTTAAGTGTAGAACCCAAACAGGTATTAATGTGGTGTGGAAAAAAAGTTGTCAAGAAACTAAGATTTCATAAAACTTAACTTTGTCACACCAATTTTGCAGTTTTCTGTTTCACTCTTTCTCATTGTCATTTAGCCAAGTAAACTATATTTACTTTCTTTTAATGACCGTTTTGGTGGTCACATATGGTCAAAGGTTTCACTCTCACAATATACTGGATTGTTGTGGCAGGAAAATTGACGTTGGAATTGGGTGTAGGCCTACTTAGGATAGTTTTTCTTAAAATGTTTTCCACTTTCCCTCTACATAAATGTGTGTACATTTCTTAACCCAAATGGCTTGGTTAGGTGTACAAAACAAACCATTTAATCCTTTCAAGTTAATGGCATGTGTCTGAGAGAACAATGGCCAGAAGTCTGAAAAGTATAACTTAAGGCAGTGGCTAAATGAAAATTATGTTTATTTTCCATTAAGGCTGTACTTTATTTATGATTTAAGATATTTAATTTTTGTGTGTTGAAATATTCACTTTATATTTCACTTCATTTCCATCTGAAAAAAAAGTTCTTATATTTATGATAAAGTATTTGAAAGTTTGTATCATGCTAATTTGTTTCAGGTTTTGGGTTTTGAAGTGGACACTATAAATTCTGTTCAATTCTCCAATCACACTGGATACAAAGTATGGAAAGGACAAATCCTGAATGAGCATGAATTAGGTGAGATTTAGCAAAATCAAGAACACATTCTTTTTAAAGCTGTTAAGAAAATGTTGCAATTGAATTTTTATAATAGGCCCACTCCTAAAAACTGTAGTAGCATAATAATGTATGATTTAGGTTCATACAATTTCAGATTTAAGTGAGATAAGTTACAGTGAATTAAATAATTTCTATTGATCTTATAACATATATTATTCATTTTTAACAATTTTTTTGTCAAATTTCATTCATTTTTCCTACTTTTATCTGACAAAAGTTATTCTTTTTAAGTTTCAATCCAAACAAATATCTGACATGTAATATTGAAACATGAACAGCAGGCTGTCAGCACCTCACCATATGAACCCTGAGTCCTTTTTTGGATATTGGGGCATGTTATTTGTTAAATAACTGATAAAAAATGCACACAAAATACTCAAGCTTGTGAATGAAAACAAAACAAAAGATATACACAGAACTAGGCTCAATTTTATTGGTACTTTGTTATTTAAAAAATAATAACTAATCAATTAAATAAATTAAACACAAAAAAGTGAATTAAATAAACTTAGTTAACAAATCAACCAAAAATAGTTAATCATTTAAACATTATTCTCTAATAATGTTCAGTTCCAACAGAGCTAACTAACATAACCCCACTGCTGCTCCCAGACACACGACACGTTGCACCGAACACTTCTCAAACCTGGACTGGACCCCATTACAGACTGTTGTACCTAACCATCCTTCTTCTGTTCATGTTAGGAAGGTGGTACTGACAAGAAATAGTTCATTTTATACAATCCACATTATAACGTTGAGCTCAAAGAGCTCCCTTACTGTTACTCTTGGTGGGGGCATTTTATATTGGATTAGTTATATTGTAATCAAAGAAGCTGGAAGATAAAATTAACATCAAAATAGGTTTAGGTTGAAGTAAAATAAAAAAAGCATTATGTGGTGCATTAGATAATTAATTAAAGAGACTTAGGATGAAGGAGGAAAATCACATAATAAAAGAAATATTCCTAAGATACAGAAAAAGTACATAGTACTATAAGTACTAACTTAATGATGTATCTCTAAGACCCCCCCCCATGATTTCCACCGCGCTACCATGCTCACCTCCTCCCTCTCTTTCTACATAAAGTAGAGCAGCTCAACTGAGTGCAGCACTGAGCACTGAGTGGCCAGCACTCGCCTATTCCTTCTAAATTTCCCCTACTCCACATGATTTTAATATTCCCCCTACTTCATTCTAAACTTAAATGAAACAAATAGTCCTATAGCTTTCAGGTTAAAATAAAAACTAATAAATTTGGATGAAACTGGTTTTTAACAATGACTTAACAGGAATGTAAATGACTAAATTGAAAATTTAATAGCCTAAAAATAATGTTAATGAATTTAAATTTGTTTTATATATATATATATATATATATATATAGCTTACAACTTTGATCATGGTTTGGAGGCTACCGGTACTTAGAATTAGAATAGAACCCCACACTTTATTATAACTAAACATTTAAATAATTATGCTCAGCATAAATTAGGCTATGCCTAACATAGACATTTGGAAACATTCTGAAGGCTATTACGAATACATTAAGCCTACACCTGAGTAACAAAAATACAAATGGAAATCAGGATGTGTTATAACAGGGCTGCCACCCATCTGGAAAACGGAAATGTCAGGGAATTTGGTTTGACCTGGAAAAATCAAGGAAATGTCAGGGAATTTCTCAAATTTCCAAAAATTACTGGAATCTTAAAATATAAAGTAAAATTTTCGAAAGTGTTAAACTATTTTGCTAACATCCCATTTTTACATTAATGTTTTTCTGCTTGATAATTAATTAAAATTGTGATTGTAATTTATGAACTTGACAGTGAAGGCTATTGCTATAATGTGGCCTTACATAATCCAAGAACATGTGCACATGTGTAAACATCAGCGTATGCGCCGTGGTCACTGTTCTAGTTGTGAGAAACTGTCTGCTCAGTTTTCAATATGACACGTAATACGCATGCAGGTATTTTATCTTTTGTATTCTTAGTGACAAAATATTGACAAAACGGTGCTTTATCATTATTTTCTATATCATTTGTAACTTAATTTTTTTTAAATAATGTTTTAATTAATTATTATGTTATGACATTATAGCAAAATTGTTTATTTAACACATCGAAAGCGTCGCAAATTTGCTTTTTCAGTTTAGTGACCCTTTGCGCATGCTCTTTTAGTGTTTCTCAACTCTAAAATGACATGCGTACAGTATTTGTTTTGAAGTCCAAAGCGTTGACTTTCAAACATCCACTATTTACAACTAGAAATAAAATGTTTTGTGTAAATGTGCGAAAAGCAATGCATCCATACACCAAAAACAAGCTTCAAATAAACAAGTAAAAAATAAATTTATTTGTTCATGATGGGCCCATGCCCTAAAGTTTTTTATCTTTAGTAAATGTGGTTTTCATTAAGTATGGAGTTGGGGCATAGACTACTTGCATTGCATGTAATGACAGGAAGGTGGAGGTTTGAATCCCGGTTAGGCACACTTGGGTGGTTTACCCATTCTCTCCATGCTAATGTGTGTGCATCTATTCTAAGCTACCTTCTCATTCCTGCCACATTATATTGCGTTGTTGGAACTATAATGTTTTTGTCTGGAAAACCTGGAAATATCAGGGAATTTCAATGTTATAAATTAGTGGCTACCCTGTATAACTCTATTGATAATTCTGAAAATCAAAAAATGACACCTGGACACTAGAATCGAACCCGGACCCTTTGGCTTAGTACATCAATGCTCTTACCACTGAGCTATCTAGGAGTCGTTATATTTTAAGACAGGGTCTCTGATGGACGTGCAGAAATCGTCAGCTACAAATGTGTGATCAATTAAGATCATGCTTTATGAGCTCTCAGATAACGCAGACACCATTGACTCGGTAGTTGACTTTATAAACTGTATGTGTCCACATATCATGATAGGTTAAATAATAAAGCTATTATATTTGTTAGTTACTGTTATAGTTGCATATAATAATAATAAATATAATATTATAACAAATATAATAATAGCTTTGCTATTTAATCCATCCTATATTGAAAATGATACCATATTTAGACCTACTGATAAACTTGACGGGGGGAGGAGGGAGGGCATGGTAAGAGAAATTGTTAAAAAATAAGTGTAAACTGGTCAAAAAAATTTTTTATCATAAATGATGGCACTTGGAAGCCTTTTAGTAAGTTTAATTCACTTTATTTAAAATTATCAGTCTATAATTTAAGTTAATTTTAATAATTAAAATACCTTTAAATTAAAACTAAGTATTTTATAAGGTAAATTAATCTTAACCTATTAGTAAGTTTAATTCACTTTATTTAAGATTATCAGTCTATAATTTAAGTTAATTTTAGTAATTAAAATACCTTTAAATTAAAATTAAGTATTTTATAAGGTAAATTAATCTTAACCTATTAGTAAGTTTAATTCACTTTATTTAAAATTATCAGTCTATAATTTAAGTTAATTTTAGTAATTAAAATACCTTTAAATTAAAACTAAGTATTTTATAAGGTAAATTAATCTTAACCTATTAGTAAGTTTAATTCACTTTATTTAAAATCATCAGTCTATAATTTAAGTTAATTTTAGTAATTAAAATACCTTTAAATTAAAACTAAGTATTTGATAAGGTAAATTAATCTTATCAAATTACAAATGAATTTAAGTATTTAAGAATAAGATTAAATTAACAAAATAAAAATGATACTATATATATATATGAGAGGGTCGAGAGCTGAAAGACGAAAATCCCTAACCACTTTACACTTTATATATAGGGGTCACAGAGTCTGGAGACTTCAATTTCCAGAATACTGGATACATTTTATTTTGTCATATCACAAGCTAGCATTTTTTCTAATCAACCAAATGTGAATTTTAGTTTTTTACCAATTTGTTAGTGTGCTGGATATTAGCCACGTATTTCAACTCATTCCAAATTAGTGAACGTTTTTATTAAGTGGTATATGTGGCATTTTTTCAGATGACCTCACTGACGGTTTGTCCCAGAATGGCTTGGACAATTACACACACCTGTTGACTGGATACGTGGGCTCGCCCTCTTTTCTAAAGAGAATAGCTCAGCTGGTGGAGCATATGAGAAAGATTAACCCTAAACTAATATATGGTTAGTGAACAAAAGTTATAAATACACTCAAGTATATATTTTTCTAGTTTTACTAGGTCTAACCAACACTAATCCTGTAAAACTGATCTCAGTGTTTTTTTAAAAAGCTGTCTACTTTCTTCAATATCTCAAAAGTTTTTAACTAGGCTTATCTATATTAACCCTGGGAATGAGGTTTGTGAGGAGCATGTTAGCTGTCACTAGGAGTGGAAGTACAGGGAGAACATGAGATAGTAGAGGAAGCAAGGGAGTCCAAGAAAGAGATGGGAGGAGTAGAAAACAGAAATTGTGTAAGTGAAAGGAGAAGAATGGAAGCAATTAAATGAGGAAAAATGGTGAATGAATAGAGAAAGATTGAGACAGTTTACTCTGCCACAGGCTGGAAACAGTTAATTATGATAATCTCTATTAAACTCAAGAATCATACAAGAATGACTTTTGACTAGTTGTAAGTGAATTATTCTCTTCTAATTTTTTTTGTCCCCCTGAGGATTTTTTAACATATACAAAATGTACAAATTAGGCGGGGAAAAAACGTGCTATTGTATAGTTGAATTTACTTAACTATTTCTACACAAACACACATTTTATCCCTTGGGAGTAGTAAACCTGTAACTTGAGTTAGCCCAAAGATGGACTTTTGAGGATTGATCTCATCTCTTTTGGAGGTGTGACCTTGCATATAGGCAATTTGCCCAATCTGAATTTGATCTACCACCTTTTACCAAACTGTTCCTTGCATATTCCTCTCAAAACATTTTTTCACAATTTATTTTCTACATAATTGAGACAAAGTCTTAGCTCTGAGCTAGATTTGAGATTCTCATAACATGACCTTACCAGGTTGAACATCATAGTTAAAGCAGTATTGAATGTTTATGTTTAAGTTTGTGATCCAGTCATGGGAGACAATGGACATATGTATGTTCCTCAAGAGCTTCTGCCAATTTACCGGGACACTATACTCCCACTGGCTGATATCATCACCCCAAACCAATATGAAGTGGAGTAAGTTACAGAGTTTTACTGTACATTTTCTGTAGGACAATCTCAAACATTTACAAAAGTTACTAAAACAACTGGCAGGTTCCAAGCAGCCTGAACTATAAATATCACAATCCTCAATATACATTAATAAATATCACACACTATGTTTAAGTGTAAGCTTAAGTGCCTAACTTAATTATTTAATATTTATATTTTTATTTAAAGTGAATTTAATCCCGAGGCCATTTCAGGTCCATTATTGATGACTAAGTCGTTCTTCATTCCTCTCAAAACATCAACTCCTACTTTCTATTGACATGAGCCAAAATGTTTCTTAAATGTTAGACATTATATTCTTTTAGTTGAAAAATGACACATGGACACGGGAATCGAACCCAGAACCTTTGTCTTAGTACGCTAATGCTCTACCCACTGAGCTATCCAGGAATGGTCCCGTGCCCAGGGTCACTCTCCACCCATATTTTAAGGCAGAATCTGTGATGGACATGCGGGAAATCGTCGGCTTCAAATATATGATCAATTAAGATCATGAGTTATCAGATAATGCATCAGCCATCGACTCGGTAGTTGGCTTTTTGCTGCCAATAATACAATACAACTGTACGAATGCTCCTATCATGATAGATAGTTAATTTATTATGTTTGTTAACTACGGATATAGCTGCATCTAAATATGATATTCTTTTAATTAAAAAATTACACCTGTACATGGGAATGATATGATATTTAGATGACGCTATAACTGTAATTATCAAATATAATAGCTTACTATTTAATCTATCATGATAAACGCATTTTTACAGTTGTAGTTGTACTATTTCCAGCAAAAAGCCAACTACCGAGTCGATGGTGGTTGCGTTATTTGATAGCTCATGATCTTAATTGATCAGACATTTTTAGCAGACGATTTCCGCATGTCCATCACGTACTCTGCCTTAAAGTAGGAGTGGAGAATAACCCTGTTCACGGGACAATTCCTGGATAGCTCGGTGGTTAGAGCATTGACAAACTAAGCCAAAGGGCCCGGGTTTGATTCCCATTTTTAATTTTTTAATTAAAAGAATATGATATTTAGAAACAGCTATATTTGTAACTAAAAAATCATAATGGTTTAACTATTTAATCCATGTTAGACATTAGCCTGGAGCCTATTTTTGAAACATGTGTTGGTAGAATGATTCTCCGCACACTACTTGTGTAGATTACAAAGTTAGTAACAATCAATATTCACTGAACAAATGCTCTTAGGTTTGACTTAAGAAATTTCTTTTAAACAACACCAATAAATAGGTCAGCTTTACATTTAATGCCATCATATATCTTCATAAATGATGTACTACGGAAACCCTCAAACTTCTCGCTGTAACATTTGACTAAAATTTATTAAAAACAATATTTTAGAAACTAATTGATGGATTGATTTTAATTTAAAGTAGTTGTGGTTTTGGGCCGTTTACAATTTTAACTAATCTAAGGTCATACATTAATGTCAAATTTTAAATAAATGGACAGTCGCTCGCCATGAAAACCACTTTTGTAAATAGACCAGCCCCAGTTTCCTTGGCCGGAATTGTACCTCGCCATACTGGATCAAAGCCACAGATACAAACTCCTACAGCAACCCTGCCGGTTCTTTTTCTAGGTTATTGACAGGTAAGAAAATAACAAGTGTGAAGGATGCATGGGACGCCATTGGCATATTCCATGAGATGAAAATAAACACGGTGGTTCTGTCGTCAACAGAGCTGGGGACTGAGCAATTCTTACTGGGGCTTGCCAGTTCTATTGCAGGTCAGTGATATAGCAACAGTATCTGAGTTCATTCTCACCCATTTCAGTGGATATATGGACTAAACATCAAGCCTGTCTAGTTTTATTGGGGTTTGAATATGGCCCGATGTACTGAAGGTGTTGTTTTCCTAAATAGTTTCTCACTTTCCGCACAATTGCAGGTACATTTCATCTTCACTCTTCTACCTTATTAATAGGAATGTGGTACACTTTTTTTTTATTAGATCCAAAAATCTTACTGATAGATGATTTCAAATCTCTTGTCCCTCACCTGCTATCCTATCACACTAATACTACATCCTTGACACTTCATTCATCATCATTTGTTTCCAGCCTGGGCCCGGGTGAGTTTAGTAAAATGCCTCCATTTTGCTCTATCCTTCTGGCATTCTTCCTCCTTTAATTTCTTCCATTCTTCTTCTCTCACTTGAACACTGTCTGTAATCTGCTTCTCCCATCTCTTTCTTGGCCTCCCTTGTGGTCATTTAGTTCCATACTGCATTGCCAACATTTTCTTTGGCATCCTCTCTTTTTCCATCTTCATTACATGCCCATACCATCTCACTCTTGCTTCCTCTACTATCTCATGTACTCCCTGCACCCTCACTCTTTCCCGGATAACTTTATTCCTAATTTTGTTTCTCCTCGTGACAGCTGACATGCTCCTCACAAACTTCATTCTCATGGTCTCCACTTTCCTGGTCGCTATTTTATTTTATATTCATGTTTCTGTTTCATGTATGAAATTGGGTACAAAGTATATCCTGTACAACACTTCCTTACACTTCCAAGGGCACTCCTCTTCTCCATAGCAGGTCTCTTACACACCTATAGGACAACTCTCCCTGTTGTCAACTTCTTATTATTATTCTTATCTTATTATTCTTATTATTATTTCCACCTTTCTCCTCAATCACACCTCCAAGATATTTTATGTTCTGTACTTTTCTCAGCTCTACTCCATCCAACCTTAGCCTCTTCCTTGTCATTACCATCACTTCACACTTTGCTATGCTAAATTTCATTCCACACTCTTTCACTTCCTCATTCCATTATCTTAGTAAGCCGGGGGCCGAAATGAATAAAAATACTTGAGAAAACAAAGTGAAATGCCAGATTGGAATCTTCGGCACCTCCAAGATGCATAACAACATTTTTTGGGGTGGGGCTAGGACAGTGTTTGAAGGCAAAGAATTAATGATTTTACCTCATTACAAACTCTACACAGAATAGGTTTCTTAATCAAAGTAATTAAAAATTCCTTTAGTTCACACTTTCAACCATGTTTATAACTAAAATCATAACACAAAAAAATGAAAAATGTATATTTGAAAAAGCTGAATAGCTCATTTGGTATATAAATAGTGCGCCAAGGCATATTTCTACAAATTTTGTTAAAATATGTAATAGTAATAGTAACACCACCTAAATGTTTCTCTATGGTTAAAGACTTTGCCTCCATAACATATTTCCATCTTGTCTCTTTAAGGAAAAATTTTTTTGCTTTTGAGGTATTTTGTTAAATGTTTTGGAAGAAGGTACAGGAAAGGTGGGTATAAAATATATAAAAGGAAATGGACACAAAATGGCTATTACAATGAAAATAACACAGTTCACATTTTACGATGCTGCCACTGGACAAAGTGGTAATGGCTGCCTCTTGAAGAAAATCAATCAACCCCCAATTCCCTGACTGATATATTAAATATTCGCATCCAGTGTCTATGTCCTGTGTTTGTCTTTTATATTATTTGTTTCTTTTACATGTTCTTACCATTCTTTACCAATTTCCTTTTCCTCCCTTTTGTGTTTTTTGGTTTCCTCTTTTAAGAATTTGCATTGCACGTTTCACACTTCCTCCTGATGAATTCTGAAAGAATGAATCCTATGTCGGGGGATTGGGCGGTAACAATCGATTTTATTCAAGAGGCAGCCATTACCTCTTTGTCCAGTGCCAGCATTGTCAAATGTGAATCGTGTTCTTCTTAACATTGTAAAAGCTGTACTGTGTTCGTTCCCTTCATATGTTTCTATCCACCTTTCCCGAGTATGTATAACCAAATATCTACATCTTGGTGACATTTATCATCATCATCAATCATAAGGTCTTCTGTCTGATGGCAGGTCCATTCCTTTTGTCAGTGAACTTAGACCACCAATGCATCCTGTTTTCTGTCTTCCCCTTCAGCTCCCACAATTTTTTTCTTAAAGTAGTCCAATATTTGAATCCTACTTACTAAGCTTTTCTTTCCTTGAATCGCTCGAACCTTTCCTTTTATGACGCCGTGCAGAAGACAGTTTCTCTTAAGGATGTATCTGATACACTTTGCTTTAACCAAACAATCACATCCAAAATGGTTTTCATTTCACCCGCTCTTCTTTGTCATCCTGTGTACCCACCTGATCTTCTCAAGTTTTCTCCAGCACCACATTTCAAAGCTCTCTAAGTATTTATTTTCTATCGTACAATCCAAGTTTTTGCACCATTCAGTGTGGTGCTCCATCAGTTTCTTGCACAGTTCTAAACTAAACTTGCTGGTCAGCAATAACCTCTTCTCGTTGGACATGGCGATCCTCAACCTAATTTCCTTGGTCCAATGGGTATCCTTTGTCTACAGAACTCCCAAGTTCTTGAACTGTTCTATGCTTTCTAACTGCTGGTTTCCAATTTCCAATTACATTATTTCAGCATAACATTTCAGAATAACTGATAAAAAAATCTTATATTTATATTTTTCAAAGTAGACATTTATTTAGTAAGTTCAGTACATTATTTAATGTTAAATAATAAGAACCGGTAATACAGTTTTTACACATGAATAGTTAAATATTGTTGAGATTTGGTTTCTTCCCTCCACCCGCATGTAAATCCAATAATGGTTTCTCCATCACAAATCACTACAAATATACTTTAAAATGAATATAAATTTTTCAATATAGATTTTTATTAATTTAAATATTCTAGACTGAATATTTATTTTAAGAATACTTTCTATTGTATTCAATCCAGGTGGTAAAAAAACAAAACTTAGCATCAAAATTCCAAGATTCTCTGCTTCGTTTACCGGCACTGGTGACTTGTTTGCCGCCCTGTTGTTATCCTGGATGTTCCGCACTGAAAACGATCTCAAACTATCCTTGGAGAGAACTATATTTACACTGCAAGCTGTTCTCAAGAGGACATTGCGGAGGGCTGCAGGTAAAAAACTGACTAGGTCAAATGACTTGGTGCAAGATAAAGCACATAATCTAATCGGTGACAATATTATCTTGAAATTCCATATATATGCATTGTAGCCTTACCCTTGATCCACCACTTGAATAAACAAGCCATCAAAGATCAATTTTATGATATTTTCTGAAACTTTGTGTGTCTAAGAAAGGTAACCTTAACTCTTAAGAGCCCATTTCAGAGCTATGCATTTGCTGGTTTGCATGACCAACTTATGTAACGTATACAGCCTCGTAAATATATCAGAGGAACCAGGGACTTGTTTTATTTTGTAAAGGAAGGGTGTAAAAGTGGGACCTGCTCCAAACTTTTTTTGTGTTTTACTTACTTACTTTAGTTTTTATCATTTGTGAAAATATGATAAAATTGACTTTATTTGACACAGCCTAAAAAATGTAACAACACAGTATTTTGACTTTTTATAAAAGGAGTCATCACTTTTAAATTGTTTAAGACCAATTTACTATAAAAATATTTATGATCCAAAGCTTAATTATCGAGTAATTTGTTATATACTTAGAGGCTGAAACTCTAAAATCTCGCCCCTTGTTACTAGGGCTATCTCTGGATGGAACACTGAACTATAGAGGGGTGGAGTCAATAGTTGGTTAGGCCACTCCCATTTGTTACCTCGCTCTGGCTGACACACAAGACATTCCCACACCGGTCATCACTAAACAAAACAAGCCCAAACCAAAGGGTGTCTAATTCATTAATAAATTATGTACTTTTCAATAAGCCAGATATTAATTATTGTTTATAATGTATTTTACAAACATAAGTTTAAGTTAAACTCTACTATCATTCGCTTATATAAAGTATGGGTGCTAAGTATAGAAACAAATTAAGGATCAATACCTATGTCAGTGGTCGAACGGTCTAAGGCATCACTCTAGTGTTAGATTGGCCTGGTGCTAATGAAGAAATAGGGGTTCGAATCCCAGTAGTGCCTATTGAGGGTGGATTTTCCTAAATTGTTTCCCACTCTCCTTCCATGCAAATGCGGGTAGATTACCTCTAAGATTCTTTCTTTCTCCTCTCTACCCCATTAAAGTAATTATCATCTATGCGTGTAACCTGAACAGGTAGTAAGACACGGTGATAGAAAAATAAAATAAATTAGGGATTTAACTAACCATACTTAAAAATATTAGACCTTAAAACCCCTAATGCTTCTTGAGCCCAGGTACAGAAAGGGAGCGATTAGTTCAAATAATCATTCATACTTTGTCTGTACAAACCTTACCAATTTTAGTAGTCTACACACAATATTTAGCCATGTTGTAGATTTTATTTTTGTAAAAATCTGAGTATGCCGTATATCTGTTATTAGAAATAACTAGCTTGTGTGCCCGTTCTTCGCACGGGGAATCTTTAAGGAGCTTTATTTTTAATTATAATATATAATTAACCAAAGGTAAACGAATCCAAAAGTTTATGTAATTTTAAATATTAATCCTTTATTGGTTTAAATGATGTGACTAAACATGAAAAATAGGCTGACTGACTAAAACATTTTGTCAAAATAGGGATTTACTATAATCCAAAAATCTTTGCATAAAAGTGATCATAATGTAAGTAAAAGATGCAATATACATTATTAATAAACAAAATTAGTAAAAAGAGTATCAAATTAAAAAAAAAACACATCATAAATGAAATAATGGCCTTTTATAGATACATAATTGGTCCCTGTAATTACCGGCCATATTTCGATTTTCTAATACACCAAGCAGTTTTTTTTTTTTTCTAATTGACTGTGAAATCTTATACACCTTAAATTTTGGAACCAATTTTCAGTATTTTTGATCATCTGGAATGTTCTTTGTAACTACTTGCAAGTCTATAATTTTTCCTATCGCACCAAAAAGTGTTTTTTTCTATACGATTGGAAATTTAAATCCTCCCACTCCCATTCCCAACCCAATTCTTTGACCCTTGTTTTGAAATTAAAAAATTTCAGACGCTTCTAGTTATTTGGTGTAGTCCCTATACCTGTAAGTAAATATTTCACTTTTATACACAAGGGAAATGTTATATTATTAGCTTTGAAATTTTTAAAGATGACACAAATCTTCCCATTTTCCAATCTTTAATTTTGAAATTAAGTTTGTTTTCATAATGTTTGAGGTGTATCTTATAACAGGCTGACAAATTTAACTCTTTAACCACAATGAAAGGTAGTTTTTAATATAGATTTTAAAACTCCCCTCCAAATATTTCACAAGCCCATAGCTAGAAAATTTAAATATTTACTAACTATTTGGGTATTTGGCACTACATTCCAGACTATTATTTATCATCGCACTAAATCTTTGTTTTCTGTTCACACCCTCTTCCTATTTCCCAGAGTTCCATTTTAAAATTTAAAATAATCATATTTTATGGTATGGTACAGTTATCTTTCTGCTGATGTTGTTATATACCACACTGGTAAGTAGTTGTTTCAATTAGTTTTGAAAATGTGGAATCCACCCTCCTCCATTTTGCTGACTCCTACTTTGTTATTTAAGTTTTTATAACTTTTTAGAATATCTAGAGTAGTACTTCTACATGTTTTCGAAATTTTATTCTTCTCCCTCACCTAAAGTGATTTGTATATTTATAGCCCCCACACCCCAATTTTTCAGAGAAATATTTTTAAATTTCTCGTATATAAACTTTTCTGACATGGGGTAAAAAGAGCAAAAAATTTAAAAAGTGTAAAAAGGTATAGCTTATCAATTTGTTTTTAAAATAAGGTTAAAGAGGGTAAGTAAAACGTGTAAAACAGTTTAAAAGGGTATATATAAAGTGCATACAGGGCAGTAAACCAAAAAAGGTCAAAGGGGAAAAGAGGGCTTTATTTTAGGGTAGCAGGTTTAAAAAGTTGTAAAAAGTGCAAAAGGGTAAAAAGTAGATTCAAATCAAAAATATTAGAATATTATACCCCTTTTATACCATTTACCCTTTTCCTTTTGTTTAATTTTTTTTGCACTAAATGTGCTTTTTAAACTTTTGGAACCTTTTGGCATTTTTTACATATTTTTCCTTTTTGGCACTTTTACCCATTTTTGCCCTTGTGGTACGTTTACCCTTTTATTCTTTCTACCCCTCTTGTCCTATCTACCTTTTTAGCAATTTTTGCAATTTTGGCCCTTTTTGAGCATTTGCCCTTTTTTCCTTAAGTCCTCTTTTTACATCTTTAGCTTTTACATCCTATTCAATTATTTACTTTTTACCATTTTTGCCCTATTACTGTTTATATCCCTTTTACCGCTTTTACCCTTTTTGCCCTATCTACCTTTTAATATTTTTTTTTTTAATTTTTGGAGTTTTCCCATTTTCCCTTATAGCCTTTTAAATTCTTTTATTTTTTTTATAATTTAACCCTTTTTACTTACCCTTTTCATCCTTTTTGATTAGATTAACTTTTTACCCTTTTTGCACTTATTACACCTTTTTACATAAAGCTTTTCAGTTTTTCAATCTTTAGATCAACATCCAAATTGTTCAATATATCAAAGCATCAACTTATCAAGGTGGTCCTGAATAATTGTAGTTTATTCTTGGCCTGAATCAGTTTACAAAAAACTCATTCACAAGCAGAACTTTGGTAACCTTGATAAATTGCGAAAACCCATTTTCTACACCAATGGTCTGAAACCAGTCTGAAAGTGCAAGGGTGTTAGAAAGTACTGAAATATATATATATGTATTATATATATTTATATATATATATATATATATATATATATATATATATATATATATATTAAAAACCCTTATTTCTCCTAATTCCTTAAAGCAAATAAAAAACTTTCTAAAACTGAAACCAGCTATATCAGTGTGAAATTTAAATATATTATCTTAGGTTGTAGCTTTTTTTTTCTTTATCGTTCGACAATACCTTTAAATAAGGAATTGACACATTACATGAATTTCATTTTTCTTTATTTCTGAAAAGTATTTGTTTTCCTAGCTGTCGTCTTAGTATCAAAATATTGGTCTTTGTTTAACTGATAGGATTTTTAATCAATTTCCACAAATGTCTTTAAAGTTTTGCTGTAAGTCTCATTGAAGAAAGTATCATCAGATCGCTGCGCTCTAAATGTTTATAGCAGTCTAGAGATTCAATTGAGAATGTTAAAGTTCTTTGAAGCAAAATTGGGTGAGAACTTGACTTCCCACCCTTCCCAGATAAATGTTTGAAAATTGGATGTCTCTAAAAACTATTTGAAGTGATCTTCCTCACAATTTTTGAATATGGAATTATTTTTATTAGTAGTCTTCTCCAGAATTTTTTTGAAATTTGAATGCTTCTACAAGTTATTTGGAGTGGTCCTCCTCTAGCAAATTTTTGAAAATTAGATGTCATTTAGAAGCTATTTTGAGTAGGTCTCATATTGAATTAAAAAAAAAATCAGATTTCTTTAAAATCTATTTAAAGTTGTCCTCCCCTAGAAATATTTGAAATTTGGATGCCCCTTGAAACAATTTAGCATTATCATGATTTTTTTTAGACAACTAGATGCCTCTAGAAGATTTTAAAGTGGTCTTCTTTAGCAGTTTTTTAAAACTATTTATATATTTAGATGCTATTTGGAATGATACTCACATGGACTTTTTTTTAAATTGGATACTTTTAGAAGCTATTTGGAGCTGTTATTGCCTGATTAAAAAAAAAACTATTTGCATCCATCCCAGAAATGTTTTCAAATTCGATACCTCTAGAAACTATTTAGAGTGGTCCTCTACCTGGCAAATTAAAAGAAAAAAAATTTGTAAAACTCTTAAAAGCTATTTGTAGTTTGATTCAAGTTTTTCAGCTTCAGTTTCGAGAATATCAGAAGGTGTGAAATACATCTAATTTATTCCAGAAGAGGCAATATTTCCCCTACACCTCACTCCCCGCTTTCGCTGTTACTAATTTGGAGTGGTCCTTACCTACATTTTCGGAAATTATACTCTTTTAAAGCTCTTTAGAGTAGTCCTCTCTCAGATTTTTTTTTTATTCACCTAGAAGCTATTTGAAGCATTTCTCCTTCTGGACATTTTTAAAATTTTGATAACTCTAGAGTCTAGAAGACAATTTAAAAACTCCTCACCCAAAGTTTTTTTTTAATTTAGATTTTCTAAAAGCTAATTGAAGGGGTCTTCCTCCTGAAATGTTTTTAAATTTGGTTGTTTCTAGAAGTTATTTAGATTGCTCGTCGCCTGAATTTTTCTCGAAAATGAGATGCCTTTAAAATCTACTTAAGTGGTCTTTGCTCGGCAATATTTTGAAAATTGGATCTGCTTTGAAGCTATTTGAAATGGCCCTCTTCTGGATTTATTTTAAGTAGATGCCTCTAGCAAATGTTTGAAGTGATCTTCTACTGGCCAATTGTTAAAAATTAAAGGCTTTCAAAAACTATTAGTAGTACTTATCGCAAGAAAATTCATCAAAATTACAACAATCTAAAACTTATTTAGATGGCCCTAGAAGCTATTTGGAGTGGTCTTCTCCCAACAATTTTTGAAAATTTAATCCATCTAGAAATCATTTGGAGTTTTATTTAAGGCAATCTTTTAGCTTAATATTCTATATTGTTGGGGGATTTTAAATGTATCTAGGAGGACGTTAATTCTTTCCAGGGGGCTAATTCGTCCCAGGGGCAATGCCCCCCGGTTCCACCACCACTGATTTATGGAAGCTATTTAGAGTAGTCCACTCACAGATTTTTTTTTTTAATTTCATATTTTTATATTTTACTAGGAGTGATCAAATCAGAAGCCTCTAGAAATTATTTAGAGCTATTTTTTAATTGTAATAAGAATCATATGTATCCTTCTCACGCTAAGTAATTATTCCTTACATTTTGTGTGTGTATGTGTGCGTGCCTCATTGAACACAATATTTGAAGTAACAAAAAGGGGGGGGGGGGGAGGGGCATACCTGGGCCCTTCTGTAGACACACCTCTGGATAAAAAAAATTGAAGTTTTAAAATGTCTAGGTAATTGTAAAAGTGTGACTAAACTAGCCAAGAAGTTTGTAGTTGGAAAAGCCACAGTGACTGAAAAAAAATAAAAGCATTCTAAAATGTAATTGTTTAATTCCTCAACATTGAGTGAATCTTTGAATAGTCATCGAACATTGAAAGAGTAATTGTCTGTCAAGCTTGATGGGACACTTTTTTTGTGGCTAACTCAAGAAAGGGGGAAAGGAATGCCAATAAATGGCCCCCTGATCAGATTTTCCAGAATTTCGGATTACCAGAGTCTTAATCTATTTGGTTGAAGTCAATTAAATTGTATTTAGGTTTGGCCTATGATGTTTATGTTAGTTAAATTAAGTTTAGTTAAGTTCACTCACACAAAATAAATGAATTAAAAGAATGTTTTTCTATAAATAAAATATAAATAAACAAAAGCTAAACACTGAATACGCTTTGAAAATTACTAAAAACCTATGTTTGTTTTATTTTAATATTTAGTGAAGAGCCAAGCGTTTTGTTTAATTTCTTCCAAAAAAATCTTATTGATAAAGTATTTTTTATTATTTTGTCTTTCAAACATTAGTACAATTTTTATTCACACATTATTAATATAGAATATACTCTAGTATAAGCTACATAATATATTTTAATATATTTGGCCAACTATTTATATTAAAATTCAATATTTTATGTTCCCTAAATATGATAAAACATTATATACAGTAGTTATGTTGACAATTTAAACCTAATAACATATAAAAGTATATGCTACTGTAAATGTGCTGAATGAACAACCCTAAAATGATTTATATTTAAAAAAATATATATATATCTTCTTATTTACTATTTAAAACAATTCCAATATACACACATTGTGTGTTTCTTCAATTCCAACATAGCTATTTTGAACTAAATATTTAAGGCCATTTTAGAAAAATTTAAAACTTTCAAAATTCATCATAAGTAAACGAGCTTTAAATTAATTTATTTTAGAAAAATCAACATACATTATTATCTATAGTGTAAAATATATCAATTTAAAAAAAATTAATCAGCAAGAAAATTTTCAAAATTAATTTCTCAGCAAACTAGGCCCTTTCTTTAAATGCTTACTTTTTAAAGAAAAACAAGTAAATTGAATTACTAATCACACACAAAAAAAACCCTCTGATTCTCATTTTAAACCAAATCATGTGTGCCATTTTTAAAAGGTTGCAGTGCTATTTGTCGTTTCAAACAATCCTGATATCCTTTTTAAACACAATCTTTAGACCCCATTTTTGTAATATTCCAAATTTTAAAAAATTGGTAATCTGTAAACCATCCTTAATTTGGGGGCTAAAGACAAAATCAAAAATTGAATAAAATCCATCAAACCATTTCAGCTCTATCCCTTAGGATGGACAGACAGACAGAAAAATCGTAAAATCCACTTTTTTGGGTTTGGAATCACATAAAACATAGACTCGGCATAATCTTGAAGCCGAAAATGTTCATGATCATTTGATCACAATACTGTTTTTATTTTTAATAAGGTCAAACATCTTACAACAGTTCAGGATTAGGGAAGAGTAAGGTATAATTCTTCTGGAAATTTTCCCACATTTGTGTGAAAGAAGAGTGGGAAACAATTTAGGGAAAAAAACCTCATACACCCAACTGATATTCGAACCCCAACCTCCCAAGCACCAGAAAACCAGACTAAATGAGCTTGACACGTGTCTACAGATGCTTATTTACATTAATGGGGTCGCATCTCTCTTCAAAAAAACAAATAGAAAGACATTATAGAGCACTCAAATAGGACTATAATTTGGATGAACATTGAGGGAAAAAATAGATATCCCTATAAATAAAGTAACATAGATGAAAAAAGAACATCGTCTGAAAACATCGATGTTACAGAATCAAAAACATCGTTAATATTTTTCAAACCAATTGAAACTGTAACTGAAGTGTATTTGTAATAAATGAATATAAAACTCGTATATCAATTCAAAAAATTGTATTAAAAACTGATTATAAAAAATTACTATTTTTAAAACAAACACATAAACATATCGCTGTCTCGGACATTGATGGTTGAAAATCATCGATGAGGAAAACATCGACTCTTCAACATCTATGTTCAATGTATATCCCTGCTGGACTGGACCATAACCATATCCTGTTTCCCTTGTCGGGTTGATCTCACCAGTCGATCTCGCTGTAACTGAGCCAACTCTTTAGATAAAGGGCTACACTAGTTAATGTAGTAATAGAACTATTGATCAAATTTACCATTTTTATGAGTAGTTTTTTTAGCACCGCATCTACTACCCGTATGGGTTATGCACCTACGTAAACCTACTAAACTACTCTAATGAGTGAGAGGGAGAGTGGACAATCATATTGGATAAACCACGCTCAGTACACCTGACTGAAATCGAGGCTCGACCTCACCGCCTTGGCACTCTAATCCATTGTGAGACTGACGCTTTAAACCATACGGCCAATGAACCGGGTATTAATAATTAAAAGTATTTTAATTTATCAACAATTCTTGTAAAATGTGTTCGATAATTAAAACCTTAAAGTAAAAAAATATAATTAGAGTAAAATTTTGTCTAATGTGTTAGCTACCTACAAAAAATAATAAATCCAACATTTAAACTATTAACATCCAGAGTGGTTTGAACATTGGAAGTTGGAACTCAAGAATCTTATCTTCACTTGAGACCAAGCTATTTGTCTTTTCTTCCTTTACTTGAGGGAGATAATGACTCATAAATACCTGGCTGGCTACCTTCCTCACCTCACTTGGACAAAGGGGGTGAGTTAGGGAATGATTGACACTCAAGGACCCCCCACCTAAACAGCTTTTACTCCTTCCCTAGCAGTTTACAGAATTTAGGCTCCACCCCCCGAGATGATATTTTTTCTTCATAGCCTTCAACTTTGAGCTCATTGTGTCGTGAAATGGGGTCTTAACTTTGTAAACCTCCTTTAATCGCCAATACAACTTTTTACAAGTTGTGTCAACTACTTTTAGGCATCAAACTATCTCAAATGTTATTTTCTGGCTGCATTAACCGCATTTAAATGTCTGATAAACCGTATTTTAACATTTAACTCCAGATATTGGATATATGCTGAACAATTTATTTCTATAAAATATTATATAATGTCCAACTATGTTTCAACTTAGACCGATATCTGTAAATATTTGTACCCACTTGTTTTGTTGTGTCATATACTAGTAGTTTTCAAAGTAATAACAATTAAAGAGGTTTTAAATTTTTTTTTTAATAATTGCAAAAGAATCTGAGAAAATTTAATGTAATGACAATAGTATAATGAGTGACTTTGATGATAATACTATGTGAAATAGGTTACACCAAAATAAATTCAAAACTAAGCAGCTGAGAGTCATTGGGTTCACTTAAAGGACATATTTATTTTCCAAGTAAATCTTGATATCTATGTGAATATGAAAATCTGGAGTTTTTAGAAGTGTTTGAACATATTTTACTGGTGAATAGACAATACTTATTGCTGATCAGACTCAGGTGGATGCTAATCAAGCCATAGCAAGTAAAGACAGACAATTCAACTAATTAATACATGTAATTTGTTTTTAGAACTTGCAAAACTTGGTCATCCAGACACAGCTGCACGTTTGGAACTCCAATTAATTCAAAGCAAAGCTGACATTGAGAATCCGACACCAAGTATTACCGCGGTATCTCATTCGTGAAGGAGCTCAACTATACTGCATTTATGTTTACTAGTATCAGCAGGATCTATACTAGGAGATTTCATTGGCAAAATTAATGTTTTTTTTGTGATTACATCATTGTTGATAATATTATTTTCTGAAAACATGAGCTATAAATATAATGTCTTAAATTAATATTGCATTTAGGATACACATTGCTGGCGATGGAAATTAGTCACATGACCTTTTGAAGGTATAGCTCAGAACTAGGGATGGGTTCTTCAAATATTGGAATCCCTTAAGGCTATGGATATACCTAATACCTGATTGTCGCAATCAGGACGCCAGCATGCAATATTTTATTATATACAACGTGACTACAGACTTGGGCCATCAACTTGGTCGCAAATGTGAGCAATTTTTGGTCTCCCACATAAATAACATTGCTTGACGTTCTGGGTCCTGTTTGTGATGTCCTTGTCACGACAATCAGGTCTCAAGGATATTTAATAATTTGAAAATAGATTTAAGATGAGAGAAAAAATATTCCAATTTTGAGTCAAGAATTTCTGTTAGACCTATTATGATGTTTATTGAGAGCTAAGACCAAATAATTATAAACTGGCAAACTTGACAACCAAACCTTGACCATTAATTTACCACTTATCTGAATGTATGAATGTTATAATGAATGTAATATAACAAAACATGTTAATGTGGAATTACCTACCATTTATATTTAATCTAGCAACTTAAGAAAATAATGCGAATAAAATCACAATTGAAGAAGTACAATCATAGGAATGTGGGAAGGATTCGGGATTCATAGGTTAATTGAAAAATCATGTTTATCTCTACTAAGTACTTTGCCTAAGGTGTGTATTATGTAGGAAAGTTTGGGGAATAGAGATAAGTTATTAAATGAATAATTACTCTTTGCAAATAGTCTTTTTCTGTTAAAAAAAGTATGTTTTAATTAGTTTGTTATTTGTTTTAAAGTTTCTTAATCCATTAATCCTTTGTATAGTATTATTGTCACCTTAAGTCATGTTTATATTAATATTTTATTTAAATAAAATGTTATTCAATCTATTGCTAATACGGGGGAGCTGATTTGTATCTCCTCGGAAGAGACTCTCTTCCGATACTTTTGCCATAAACAGCCAAAATGAAAATCCTGAATTATATCTCTTTTAAAAATTGGAATTATATCTCCGAAATCCTGATTTGTATCTCCTCGGAAGAGACTCTCTTCCGATACTTTAGCCACAAACAGCCAAAATGAAAATCCTGATTTATATCTCCTTTAAAAATTGGAATTATATCTCCGAAATCCTGAATTGTATCTCCTCGGAAGAGACTCTCTTCCGATACTTTAGACACAAATAGCTAAAATGAAAATCCTGAATTATATCTCTTTTAAAAATCGGAATTATATCTCCGAAATCCTGAATTCTACCTCCTCGGAAGAGACTCTCTTCCGACACTTTACACACAAATAGCCCAAAATGAAAATCCTGAATTGTATCTCTAAGTATACGACTTTAAGTTTTAATTCTTATGCTCATAAAGATGAAGTAAACCGGAAACGTTTAAGATTGCTTTGTTTGTCAGATGCTAGATGGCATAACAAGCGACAAACTTTGATTTATGCTTAGTACAGCTCATAGATAACAGAGGGCAGCATAAGGTAAAATCAATCAAATCATTGTAAATGAAAGAATTTAAAACTTATATATTACATTTTTTTATCTTTTTAATTTGATCAAATTGATGTTTTAATTAAAGGGATTAGATTAGTACCGGTAAGTATCTCAAAACTATTAATTTTAAATAGCGGATATTTTGCATTTGGCATAATGATTTGCTATAGATGATCTTGTAAAGATTACAATGTGAACGCCAAAATACTTTATAAAATATCTAATAATTATTATTACATTTAAAAATTACATTTTCATGTATCCATTTGTAATATTTTTTTTTATCTTTAAGATTTTAAATGTATTTCAAACATGTAGTGAATCAGTTCAGAACCTTATTTGAATTTTGCCTCCACGAGGAAGGTTTTTTTTTCCATACCTAATTTCATTCTCACACTGTCAACAGATTTGACAAGTCATTACCTCGCTTTATAAAAGCTTTACAAAAGACCGGGTAGTATACAACCTGCATTACGCCCACTAAACTAAAGGTTAATCTTTCAAAGCTTCTTTTTCAACTACCACGAATGATAGTAAAATATTTCTTATGTCAAATTGAATGTAACATTATGCTGGAAGTGCTGTAGTAATCCAAATTTAAATAAAATTCCTAGTGATATGATAAATATTATATAGAAATTAATAAACATGTTTGAGCTTCAAACGGGGAAATTAAAAGGAAATGTAAAATTTCACTGACTAGATATGCAGCGCAAATAGTTTACGCTTCCAACGGTATAGTCACATCTGGTTTTTTATTAATTAACTGAATAAACGCTTTTAAACCATTTTAAAATAAAATATTTTATTCACTTATACGCTAAGCATAAGTTTACATATTAATATCAGGGAGTAAATATGTCGGGAAATGCAAAGAGAAAATAGTTTGGTTAGAGAGAGCGAAACATAAATTGATCAAGCTCATTCATATCGGTGATCAAGAAGACCAAAAGTGCGAGTATCATGTTTTCCGATGATTAGGAGATGGGGTTTGAACCCCAGCGGCTGTATATAGGTGGCTTATCCAAAATTGTTTCCCACTCTCCCTTCAAACAAATGCTGTATACAATTTATATAGATGATACTTTTTACATCCTTGTCCCATTAATGTAACGAGCAGATAAAAGAGAATGTAACATGCAGATAAAAGAGAAAAAAAAATTATGTCAGGAAAAACAGGGAATTTAATTAAAATGAGCAAAAAACATGGAATTTAAATACTTGATTTAAAAAACCTTTTTAAAGTTTTCGACGTTTGTTTTTAAAAGTGGTAATTAATGTAGTAAACGTTAAAATCATCATTTACCAAGAAAGAGCAGAAAAAAATAGTGGCAGAAAAAGTCTGGTTTGAAAATCCTGTAAAAGTAATGAAATTTTATAAGTAGACTAATGATCTGTAGATACACTCTGTAACTATGCGACCAATTTGAATTGGTTGTAAGATGTGAAGTTTGTAAATAAATTATACTCACTGCACTACCAAGGTAGATCCCGATATCCCGGGTTACATTTGGGAGTGTAAGTAAACCCATTCAACAACTCTGCTAGCAATTACAAGATATAAAATACAGGCTTAGTTCTAATTTATGCAGTTTAGTTACATCCCTTTAAAGTATATATTTTTATTGTAAAGTATTAAAATTACACCATTTCTATTTTTTAAATAAAATATGCATTAATGAATATATTAACTTATTAAAAATATATAGTATAGGTCTTATTCTGAATAGGCTGTATAAAGTTTGTGAATTTATCAAACGTGGATCGATTTGGTTCTAGCCGTTTACTAATTATGTCCCACATCTAGCAAATTGTTCAAGCTATCTGCATCCTTAAGAAAGTGAGTACACTACCTGTAAACAAGGAGAGTATATTTCGATGGAGGATAATTGCATTTACATAGAATGAGAGTGAGATATAATTATTTAAGATAGCCAAACTTAGTATATAGGCCTATAGTGTCAGGATTTGAGCCCTTACCTTGATATCGATGGTTCAGACAAGATGAAACTGACACCTTTGTTAGCTTTGTTACTATGATCATTGTTGTGGTATATTATTATTATTAGTAGTAGTAGTAGTAATATTATTAGCACCACGTCTTACTACCCGTTCGGATTATACGCACTTGTGGTAAATTGAATGCTTATGTTCGTTATGCTCTTTAACTTCCCTAATAATTTTTAGAATAAAAAGAGGTTAATTATTTTATATATAAATATATGATAAAACGTGGTGGTGATGGATCATTGTTGTACAAACTTTTCCCTCAAGAGGTGAAAGGAAAAAAGTACATTAACTTTTTGAGAGACTAACTAATATTTACTCACTATATGGCATTAGAGAATTATTGCGTTAAAACTTAAGTTGTATCTTTTTACAACTAAAGCTCATAAAATGGTATTAATATATTTGACAATATCTCAGAAATTACTGGTTTTATAAAAATATATTTCAAGTAATAGTTTTTATTATTAATAATACTACAATTTTGCAATGATAAGTTATTTTGTATCCCAAATAGTTGCGAAGTTACAACATTTTCGCTTCTGTATAGTACACTAAAAGTGATTTTCAAGTGAAAATTAAAATATCAATTTTATTTATACTCTTAATTAATACCTAGATACAAGTTTTAATCAAAATAGTTTTAAGCCAATTTCGAGAAATATATTTTTTCCTCTTTTATCCTTTTATTAAACTACTCTTAATTTTAGGGTTAAGCACAGGGGCTGCTTAAGGCCCGGGCGAAACGGGCGGTTGCCTGGGCGTCAGCTTGGGGGAGGGGGGGGGGGGGCGCCAAACAAAGCACCAACATAATCTAACGTAACTTTTGAATGTTATGAAAATAATCTCCAAACCTCACAACTTCAAACCTAATGTAACGTAATGGAGATGCTAAACATAACACCCATATAATGCTTGATAATAACATGGAATTTGACATAATGGTGATTTTTTGGTCAGTAAAATTAGATATAGTGTTACTCTTGAAAAAGTTAATTTACATCCACCAACTTATAAAACTTGCACCCTAAAACGTTATTTTGGAATTATTTCTTAAACCGTTCACTATACCAAAATTAAAGAGGCAAACATTGTCTACAAAACATGCTCTAATAATTTTCTTTGTAATCTTAGCCATTTTAGTAGGGAAACATTTGTAGTACTGTATGATAGCCATTTGTGGAGACTCACTTCAGATTATTTTCATCTCACACGTAGGTTACGTTAGATTTGGTCTAGGCGTAGGGAAAATTTAAATTGGGGGGGAGGGGGACGAGATGAGGTGTTACCGTGAGTGTATGACATTCTATTATGACTTACTATTAAATCCTAAGAATCAAGAACATTTCATTGTTCTTTTATACAATAGTGATGGAACTTTATTTGTGTGTGAGGGGGAAGGAGGGGCAAGAACCAAAAAAGTATTTTCTGGACTTTCTACCCTCCTCTCCCCAGTTAAGGCTAGAAAAGTGGATACTCCTTGACGCTATTTGAAGTGATCCCCATATAGTGAATTTTTAGATATCATACTCGTCTAACAGCTATTTAGAACTGTGCTCCCCGGGAAATATTTTGAAATTTGTATAATTCTATAGGATATTTGGAGCAGTGCTCCTTTGTCAAATTTTTGGAAATTGGACGTCTCTAAATCTAGTTTAAGAAGTGTCCACACCAGATTTTTTTTTTTATAAATCATATTCCCTAGAATCTATTTGAAGTGGTGCTCACACATAATTTTTTTTAAGTTTGGAATAATCTAGAAACTCTTTGGAATGGTCTTCGCCTGGTTTGTTTTTCCTATTATGCCCAGGCTATGTTAGTTTTAGAGATGCTAGTTTTGGGGATTATCTTCGTATTATCCTACTATCCTCCGCTATATAAAGGCACCAAAAAGCAATTCCGCCCGGGTACAAACATTACCTCAGGCCGGCCCTGGTTAAACCATTGATCTCTATAGTATAACTGGATGGACATACACATGCACATTCCAAGGACAAAAGCGTGACGCTCAAGTGTATCGTCTGCTACACTGAGGGGGGGAAAGATTTAACGGTTTCTTTAAATGTTCTTATGCGAAAACATGTCTCTGATGAATAAAAGTGTTATTGTTTGAAAATAGTGAATACCATACTTTCCTGAAGAAACATTTACATTAAAGGATATACAATCCAGTTTTACAGGTAATACTGTACAAATACGAATAAAACCTTAGATATTTCAATTTTTATGTAGTTATCATCAATGTTGTTTATAGTCTGCCACGACAACACTTATATTTAAAGTTGGTTATTAGCGTGTATATTGGTTTCAGAAACCATATTTTATTGAAAGTTCGATAAATATAATGAACAAGGTATCTTAAAAATTGATTACATTTGTTTGAATGACAAACTTTGAATAGTTGCCATGCATTCAAACTATCACTTAGGTTATACGCTTGTGGAAAGTATTATTGTAATAATACCTGTTTTTTTTAAGTTGGCTCATATCTTTCAGAAACCATATTATGTTGACATTTTGATAACTATAATGAAACAAGTTAGCTAAAAACTGTATTACATTTGTTTGAATGACACACTTTGTGTAGAAGTCTTACGTTCAAATGATAATTTAGGTTATTGGCTTGTAGGAAGTACAGTATCTTATAAACCCGGATTTTAGTAATAATTCCAATCTGTAAGGCTTTATTTCGTACCAGAATACTATCATATATATAATATTTTTGTAGGATGAACGGCAATTTAGAACAGAAGTATAAATTTCCTTCTGGAAGGTCTTTTATCCTAACTAGACACAAATATATGGTAGGATTCTGGTACGAGATAAAGCCTTAAAAGTAAGCTTCCTTCAAAAACCATCGTACATATTAGGCTACATCAACTTATTTAAAGAAAAAACTAACTAGTTTTGAACTTTTATATGCTCTTCAAAGCTTTAACTAACATATTTATTTAATTTAACCACTCTCACATTGATGTATCTCATATATTCAATCAAATTAATGAACGATGTCAAAATGCCACATTGCCTTGTATGGGTGAAAGAGAGAAAGAGATACCCGAAAGTTTCTTTCTCTCTTACCCAATGGTATGCAGACGACAGCTCGAAAATGTCAGCCACAGATGTCCATCCAGTTATAGTATAGAGATCAATGGGTTAAACAGACACCCAGACAGGCGGCATTAAAAAAAAACATATTTTTGGGTTGGGGGGGAGGGGGGAGGCCTTAAACGTCGACATACATCAACATCTCAGGGTCTTTTTACGGTCGCATTAATGATCGAAAAGTTAAAGAATATATATTTATTTGCGTATAGCTTGAAAATGATTAGTTTTATAAAAATGTTCCAAATAAATTTTATTTATTATAAATAGACCTACATATTTGCAATGATAAGTAATTTCATATCTTGAAGAGCTACTGACCTATGATTTAAAAAAAAAGTGAATTTACGCATCAGGCTGGAACCCTTAAAGTCATTTTGACGAAAAATTGAGAGTCGGTACAGGCATACGGACACAGACAGACAGACAGACGGAAATAAAAAAAAAGCTTTTTAGGATTCGGGAGGTTATGAAACGTCTAAATTCATCAAAATCTCAAGTTAGTTTTTTTTTACGATAACAATGTTTTCTCTACCTTGAAGGTAGCGAGAAAGTGGAAATGACAAACATTGCTACTATGGTAATTAATGTATATTATTCTAATTCTAATAATTTAGGTTTTGTTATATATTAATTTGTATCTATTACTTTTGAAAGCTCATTAATCTCAGTGTGTCACTAACCTCTCCCAATGGGCTCTATCTGTCAGGATAGCTTGCGGGAGGGGTTGGTCGGGCTAGGTCCCAGCAAGGTAGTTGTTCGGGTTCGAATTAATACGTAGGGTTACGAATTTTGGTTTAATAGTAGTACTAAAAGATATTTTAAAATGTGATGTTAAATTAAATATAAAAGAAGAATGAGAGATTGTACGATCGCGCACGTGGAAGAACTGGCTTATTCGTGAAAACATAGACTGATCTAATGACCGACACGGCTCGCGACCCCCTACAGAACTCGAGCTCGAGACCTTGGGCTCGACGGTTGCCCTCTAAACACTGACCCTAAGATCTATTCTGCTATGGTCCGGAATCAGGCAGCGTAGTTGCCTCCGAAATTGATGATAATGTGTCAGCCCCGATGTAAACAAAATATAGACTTTTAGCCCAATTTGTCCCCTTTACTCCCCAACTAGAGCAACATTGTAATGAGTGGTCAGCATTCCTCTTTAACATTTCTAATTCGTTACATCATATTTGCTAGGCCAACGCTTTCAGTCACGTACGTTCAAGAAAGTTATGTAAATCAAAACGAACATCCCAACATTGATCAGAGTTGTGACAAGTGTATGATATTTATCTTAAGATTGAACATTGATAATGTCGGAGTATAAGAAGCAATATTTCAGAAATTAGTTCTAAACCCAGTGCTTCTTGATTTATATTTGTATATTTATCAATTCTGAGTTTTCGGCATATTCCAATAATGTTTCACAGCGTTGTTTTTAATGTTCCATGAAATTACTACATTTGGCTAAATATGTCCATGTAATAAAACCATAAAATTCAAAATAGCGTAAAATATCGTCTATTTTAGGAATCTAAATATAAAGTTGGAACTGATGTATTTAATATAGTTTATGAATATTTATTATCTTGAATATGGATTTTGGATGATTTTAAGAATCTGAGTATAATGTTATGCAGAGAGCTGTAACAGTAGTAATAGCTATGAATGAGTCATTGTTACAAATGTCACCTTGAAGGGTAGGTTGGAAAACATAACTATATAAGAACACTGAATAGCTCATATTTGTATATCTAAGCAACTACATTTCATGGAGAGAGCCGCAATTTTTCTGGCAAGGAGCCGCATATGGATCCGGAGCCACACGCTTCCAACCGTTGATATAGAATAGATCATAGAAATAAAGATACCCAATTCACGTATCACAATTGATCACTAATAACATTTTTTAAAAGTTGATTTTTGTAACCTCTTCAACACTCTTAAAGATCCCGTAACTTTTCTGAGCAAAGATTTAAACTTGACGCATACTTACTACCCGAGAAAACAAAACACTAAAAAAAATTTGATGTTGCGCACTTTTATAAAATCATGAGTTTACTGTATTTTATTTTATTGAATAGTTCTTAATAATCTCAATTACCCACCTCTAAATAGCTAATTTAACAATTTTAAAATTTTACAGTCCATACAAAAATGATGTAAAAATCACGTGCTCTACAAAAAAAAAAAAAAAAAAAGGAGGGGTGCCTTAAAAAACGTGAGGACTCCTGGTCTATAAATTCCTAAAGCTGAGGAAAACCAACCCAAAATTACACATATTTTATTGATGCATTTTCTTAGATCATAATTTAAAACAAGGCCTTTACAACAATTTAATCGATAGGTAGGATTAAAACCCCTCCCAATTAATTTTAATGAGATTTGAACTTCGACCTCACTGTAACTGAAAATCGTAAAATGTACTTTAGTTTTCTATGTATTTATTTGTCTTCACTAAACATTATATGTACTAAAGTAATTAACACCCTATACATACGTTGATAATCATTTTCTTCTGAGTCTTATTCTGAAATAAGGATATTTGGTTTGATTCCCTGCACATTCAATAAAATTATCATTAATATAATTGTGACTTTTCTCTCGTAGTGATGGATTATCTGCTGGGTGTCTCGTTGTAAATGCTATAAAGTAAGCTAGTTTGTCATTCATGTACTGATATAATTAATTGGTAAATAAATAAGTTGAAAAGACGCATTTAATATATGATATAAAATACCTTCAATTAGTTTTTATTTTCATAAAGAGAAATTCCCATACTACAACGATAAATAAGTTGAAAAGACGCATTTAATATATGATATAAAATACCTTCAATTAGTTTTTATTTTCATAAAGAGAAATTCCCATACTACAACGATTCAGTGAAGCCAGCCAGGCTTATCTAAGTCACTGTTAACTCCTTCCTCCCCCCTAGAATAACCTACGCAGAAACGCATCGAAGTTACTCTACTTCCCCCTTCCTAAAAACGAACAAGCTGGATGGTAACATTAGAGGGGGATTAGCCTGGCTTCCCCCACTCCTCAACTCCAAAACCTTACTTCACCCCTGTCATGCACAGCGTCATGACCTTCAACATTCCATTTTACCTGGTATCGCCAGTAAGCTGTAGAACACCACTAGTTTAAAAATAATACTTCCCCCCCCTCCCCCCGCCCCGGCAACTGGTCTGGTAGGCATTTTGTCATGCTGTTTTAGCGTTTTATTATCATCAATTATTCGTTTATATAATGATTGCCAACTAAAGGATCACTCATCAGTCATCATTGTTACTATAATTAAATCTTAATGGTCTTAATTAAGGTGAATTTTAAGAAAATGTAGTCCTTGGAGAAATAATGAAAAAATTCAAATAGGCCAGGTGTTAGAGCACAAAAATGTAGCAAATTGTAAAACAATTCTAGAAAGTTGTAAACTGTTTTGATCGCTTTATTTTTGAGAGTTACAAAGAGCAAAACAATTACATAAATGTCAAAAAAAAGAAGTAAATATTGGACTTATAGCTCAGAAACTATTGGCTCTACAAAAATATATTTCGAATAATTTTTTTATTTCGTATCTCAAATAGTTACAAAGATATGATCAAATTTGGAAAGTCACGCTTCTGTAAAAATATCCTCGAAGTCATTTTCACGGGGAAATGAAGGTTTTAATTTTGTTTGTAATATTAAACAGTGCCTAGATAAAAAATGTAATCAAAATCATAAAGATAATTTTGAAAAAATTGAGTTTTTCTTTTTTTTTTTCCATCAGTAAGCTACGGTACCCTTAATTTTAGGGCTCGATATCTAATTCCAAAATTTACTTGGGGGAACCCTATGAAAATCTTAAATACCAATTTTTAGCCCGATAGGTACAATGGTTCTAGGCCGAGACGCACACGCACGCGTGCATGCACACACACACACACACACACACACACACACACACACACACACACACACACACACACACACACACACAACACAAAACACACACACAAAAGGCATCGCGAAAAACACTTTTCTGGTTTCAGAGGGTCATGAAACGTTGACATTTATTAAAATCTAAAGTTCAATATTTTTTTATGATCACAATAATTCTGTCTCCGAGGTGTCGAGAGAAAGAGAGTAGAAAGCATGCAAAAATGGAGTTATTTGTCAAAATCTACTCTTCCGTTAGTTTTACAATAAAAAGAGTCAACCAATATTTAACATAATTATATTATATACTATATAAATACCAGCAAAACCAGTGCGATAACGTGCTAAAGAAAACAAAATTAGTAGTAAAAGAAATATTTAACGTGTGATCATGATCCAATTAAATCCCCCTTACATACACTCTTTGCCGGGATCACATTTAATATTTAAAATGTTCAGAATGTGATGGTAATTTAGAGTGGTCCTTTTACCTACCTTAGAATTTCAGTTTGCAACTAACGTTTAAAATTCTAAATTTTAAAACTTATCTTGTTATATGAAATCGTACTTCTATTCCTGCCAAATTTAAATTTTCTACAGGAATCCCAATTACAAATGTTAAATTTTCAGTCTTTTACAGGTAAGTTTTATTTATAATAGTTTTGGAAATTTAGTAGTCCCAACTTCTTTCTCCAACTCACTCTTATTGACAAAATAAAACTTTCATGTACTGCTTGACAATTAAAAAAAGTTTAAAACGTGGTTGGTCAAAATCTAATAAGAGACGATGAAGTTAATAGCCGGACCAAGATTTCGATATATTTTATTTTGCCTTTTTTTGTCAAAATAAAGCCGTCACACATTGTTTGACCTAATTATAAATCGTTTAAAACTGGTGCTATCCTAATCGGTTAGTAACCGACGAAAAAGTTCATCACTTAAAAAATGTACAGAACTAATAAAAACAACTACATCTCAGTGTGGTATAAAACTGAAATTTGGCAGGCATGTGAAAATAATAAATCCAAATAACTATTAAGTGTCTAAACATTTTAAAATGCGACTCCAGGAAATTGAAAGATATATGATACACATCAATGTCTTATAGTTAAGGTGAAGCATGGGGGGAAAATAGTTCAAAATTAATTAAACCACACTAATTTAAGAATACACACAATCAGTGAATATCTAAAACTAACATATAAATTTACAATGAATGCCGACAGATCAAATCACATTAGTTTTACATCTTCCCAAATTCAATATGAAACAAATAATGTGTTTTCTTTCGACTTAATTTCCCCCCAAATGAATCAACTTTTTTTAAAAATTTTAGTGCTAGCGGTTGAAAAATACGTAGTGTACGACCTAAAAATCAATTATACTTTTTAAATCTTTTATTGTAAAAGTACCCTAAACATTTACTTTTCGTATATTATTAATATATTTATTAAAAACAGATGTAAATATTACAGGTTCCATAGAATGCGTAAATAAATATACAAACCTAATAATTATAAATACACAAATCGTGTGTTTTCCGTTAAAATGCTTAAATACATATTAAAATGTGATTTTAATTTTTTCAAACCTAAACGAAAATAAAAATCCTCTATAAATTCTTTCATTTATAATGATTTGATTGATTTTACCTTATGCTGCCCTCTGTTATCTATGAGCTGTACTAAGCATAAATCAAAGTTTGTGGCTTGTTATGCCATCTAGCATCTGACAAACAAAGCAATCTTAAACGTTTCCGGTTTACTTCATCTTTATGAGCATAAGAATTAAAACTTAAAGTCGTATACTTAGAGATACAATTCAGGATTTTCATTTTGGGCTATTTGTGTGTAAAGTGTCGGAAGAGAGTCTCTTCCGAGGAGGTACAATTCAGGATTTCGGAGATATAATTCCGATTTTTAAAAGAGATATAATTCAGGATTTTCATTTTAGCTGTTTGTGTCTAAAGTATCGGAAGAGAGTCTCTTCCGAGGAGATACAATTCAGGATTTCGGAGATATAATTCCAATTTTTAAAGGAGATATAAATCAGGATTTTCATTTTGGCTGTTTGTGGCTAAAGTATCGGAAGAGAGTCTCTTCCGAGGAGATACAAATCAGGATTTCGGAGATATAATTCCGATTTTTAAAAGAGATATAATTCAGGATCTTCATTTTGGCTGTTTGTGTCTAAAGTATCGGAAGAGAGTCTCTTCCGAGGAGATACAATTCAGTCGCCTCACTACCTTGTGATGTGTCAGAGTTAAGGATGATAAACAAGTAGGTAGTAATTATTATTTTAAGATACCTTACCAAATTACATTTGTTTAGAAAAACCAGGTAATTTTTACATATCAGATTTTCTAGTCACTTTTAATTTACACTGAGCTGTCTGTGACTGGGACTCAAAATTGATATAATTAGTGTTCTTAGCCACATATTTATGTCAACATTTATAGTTATATTTTGCTTTCTTGAACCATACTCTGTTCTTAGGGTTTTAGAGTCAGTGGAATACTTTTAAGGAGCTTCTCAAAGTTACACATGAGCTTAAACAAAACCTCATCATTTTAGGGGCACATCGTCACAGATTAACACCATTTAGATATAATCTTCCCCATCATTTTTACAACTAAGAAATTGATTTTATGAATAAAATAATAATAATAAAAAAAATCCATTATTAGGGGTGTGTGAAGTCCACTTTTTCAATTCGAAGCCGAATTGAATACATGAAATATTCTCAAAGCCGAATTGAAGTTAGAATAGTTTTTGTTAGTTGCTTTACAATTGAAAAAATAATATATTGTGGTTATTTATTTAACTTTATGCACTAAAATTACTTGGAAAATGTTTTATTGCACAATTTTGTAATATTTTGTTTATTCTGATAAAATCAAGTTATCATCACAACATGCAATTCAGGTACTTATTATTTTTACTATAAAAGGAATATAATTTATATGTACAAAACAGCCAAGATTGGCAGTAATCAAGCATATATTTAGTATTTTAGCTGTAAATATTTTTATTACCAAAGCCTAGAAGCCAGAATTCTTTTTAAAGTGAAGTCAAAGCTGATGTTTGTTTCTAAGCCAAGTCGAAGCTTCGCACACCCCTGTCCCTTATCAATTATAAGTAAAAAAAGAAAAAAAATTACCACTAAATGGTTGGATTTAATAAAACCTTGAATTGAGAACAGTGAGAGAAGGCCTACATACTTGCCAAGAGTGAGCATTAAAACAAGATAAAATAGTATTTGATGTAAATACTTGTTAAATGACTGTACATAGCTTTGTACTACTGGTAATCACATTCGCATTCTGAAAAAATTAAAAATTTTAGGCCAATACAATTATAGACACAATTTTCTGTTTATTTTGAAAGCCTACCAACTGTTGGCTTACATTTTAGATGTTTGTAGAGCTGTGTTATGATGCTTTATATTTAAAAAAAGGTTTAAATAAAGGTATTGGATTCTAAAACTAGAATTTGTTAAATCCAAGAGCTTCCATTCTTTAGGTGATTCTAAGAATAGACTACTCAAAGTTTGTAATAATCTCTAGATTAAGTCAAAGTTTTTAAAAATAAGTATTATTGTTAAACATGTGTCATCTTACCTCCATATGTGTGAGAAATACTACAAACTATATCTTAGAGTACATTTTTGAAGATTTTCTTGGACATTACTATTATCATTTGTTTAGTATGATTAATAAGATTTACTTATTAGATGGCATTTAAATATTTAAATATAGACTTTGTTTGTACTACTCCCTTACCCAAATATTTGCCTTAAAGAAAATGTTTTCTGTTATATTGGTTCAAAATATAAATGAAATTTTGTTAACATTGTTTGAAACATTATTTAACATTCACCTATGGATAAACTATTATGGAATATTTTTTATTTTTGTTAATGGATTGTTTGTTTTTGATTAAAATAAGTGGGGTTTTTAACAAAAGGAATAGTAATAAAAGTATGGCATGTAAATATTTCTGTATCTTAAAAATAGTGGATAATACTTTGCAGATATATTTAATCTCTGAAGTAACTTTATACACTCATTTAGTTTAGTGTTTTCATAAGATCTTTGTTATTTTCTAAACTTTTTAAGTTACCTTTATTACAATACTGTGTGTGTTCAAAAGGAAGACTTGCTATTTATAAACCTCTAGAAGAGAAAATTTGTGAATGATATTCAAGCTTTTCTTTCTCTTGCACTTGTATGTGTTCCAAGTGCTCTGAAGAAGGCTGTGGGGTGCTCCCTTGTTAACCCTAGCTTCAGGTTTGTAGACATGAAAGTAGAATGGTTCCTAACCAAACACCTATTTATTTCAACCTGCAGGAATTAATTAAATAACACTCATGAAAAAAAAAAGTGCTTGCAACCTCAAGTAACTATCAAAGTATTAAAACTAAAGCTTTTAAAAATTATTTTAACTTCCAGATGTCATGGGATTTGAATTACTTGACAAGAAAAGTTAAAGCTTTAAAATTGTAAAATCATAGTGAAAGAGTAATTTGCAAAGAATCCAAAATCTTCAAGATGAACCTTTATATTGTACACAAACATGAAAATGATCTACTCTTGGAATTAAGTTACACTTTATTTCAATTTTTCTTCCTCTTGTTATCTCAAGCTTAGTATGGTACATTAATTTTCTTATGAATGGATATTTGGAGCATCTTTTATAAAATAAACATTTTTTGCTACATTGATAACATTTTAATATATTATTAGTTTCATTTTAAAGATATTAATATCTATCAAAAGTGAAACCTACAAATTACATGGCTTGATAGATGATTACTCGTATGTGAAAGTATATCTATAGCGTGACAACTTAAAAAAAAAATTATAATAACTGTAAGTGTGTAGTATAATTTACAATTGAATGAAAACGAAAGAAGCCTCTGGAGGACCAGTGTTACGAACACGGACAAATGGACTGTATGGTGGAAAGGAAATGGATAGAGGCAACTCACCTTCACTTTATGTGGTATGACTGGTAGTGTCTTGGCGCAGTCCTCTTCAATAACACACACGAATAAAAAACTAGACCACTTCCAGGTGAAGGTTCACGGAACCTTATCACTTCTGTCTTGATCGAGTCTCCGTGCATGGCACAATTAAATCAACAAAGCTAAAAATACCACGCCAGTGACACTTGGCGGGAAAACAATTGATATATAGTGGTCCAGGTATGGTCTTGTTGCCTCCAAGAGCGGGAAAAGTTAAGGTAGTAAATGAAAACCAAACAAACAGTCTAAGCCTCAACAATAACAATCTAAATCACAAAACCAAACAAAACACTTCAATTTCGAGGCATAGAGAACCTAGATAGAAGGAGCACTATTCAAAGATATAACATAGAGGAATGAAAATGAAGTAAAGGATTAATAATACTCGTCAAACAATAGAAAAATATACAAACAGTAAGCTTATCTCTTTTCCAAGAAGTTGGCTGGTACAGTGAATTGACAGAAAGGCGCGACTACACTTCTGACTTCCAATTCTATCATTTCACCGGTGAAAGATTCACTCTCACTAGAATCTGAAATTTCTTCATTAATATTTATGAATTCTTTCTATCGCTTCATCCAACAAGGCATCACTTGCCAATAATCGTTCTCAATTTTGTCAGCGTGGTAACGGCACCTTTTCCACTCGTCTGTGGTGTATTCTTGAAACAATCTCTTACACAACTTTTTATTTTTTGTCCTCAAGAGAGTTAATTCAGAGATCTTGTGCCACTTGTCCTTTTACATAGCCCCAAACCATTTTGATTGGATTAAGATCAGCATTATAAGTTGGCAGGTGCAAAATATCATGACCTTAAGGCCTCTTATTATTTCATCAATTTTATATTTCTTCTAACAAGGAACTCTTTTAACAAGTTCAATTAATTCTGGTTTTCTCATGTCTTCACTGAATGTAAGCTGTTCTCTAAGCCACATTTTAACATCATCTTTTAAAGATGCACGTGTTGGTTTCGTGTTCACCAGCACACAATGATAAGTGCCAACTAACATTGTCCATTACTATAATATTTCTGGGGGGACATTAGGTAACAGTTTCTCACTGGTCCACTTACTAAAATATTGTCATCATGGCAGTCTCCTGCTTTTTGTTTTGATTTGAAAATGAGAAGGGAATTATCCATCATGCATAATAATTAGTCGAGTTCTTTTCCAATAGGCATCGTAACACCTGGTTCAAATTTGGACTGTCATTATGTGTTTACATTATGACACACAATAACATAGGTTTTGCAACCTCCTTTCTAACCCAAAATGACTTGACGGCACAAAATATAACAAACAAACAAAATAGAAAATCAGAGTGGTGCGCATGAGTCAGAGTAAAAATGCACATGATGTTGAACCGAGCCTACGTCGAACAAGAGCTCCGCCAAATCAAATCAATCAAAGTTTATTATCAGCCGCGCTGATATGTTTTTGTTGTTGAATGAACATAAAGTCACTCTGTGTGTATGACTTGGTTAGATTGTCCATAGTCCGTGATACAGGAACACAGCAAAGTCCTTCAAATTGTCTTTCTTTGTTAATGTACCATTTCTGAATCTAACATTAACAATGTTAGGTATATCTAGTGCTGCTACCTATTGGTTTTCTACAACACTTTATGGATAGTTAATATCTACTGCAAAACTTTTAATGTTTCATGACAACAAAGATAGTCCAAGATATTGTTCCACGATTAAAACTATATTTGTAATTCCAGCTAATCAAAAGTAATGCATAATAAATAAACAGTGTGTCATTTAAACAACTATGTTAAGTTACTCATTACAGTAATTCAACAGGTTATGGGCTCAGTAAGACCTAGTTTGATGTGTGTGAAATAACCTAGGTGACTGGAAAGTGATCAAGCACATGTTGCAGGGTTGCCACGCACCTGGAAAACAGGGAAAACCGGCAAAATACAGGGAATTTGTTCATGTCTGGAAAAAACCGGGAAAACGCAGGGAATTTCACCAAAAAGCTAGAATTTACTGGAATTTGTTAGTGAATTTGGGCAAGCTCAAAATAGTAGGAATAATATAGACTAAAATTTGTAACGGGAGAACCGAGCAGTCTAATTGGAACACATCTCATCAGCTTGAGACAAGTCCTGAGCGCAACCGAGATGACTCGTTCGGCAAATGCCGCACCTTTTCGGCTCCTTCCTCACCCCACCAATACCACAAACGTTTCGTTTCCTCCACCCCATCCTCCAACTTTGGCACGTGTTTCTGCTGCCAGTTGAATGAATTCTTTCTCTGGATTTTGGTGTTATTTGTCTGTTTAAATACGATGACTCCTGTCGAAAGAGTTAAGTATCCCAGATATTAGTGTTTATGTAGCGTAATGTTTTAAGACTACCCTACCTATCTTGCCATTTTGGCTATTTTTAATTTTTTAGAATTTGCGCCAAGGTGTTAATATTGTCCGTTTAAATCTTTATGGGTTTTAACCTGTTTACTACTGTCAACTCCCAATTTAGCGAAGGTGGATTTACCTGGTTGCTGCCATGGCCAGGATAAAAAAAATTGAGTATACTGTAAAGTGAAAAGTTTATGAAAATATTACCTCCAGTGTGCTAGTTTGTCATAAAATTAGAATGGTTGTAAAAATGACCGATTGTGTTTGTGTCCGTGTATAGATACTTTACCTCTCCCATCCCTGTGAAATGGACTAGCCCATTTCTACCACCCTTCTCTCCAAGGTCACAGTTCTTTGTTCTCAGATCTTTCCAGTTCAGTGCAGTGTTAAGTATATGCGATACTTCTAAAATATCGATATTTGAGCATGAAAAAAATAAACGAGAAGTAGATCAATATTTCCCAGTACCGATCAAAAGCTTGGTATCGAAAGAAAAGTATCGATACTGGTATCGTATCATTCCTAGTGCTAGTTTAGTGTCTCGTAAAAGTGTAAGACATTAAAACTATTTTGAACTCAAAACTTTATATTTAGATATGACCATACCACAGGACTTTTTTTTTATTTTGACCCTAACCCTCAAATTAAAGGTACTGTTAAGTGATTTTTTTTAATTCCATATTTTTCAAAAATGGCTCAAAGATTTTGATTAAAATAAATATATATGGACTAATTGACCTCCCAAATAACACCATATATATGTTTTTTCGGTAAAAAAAATCGTTGAGGGCTAGTTTACTAATGAGTGATTTTTTTTAAAAAACTTGAAATATTTTAAAATGAGCTTTAACGATTTGGTTTGAAATTGGTATATTGGGCCTTAGGCCTAATAATTGTGTTTGTGGTAAAAAGTTGTTTAAAGGTATTTTACTAATTGATTTTTCAATATTAGTTATGATAAATTTATGTATTATTATGTCGTATAGTTTATTAATCAAGTACTTAATGTATTTGGTAGTTTTCGATGGGTTTGCAGATTTACTGTGGAAATTGATATAACGGGGTTTAGTAGCCCTCCGTTACCCCGCTAAATTGAGAGTTGACTATGTTGTTTTTTTATATTCATTACAATATGGTAGGGATGAGGATGGCAGTTTATTAGAGGAAATGCACCTGAATGAGCGAGGAAAATTACATGTTAATTTCATTATTGTAAATTAATATTCATGATTTGTGTAGGCTACTTAGTCAATACAGTACATATACAATAATTAAGATGGGTTAAAATATTTTTTAAATCAAGTAATACATTCTTTTACAAAAAAATAGATAGGCTCCCTATCACATTTAAAATCAAAATGGTATTTTTGGTATTTCCACTTTTTTCCTTCTTTCATTCCATTTAGGGCATACAGCAACTATAATCGATTTTTCCTTCTAGAAAATTTATGTAATTCATTTCTCATCCTTTTTACAAATAATTCTTAAACATGTGTTTATCTTGCACAATAAAAGAAGCCTCCAATGACAAATTACCACTCTTCATTTCTAAAATTTTCTCTAAAACCAAATTTAATGCCTCTATAATTATATTTATAATCTATTAGGTGTCTGGAAAAATGAAAATTTCCTCTGGAAAACGCAGGGAATTTTGTAATAAGAAAATAGTGGCAACCCTGATGTTGGGATAAAGGTTAGAAATGGCATATTCATCCAATCAATTCGGAATTGTGAAGCCCTTTGATGTAAACGGTTATTCCAATTGAGAATTTCATGTCAAATTGTTACTTGAACAGAATGGTGTTTTGGATTGCCTTACTTTAGAATTCAGTGGTCTTCAATCCGCGGCCCACAGACCGATTTTACATACAACAATTTCTCTGTTTGAAAATTGTTGTAAGATACATTTTTTTATGACTAAAACTCTAATCTGGGAATTTTCGCAATGCTTATACAGCATGTGGCAACACTGAGACCCAAAACCTCTAACTGGGAATCCTCGCGATACTTTTGCAGCACGTGACAACACTGAAACTCAAGGTCAAACATCTGGCCGACTACCAGCTACCCTCACTCCCAACCTCCTCTCAGTATGCGACAGCCTTTTGTGGTGTGGTGGTGTTTGTACTTTGTTTGGTACATTATTTTTTGTATTCACTTTTTTAACACTGGCTGCAAGCACAAGCAAAAAACGAAAAATTAGGGAAGAGGGAAGGGTGTTCAATGAGAATTTGTTTGTAAGTATTAAAGAGAAACCTGTTTGTTTGCTTTGTAATGACACGGTAGCGGTGTTGAAGGAATACAATTTAAAGCGGCACTACGACTCAAAGCACTCATCTAAAATGGATTCAGTTAGAGGGCACCTGAGATCAGATAACATGGCTGATTTGAAGAAAAAACTACAATGTCAACAAACATCATTTAAGAAGCAAAATGTTGAAAGGGAATTAAGTGTTAGGGCAAGTTATATTATATCTGAGAAAAGAGCTTTGAAATCCAAGTCATTTAAAGATGGCGAATTTGTAAAGGAGTGTATGGATTCGGCAGCTAAGTTCTGTGTCCACAAAAAATTTGTTTTCAAAAGTTAACTTGTCAGGAGTAACTGTGGCCAGAAGGATTGAAGAATTTGCGAGCGATATTGAGAATACACTTAAAAACGAGCTTCTCAGTTTGTATTTTTTTCATTGGCCTTCAAGAGAGTATTGACATTACATGCATTGCCCAGTTGACTATTTTTACCAGGGGAATTCACAATGACTGTACCATAACAGAAGAAATGGCCGTTATTTACCCAATGAGTGGCACTACTAAAGGCAGTGATATTTTTAATGCTGTCTCTCTGGAGTGGTTACTGGCAGAGCCCCTGCAATGGTAAGGAAAAATGAAGGTGTTGAGGCACTAATACGAAAAAAAAGCTAGTACTGCAACGTGTCAAAATGTCAAATTCATACAATATCATTCCATTATTGTAGGATAATTATATTGTTTACCCGGGGTATTTATATTAGGGGTTGTTCACCTTTTATACCTGAACATATTTTATAGAGAATTAAATAGGTAACAAAAATAGATTTATATACAATAACATAAAGGTTGATATCAGGCTACAATTGGTAAATGAAAATAGAAAGTAGGAAAAACTAGTGCTTCATAAATGAACAAGATTAAGTTTGACACTGGCCTTAAAGATAGGGTTTAACACTTCCAAAGTTACAGTAACTTCCCGTAGCTCGGGAGAATACGTGTCCAAGACGACACAGCAACAGTCAAAGGACGTTACGTATACAGAGAGTATTGGATTCCAACACAGCCGGGCTAGCGCCTGACTTCCACCAGAAGGGTCTAAACAAAAACAAGGTGAATTAGATACAAATTAAGATGTGACACCAGACCTTATAATTTTAGAGCTATTAACCGAAGTTCATCCTAGCTAGCTGGCTAGGCTTGTAATAAAGAACTGTTTCAGATATTATAAGAGGACGGACTGTCCATTACATTAGTAAATGGCTAAAAGGCAACCAGGTGTCTACACTAAATAGTACTATGGCCGGTCCTTTCCCAGTGGGAACTGCCAGAGCATTCAATAGTACATTTATATCATTACCCATGGCCTGGGGTAAACCTTAAGTTTAGTATACTCCAACATTAAATACTAAAACATAAGAAGTGCCAACCAAGGGCGAAAGAAAATATTATCTGTGCGGGCCACCATACAAACTTAGCCGTGTTCCGCACTTTGATCACCCGAAATAATAACACAGAAAAAGAGATGCCAAACTACAGTGCTGTGAGATACTGACCTAACTAGTCCTCAAATAAAGGCGTTAGACAACCTGCTTGTAGCCATTAAAAAATATGAACATTTGAGCATGACGTCCACGGCGTCATGTGATATTGTGAAGTCTTATGGACATAATACTGAATAATGAACTTGTGAATGAGAGGGCTCTAAAGCCTGGGTCCTATTACATACAGAGACCAAGGCTCCTGTATTCAAGCTTTATCATTTGGATATAGTAAACATATGTTATCAAAATTTCTGACTAACAGAAAATTAAATCAGCTGTACTCTACAACTTAGTTTAGTCTCTCTGACTAAAACACTGCGTAAGAAGGACAAAATAAAAGGGATCAACTTGATTAAAGCAAATACGTTTGATGGACATACAATTTATGTTAGTCATTTTGATTAAAGAAATAATGTCTGATGGACGTACAAAATATGTTGGTCAACTAGACCAAAGAAAAAAATCTGATGGATGTACAAAATATGTTAGTCATATTAACTTAAGAAAACACGTCTGATGGACGTACAAAAATGTTAGTCATTTTGACTAAAGAAAAACTTACATAGTCATATGGACTAACTCAACAAGTCTTAGGGACTTGGAAAATAACTGAATACTTGGATCAATAGACGGGATTGTCGAGGCGGTGCCACCCACGCCCTAACCGTCATGGTCAGCAGTATCTACTACAGGTGCTGGAGCAGAGTTTCCTTCTTCGAAGATATCCAAGTGATTGAACTACAATCTGTGAACCTAGGAGTCTCTCGTTATATACTCTTTCCTTGACTAGCAAATTGGGCACAGTAAACAATGGAATAAGGAGAAAGGGGGGAGGGAGTTTAGGGACTGTGGAGAAAGAGTTGCCAAGGAAGTCCGCTAGGGGCGTAGTGGTCGTAGCTCGTGGCGTCGTTAGCGATGAACCAAGGAACGTCTGATCTTTCTTTAATGTTGAGGTCAAGAGGTTAGATGTGCGTTGAAACTGCCATGCCTTTGCTTCCGCCATGCTAGCAGAACAATTGGTGAAAGCATGGTGATCGTATCCGGGAACATCCACATAATGTAAGTAGAATCCAAACAAAATTATTGCCAAATACATCAGTATTAATTATCTTCTTCTGATTCCCTTATTGTAGTTTAGCATTTTTTGCAGATTACAGTTTGTAGATGTCATCTTGATTTAGGTGACATGCTACATTATACACCAAAAAATCTTGTGCGCTAAAAGTGTGTGTGATTCAAAGATGTTATGAAAGATATAACAAATATGATTCATCAGATCCCAAAGATTGAACCACAGGACAGTTAATACATTCCTTAAGGGTATGGACTCAGAGTATGGTGATGTACTCTGTTAAACAGAGGCTCGCTGGCTCAGTAGAGGTAAGGTACTGAAGAGAGTTTTCGACCTGAAAGAAGAAATTTGTGAATTCATGGCAAGTAAGGGCAAGCCTGTCCATCAATTCAACAACCCTGAATGGATGGCTGATTTTGCATATCTTACTGATATCTCTATGCACCTAAACGACCTGAACATACGACTACAAGGTAAGAACAGTTTGGTACATAAGCTCTTTGACCAAGTGAAGGCATTTGAAAACAAACTTCGTCTGTGGGAAGTTCAACTACAAAAAGGTGAATTAACATACTTCCCAACACTATCCCAATGTGAAGTTCGTAACATCGAAAAATATATTACTGCACTCACTGATTTAAGGTCCGATTTTGATAAGCATTTCTAAGATTTCAAATCCAATGAAAAATTGTTCAACATATTTTCCACTCCATTTAGTGTTGATGTTGAGGACGTGCCAAGAAATGTGCAAATGGGGCTTATTGAGTTGCAGTGTAATACAGGTTTAAAAGAGAAATATATGAATGTAGATCTTTTGACATTTTACTCAAAATATGTTGAAGAAAAACAATTTCCAAATCTCCGAACTCATACTCTGATTATAGCATCACTCTTTAGCAGTATTTACAGCTGTGAACAACTTTTCTCAAGGATGAACAACATCGTGAAGTTGAAATTGAGGAACTGACTGACTGAAGCCCACTTATAAAGCTCCCTTCGAATTAGTACATCTGGCATTAAAGCCAATATTGAAAAATTAGTTAAGAAAAAGCAGTGCCAAGTGTCTCATTAAAATTAAACCCAAAAATATTTTTAACAAAACCTTTTTATATGGGTAAAAATTTATTTTCTATAGAATAAACTTAGTTTTAAACTTTAATTTTCACATTTTTATTATGTTTTTTAGATTTTAGGTTATTTTAACAGTATGGCAAAATTACATTGGGTACAACTGTACAAACATGAAATTGGAGTATTTGATTATGTGTGACATGTTTTATGTAAGGTGTGGCCCGCAACACTTTAGCTGGGGAAAAAGTGGCCCTTGATTCAAAAAAGGTTGAAGTTCACTGCTTTAGATACTCCGACAGATCCCATCACACTGGAGACATTCACGAAAAATAATGTAAAAGCTCATAACATCATAGTTCAGTGTTTGGCGGACAACATGCTGGAAATGATAAAGGACAAGACAATGGCTAAAGCAATCAAGGACGCTCTGACAAGTCTGTATGTGAACAAAGGAATAGCCACTCAAGTGCAGCTACAGAGAAAATTGTGCACATTGACATTCTCTGGAAGTAGCTCGTCAACGACGTTTCAAACGGACTTCCAAACAATTTCGGAACTTAAAAACTCTGGTGGAACAATTTAGGAAAGTGAAATAATTAGTCATTTATTAGCTGCAATGCCAGAATTGTATCAAGCTGTTACAACCGTGATTTATGTTTTATTTTGTCAATATTAAACTAAAGTGTCGTTAGACTTTGTGAGAAATAAAATTCTTATGGAAGAGTCAAGGCAATTTAAAAGTAAATCTAAATGTGATCCTGATACAACTTAACAGGCGTTTTTGAGCAACAGGTATTATTTAGATAAATATGAGAACAATAAAGACTCCAAATTTAAGTTTCAGTTCAAGTGCTGTGAATGTGGTGTCAAGGGACATAAATACTTTGAGTGCCCTAAACGAAATCAAAGAAATAATGGAAACTTGACAGAAGATGAAAGTATTTCGTTCATAACCTCAACTGACACATTGATTTCTGAAAGTCAAGGTGAAATCAATTTTGTTGTCAACAGCGGTTCCATGAACCATTTAGTGGATGTGAAAAAGGTAAACCATAAAATAAGTATAGCAAAATTGGGTGAGTCAGTAATCGAAACGAGACAGAGAGCTTTACATTTAGAAACTAGTGATGGCAGGAATATCACTGTGGAAAACGTTCTAGAATGTGATAACCAATCTCGGAATCTTTTATCAGTAAATAAAATGGAAGAAAAAGGACTCGGAAGTTTTTTTCAAACGTAAAAAGGTTTATGGAGGAGGGTGGATTACACATTTTCAAAACTAACTGAAACAACTACTTAACCAGTGTAACAACATTCAGCAGAAAGATAACTGTAGCCTACCTTACCATAAAATATGATTATTTTAAATTTTAAAATGGAACTCTGGCAAAGAGGAAGAGGGTGTGAACAGAAAAGTCTGGAATGTAGTGCCAAATACCCAAATAGTAAGTAAATATTTAAATTTTCTAAATATGGGCTTGTGAAATATTTGGAGGGGATTTCCAAAATCTATATTAAAAACTACCTTTCATTGTGGTTAAAGAGTTAAATTTGTCAGCCTGTTATAAGATACACCTCAAACATTATGAAGACAAACTTAATTTCAAAATTAAAGATTGGAAAATGGGAAGATTTGTGTCATCTTTAAAAATTTCAAAGCTAATATAATATAACATTTCCCTTGAGTATAAAAGTGAAATATTTACTTACAGGTATAGGGACGACACCAAATAACTAGAAGCATCTGAAATTTTTTAATTTCAAAACAAGGGTCAAAGAATTGGGTTGGGAATGGGAGTGGGAGGATTTAAATTTCCAACCATATAGAAAAAAACACTTTTTGGTGCGATAGGAAAAATTATAGACTTGCAAGTAGTTACAAAGAACATTCCAGATGATCAGAAAATACTGAAAATTGGTTCCAAAATTTAAGGTGTATAAGATTTCACAATCAATTAGAAAAAAAAAACTACTTGGTGTATTAGAAAATCGAAATATGGCCGGTAATTACAGGGACCAATATGTATCTATAAAAGGCCATTATTTCATTTATGATGTGTTTTTTTAAACTTTGATGCTCTTTTTACAAATTTTGTTTAGTAATAATGTATATTGCATCATTATACTTCTATTATGACCACTTTTATGCAAAGATTTTTGGATATTAGTAAATCCCTATTTTGACATAATGTTTTAGTCAGTCAGCCTATTTTTCACGTTTAGTCACATCATTTAAACCAATAAAGGATTAATATTTAAAATTACATAAACTTTTGGGTACTTATACCTTTGATTAATTTTATATTATAATTAAAAATAAAGCTCCTTAAAGATTCCCCGTGCGAAGAACGGGCACACAAGCTAGTTATTTCTAATAACAGATATACGGCATACTCAGATTTTTACAAAAATAAAATCTACAACATGGCTAAATATTGTGTGTAGACTACTAAAATTGGTAAGGTTTGTACAGACAAAGTATGAATGATTATTTGAACTAATCGCTCCCTTTCTGTACCTGGGCTCAAGAAGCATTAGGGGTTTTAAGGTCTAATATTTTTAAGTATGGTTAGTTAAATCCCTAATTTATTTTATTTTTTTATCACCGTGTCTTACTACCTGTTCAGGTTACACGCATAGATGATAATTACTTTAATGGGGTAGAGAGGAGAAAGAAAGAATCTTAGAGGTAATCTACCCGCATTTGCATGGAAGGAGAGTGGGAAACAATTTAGGAAAATCCACCCTCAATAGGCACTACTGGGATTCGAACCCCTATTTCTTCATTAGCACCAGGCCAATCTAACACTAGAGTGATGCCTTAGACCGTTCGACCACTGACATAGGTATTGATCCTTAATTTGTTTCTATACTTAGCACCCATACTTTATATAAGCGAATGATAGTAGAGTTTAACTTCAACTTTGGTTTGTAAAATACATTATAAACAATAATTAATATCTGGCTTATTGAAAAGTACATAATTTATTAATGAATTAGACACCCTTTGGTTTGGGCTTGTTTTGTTTAGTGATGACTGGTGTGCAGTGGCGCAGGTACATTTTTATTTGGGGGGTTAAATATAATTATGGGCTGTTATAGAAAATCACAATTTTTAGGTTTAAAAAAGACCAAGAAAGTGTAATATTTAACAGTCCAAATGTGCTTTTTTCTCATTAATTATGGGCATGCCAAACATTAGAATGAATACACACAAAACTCATTAAGAAAAAATATATATGATGTGCCTCAGCTCAAAATGATTAAATACAACAAAATTAAAGTATGTGTCCAAACACCTTTGCTCTATATTCGCTACTAGCTATAAAACTATTAACTAGTTTTGTAATTTCAAGTTTGTCGAGCCTCTCAGGGTATGCATTAAGCAGAAGCAGGTGATTTAGTCTACGTTGCCTCATCGTAGAGCGAAAATAGTTTTTTATGCATTCAAGCATTGAAAAACTTTTTTCTGCAGTAGCTGATGTAGCTGGTATAACTATCAGAGTTGTCAAAATCTCTTCAGTCTGATGGAATAAACTTCGTGTTTCTTCGTGCAGGCCTTGAAATTTGGTGAATGTGCTGGAAATGCTAGAAAAAATGAATGATCTTGATACACATTGTCAGCTCAGTTTTCAGCTTTTTTGGGCAAACACCTCTTTTGTTCAAAACTTTCATCATGGGTTTAGTAAATTCATTTGACTTCGAGAGTAAGATTTCCTCCTATATGCAGTACTCTTGAAAATCTGATTGGTTGAACCTGTATTCAATTTCTCCACAGATTGTGTCCAAGGTTTCATAGTATACCGACTTCATATTATCTTTGGCACTTGCCCATGTGTGATCTTATATTCGTGTTTCATTGTGTTCGAGTCTTCTAGGAACACGACGAACATGGGGCAAAGAAGATGGCTCAAGATCAAACTCTTCCATTTTCTTCAGCATCTGTGACCACAAATTATCGAACTATTAATTATTCATTCATCTTTGTCTTGAGATCTTCAAGTACAGTACTTACTGCTTCTTTCGTTCCAGTAAGTGTAAGTGATGATCTTTGCAGTATCAGACTTAGTTTTTCTGTTGGTTCGAAAATATTGAGGCAAACAAGAAGTGAAAAATATACAGACCCTTTTAAAAAAGAATTGTGTAACACACAGGCTTTGGCAGCACAGTCATCCTTATAGACATTGCCAACTCCTCAAAACATGAAAGAACAAATGAATAATTATTCAAAATGGTGTGAATAGCAATGCATCTCACAGTCCACCTGTTTAGGCAAAGAGGTCGTGGGCAACCATGGATAGTGCTACCTTCAGAAGCCTTAATATCTTCAAAAGATGCCATTCTTTTGGGTGAATCCCTTATCATTGCACCCACATCATTCGTCCAAGATAGTACATCTCGTATTAGAGGGATGGATTTTGTCGTATCCTGAAGAGCTAGATTGAAGCTATAGCCTCCGTAGTGAACAAAGAGTGCAAGAGGCTGCTTCTCTTTCATTAGTGCTTGAACACCCTTGCAGGCAGATCTCATGTTAGAGCCACCATCGTAGAATTGCCCTCTGAGGTTTTCTGTAGAGTGTCCACAGCGTAACAGCACATCGAGAATGAGGTCTGATACACTTTTGCCAGATTTACTGGCACATTTATACAAACCAAGGAACAACTATTTGGGTTCATATTTATTCATTATTCGGACACATATTGATACCTGTTCGTGTCCACTCGTATCAGTCGTACCATCAACAATCAAGCTGAAAATTTTGCTTACATGTACTTCTCCTATTAATTCACGGAGAATTGTGTGAGCCATGTATTCAAGAATCTCATTTTGAATTGTATCAGAGCAATAATTATTTTTTCATAACAGAAATTCTTTTAGTTCGGGGATAACGTTCTTCCTCAGTTCATTTAGTTGAAACAAATTCCCACTCTCTGTTATGTGTTCACGAAGAGCTAATCCTTGATGAGCAAGATATTGATTCCATTATGGCTTTCAATGCTACTCTAACATTTGCTTGCTGTTGTTTGGCTAGTGATGACAGTTGAGCATTGACTGGTACTAATTTTAACCCTCCAAGTTTTGTTAGAGCTTCTTTATGAATAGGGCTATTCAATGAGCGGTGAACTTTTCTACACCTTTATTCCATTTCACAATTCCCTTTCCATTTATCAAATCCAAAACTAATGCAACTTTTTTGAGTTTGTCTGGAATTAAGTTCAAATTCACGGCTTTGCAGCAAGGATAACACAAAACTCCACTGCATGCATTTCAAAATGAAGCCATGGGAATAGGGTAAACCACTTTGTTTGAAATTGAAATTTCTTACCGGAAACCACATAAGGGATTGTGATGGGTAGGTGGCATGGACCCTCTCTAATCCGAGCAAAATTACGAGTACCTGCAGCAGATGATTTAGGCTGTGTCCATTCACTTGCACTTGTATTCATCTTGTTGGAGGAGCTTTCATGCAGGGTGAAACTCTCAGCATTTATTTTGGGACCAGGAGAAGAACTAAAATAAGGTGTTGACCTGATGCACTTTTGTGGATGAGCCTGAGGCCTAGTAGAATCTCCCTGCTTATAGGTTAAACCTGCAACACAAATAATAATTTTTTTATTGTAAATGAAAAAAATAACTATCATTACATTTACAACCAAGCCCTAAGTGGGCCAGTGTGTCTAATCGGTTCAATGGCACACTGAATAATAATTATGTTGATTAATTAGTAGTTTTAAATAGAAGTGCTTGAAATAGTAAAAGTATAACGTCTGAAGAAATTGTACGAATAATATATTCTGCAGACCTAAACCTGATCGTATTCTCGTAAGTTACACGCAGTTGGTCATTCTGACATTAATTATTAATCAAAAATAGTGGTCTTCATTAAAATATTAATCAACGAAACAACTAACAAAATAATGTAATACATTTTTAACATTTTAGAAGCAATAAGTAATAATATTTAGACTAACTTATAAAACCATTCAAATAATTTGTGTTTTTTGTAGTGAGAGATTTCTCTGGTAATCCAACTCCAAACATCAAGTGCGTACGAGGCTCTAGCAGTAGTACATACCCCACGCCCCACCTTTTTTTTCAGATAGCTTTCGATTGCAATTGTACTCAGGGCGCCCCCCCGAATTTTAAGCTGGGAGGGGGGATTTTTACATAATAACTTTCATATTTGCAGCATTATATATTTCAATTACTGTAATATTTGGAAATTTGATTTGAAGTAGGGGGATAAGAAAGATACAGATTCAGTGTTGCCCCCTAAAAAGTGGGGTTACAGGGGTTTCTCCCCGGGAAATTTTTTTATTTCAAAGGATGCAAATGGTAGAATTTGAGCTATTTGTACTAAAAGCGGATCCTCAGCCTACCCTATGTCAGTGTGTAGGCCACTGGTTAACAGGTCTGTGTTTACACATTCTACTTCACACCCAGGATTTGTAGTTGGTGGGGGTGAGGGCATATATTAATATCTCAACTGCTGACACAATAGCATTTGCATAATTGCTCTAAAATAATAATTTCAAGTACTGTACCCACTTCAAAACTCTATGTACAAAGGTAAATACTTTAACCATTTCTAGAAAATATTACGTTATCACAGGTCCAGTTTTCATTTAAGTGAAAATTAACAGTAAAATTAAAAATCCACAGAAAGAAGTATTCCTTTGAAAAGGCCTAATTACTGCACAAATTTAATTTATATTAAATAAAATTAAAAAATATTATTAATTGACAGAACATAAGGCTATTAATTTTTTGTAATATCCTTAACTTCTGGGGGAGGGCCTTCAGCTGGGGGGGGGGGGGCTTCAGACCCCAAAGTTACCCCCGTGGGTGCGCCCCTGATTGTACTAAGTAGGTGTATACTACTACTATTAGCACCGCGTCTTACTACCTTCGGTTATACGCACTTACGCTAATGTGCAATGTAGGGTGATTGTGAGATGAAATGGAGACCTACAGTTTAACGTGAATCCGAACCACGGTGGAGCCTGGCATTCCTCACATTCACAAGTAGGTGTATAATAATGAATAATTTTATGAGTACCAAATTTTGAGAGTCCCCCTGCTTCTACATTGTTGGCTTCAAACTGTGATAGTGATACTTTATCTCCGGAATTGGTTGCAAAAGTTTCATTGGTTCTATCTTGATGTTGCAGTAAATTGCAATGGTCAGCACCTGTGATATAGATAAAATAATCTTTATTGAAGTATAAGCGATCTATAAAAAATATTGTATTTAAAACTCAAAATCAGAATTTTATTATTAGACTTTCTCTATAAAAGAATAATTTTAGTGATCTATTGAAATGGAATTATCTTTCTAAGAGATGATAATAATTTATTAATCAGTTCTAATTCAGTGTTATAACTTACCAGGACATTGTTCTTTTGATTGTTTCTGCTTGGCTTTGAAGAAGGTTGTTATTTTCCCATCATGAGATCTCTTCATTGTCCACTTGAATTTGTAAGACGTAAGGTAGCAGTAAAAAAAACAACGTATCTTTGTTGTCTAATGATATACTGAAGTCACCACTCGCCACTTGAATGAGTGATTAGTGAATATCAGCCGGTATTTACCACCCCTTACTCTCGGCTGATCAACCCCTCCCCCTCCAAGACTTTGGCATAATTGTACTTACAAAGTAACACAGCAGCACTGTCGCGCCTAGCAGAAGGGAATGGTGGCGACTGGTGATTGCTGCCCCAAGCACTAAGCAGTATCTACGATAGGTCAGGACTCGCATGCCAATAAAACCACTCGATGCCGGATTATATTTTAATTTTATTATGTTACCTTAGAGTGAACTGTGTATCCTGTCTCAACAAGATCTTTCTAGTATCTAAAAGTTTTATTATATTTGTTTGGGAGGGGAGTAAAAATAATACTTTTTACCTTCCTCCATTTCTTGGGGGGAAGGGGGTAAAATTTACCCCCGTACCCCCTAGTTCCTGCGCCATTGCTAGTGTGGCAATGTCTTGTGTGTCAGCCGGAGCGAGGTAACAGATGGGAGTGGCCTAAACAACTTTTGGCTCCACCCCTCTATAGTTCAGTGTTCCGTCCAGAGATAGCCCTAGTAACAAAGGGCGAGATTTTAGCGTTACAGCCGCTAAGTATATAACAAATTACTCGATAAGCTTTGGATTATAAATATTTTATAGTAAATTGGTCTTAAAGAATTTAAAAGTGATAACTCCTTTAATAAAAAGTCAAGGCGCGGCGTTATTACATTTTTTTAGGCTGTGTCAAAAATAGTCAATTTTAGCATATTTTCACAAATGATACAAAATTAAGTACGTGAAAAACAAAAAAAGTTAGGAGCAGGTCCCACCTTTACACCCTTCCTTTACAAAATAAAACAAGTCCCTGGTTCCTCTGATGTATTTACGAGGCTGTATACGTTACGTAATTTGGTCATGCAAACCAGCAAATGTATCGCTCTGAAATGGGCTCTTAATCGGCAAATGTCTCAAAAACTAGTGTAGAAACGGATTATTAAAGACAGGAGGGGGGATCTTTTTACCTTTTGTCAGTCAGGGCGCGTGTTGTCTATGGACTTTGGGTCGTCGGTGACATGTGTCCGTGACGTATAGGACTTCGGGCTAACATTGACTCTATGTCAGATGCGGGTTCGAGTCTCGGGGGTAGGAGTTGTCTTCTACTAGTTGATCATTTACGCGGTTAGGACAGTATCCAGCTATGTCAAATTAATGCAGTCGAAATCCAACTCGACAATAAGAATCCTGCACCTCTGTTGATCAAACTCTGAACCTCAACCATCACATGTAGCGTTGTTAAAATAAATACCTCATTTACAAGGTCTGCCAACGCCTTCGTGATTCCACACACCCCCGAACACCAACCCACTACCGTTACATAGGATGTCAGAATCAAAACGGTGTAGCCAGATTTTCGAAATCCAGGGCTTCTGGAGAACCTACGTGAATTTGTGTAGTACGGGTTGTGGTGCGACTAGCTCGTGCAGCTAGTAGCCGACGGTACGTGGCGGTACGTCAAAGTGTGTCAGGCCAGCTCAACAGCCACGACGCGCAGCAGTTGGGAACAACTGCAGCAGAATTCCCCAGTGTGGAGAACGGAAGTTCGTCAGAACAAGTCCATCAACAACGGGAGAGTAGCGGCAGTTACTAAAGGTGAGAATCGTCTCACATAAAGGTATGATTTCTTCGGCGCGTCTTGTGTCTGCGACCAGTGACTGAACTGGTTTCCATAGTTTGTTATGTGGCCAGTTCCTTCGAGGCGTCTGCGACTGGTGACCAGAGTGCGCGTCCAGCGTCTCTACATTGCGTCTGCGTCGTACCACCGAGCAAGCGTGTGTTTTAGTAGGGTTATATTTGGTTTTGTCATAATTGCTTGCCGACACAGGAAATAAATAGAAGTTGTTTATAACAAATATTAAAAGAAAAAGTGGTTCAAAGGAACCACTATATTCGAGGAAATCTTAGATCCCAGTCAGTCTAAGCTTACAGTGATAATAATTAAGGTGGTGCTTACAATTTAGGGGCATTTAAATATTAAGAAGTGGGGAATCCTCACTCCGTGTCACCATTTTAGATTTGATTGGGCCAGTTTTGAAAATGATCCAAGATTTATCCATAGAAGAGGATGAAGATTTAATTGTAGGTGTGGAAAAGGACCCATCACTTTTTGACATATTTTCGCCAGTGTACTGGGACCAACATATGAAGGACAACACATGGAAAGAGATCTCAGGAATAGTTGGTCGATCAAGTTAGTATTTTTTATCCACACTATTTCCAAATAACAAAATAACACGGAACATTAAATAAAACAAAATTAAAAAAACTCTGATAAATGATAAACGATCTGCACTACACGGAAAATTACCCATGACTGCTGATCAAGAGACGCATCTAGAGAAACAATGTATCCCGCGACTGCAACTCACCACCCCAAATCTACGGTCGCAGACGCGAGATGCAAGACGCGCCAAAGGTATCCTTTTCAGCGTAGGAATTGTTTTCTGAAAGGCCATTTTCCCTACCAGAAAGCTATTATATAGTAGGATTTTAGTAGGAAAAAAGACCTTTCAGAGAGTAATTCCTACCGTGAATGGAGTATACCTTAAAGACTTAAACCATGGCCACTTCTCAAGTCATGGGAGAGAAAGTCGATTTGCAGACCACTCTGGATTTGTTCACTAGAAAAGTGGCAGATCTAGCTGAAGTAAATGAGACCCAAGGCTCAATTACACAGGGCGAGATTACTAACTACTCACTGGCTTGTAAGCTCGTGCGTGATTGAGCTTGTTCCAACAAGCTCAGCGAGTTTCGATTACACTGAGCTACCAAACTCGCCCACTCGCTCATTAGAGGTTTTTCTGGCAGGTTGTTTTCGTTGTTAATCAAAATATCTGGAATGAAGTATAACAGCAACAATCTTGTAGACTTTTTGCAAATTTATGAACAATATCCTGTGCTGTGGGACATCAAATATCGTGACAATATTAATGTGAATCTTAAAGATGTGGTTTTTAAAAACATGTATGAAAAGCTTGAAAAATAAGGATTGCTCAAGGGGTTGAATGAAGACAGCTCAAAGTCAAAGCAAAAATTAAAACTTTGAAAAGCGTTTACCGGCAAGAACTAGCAAAAATAGAAAGGAGCAGAAAAAGTAGCAGTGGAACAGAAGATTGTAATGATACTGTTTTGGACCCCTCTCATATATTCAAAAAGTCATGGATGAAGAAACTTTACATACAGTTCTTTAAACTGTATGTAAAGTTTCCTTTTAATACTTCATCCATGGAGAATCACGCGTTTTCAGAAGTAATTTAAATACAATACGTTTAAAATTTTCTTTCTTAAAAAAAATCCCTCCGTTCTATTTGAAAATCAGGTGATGGATGAGCTGGTTGCCTTTACCCAATACGAAGCTAGCCTTCACAACATAAGGTTGCCAGGAGTTCTCCTATTAGTTAGTTTTAACACTCTAAACAAGGAGTCCAAGAAGCAAGGGGTAGATCATATATAAGCAGCTTGTGCGTATAAATCCACACAGAAAAACATAATATCACACAGAATATAGTAATCTCATTATGTAACAGAACTATCTCTGGATCTCCGCGTCAGTTCGTAAATGAACAAAAACTGTATCATTTTAATATCAATTTTATAATAGTGAAAGTTTAATCAACTAAATAAATCTTGTAGGCCTACAAACCTCAATTTACTGATTTCAATCGAATTACGTACAATCAGATCATAATAGGGCCTATAGCCGTGTGATGACAAGTACGCAGTAAAGCATACACGCGTCATCATAATATAAAACGGTATCGTTATAATTACTGCACAACCGTAAGGCATATATGGGTCCACATCCGTAACATCATCATATAAAAACCGGTATCACTATAAGACATATACTCGACAAAATTGATGTGGTTATACGCTGCAATTTTTTTTTTTGGGGGGGGGGGGGGGAGTTTTGTTTTGAAATGATACAATTAAAGTATTGGATTCAGTGTGACATTTCAAACATTTACAAATAGGTTTCTGTCACGCCCATAACAAATTTATCCCACTGTCACGTCAAAGGGCTTACCTCTGTAAAATAATTAGCAAATGAGTTTCTTACTTCCTCTGCAGCACGTTTGTTGATATTGCTATATAGATGGTTAAACGATTGTAGACTAGTCACATGTTCCCTCCAATCTCCGGGAATAATATTTTTTGGTATTCAAATTTTCTCTATCAACTGCTTGTTGAAGTAAATATGTGTTTGGACTAGTCTTTCGCAACCAGTTGTGAAGACTGCATGCTGCCCAAATTACTTTATCAGTTGTGCTTGGTTTCAAATCAATCGGTCTTGAAAATACTCTGAACCTCCATACTAGTACCTTCTCGTACATTTTCCAATAATTTTCTTGTGCGAAAAAGCCTAAAGTTAAATAGTTTAAAATTCTCTCCAAATTATTGAGGTTTTTTTTTTTAAAGGAAAAGCATCATCCCCAACTCTAACTGAATTTTCAATCATCCCAAGAGTGTTGTTTTCCATGTCATTGTTCAACATACAGTCTCTAAATATTGCACTATCACTAGATTTATTCATTATTAACTTTGATACCTGTTTCGTAACTAGCACTGTACTAGATGTAACCAACAATAAAATAGGAAAGTTTATCATAATTTCTAATTGGTATAATATTAAAACATAACACGGACCATGGATACCGAGTCTGTGTCGGGGTTTTAAGTCGTTCATACAAATGTAATAACGTTTTTAGATGTCTTATTTCAGTATAGTTATCAAACGTTTAATATAATTTGCTTTATGAAAGTAATATACAAGTTAAGAGCCAACTTTATTCACATTGTTATATAATAATATTTCCTACATGCCTTTAAACTAAATGATCGTTTAAACGTAAGATATCTTGTTTCATTATAGTTATCGAACTAGCAATATATTAATATGATTTCTGAAACCAATATACAAGCAAATAGCTAACTTTAAATATATCGTGGTCTTGGCAGAATGTATAAAACATAGGTGATTGATACATATTGAAATATAGTAAAGCTTTTATTCGTATTGGTATAATATTACCTGGAAAAATGAATTATATATCCTTTAATGTAAATGTTTCTTCAGCCAAATGTGGAAAATTCCTTCACTAATTCCCAACGATATCACTTTTATTCACCAAAGATATGTTTTCGGACAAGAACAGTGAAATAAACCGTTAGTTAAATACGTATTTCCTCTCACAATTGAGCAGAAAACAAACTTGAGCGTCACGTTTTGTTCCTTTGCAAAAGCTGTTTTTTTATGTCCATCCAGTATACTATAGAGATCACTGCTGATCATTTTATTGCTATGATCTTTGATTAGTAGTAGGAGTAATAGTAGGAGTTAGTTTTGTTTGCCCAATATAGTACTCGCTGACAACGTAATGTCATTTTTTAATATTTTTTTATGTACATAGTAAAAATAAGTTGTGTAGACCAAATCTAAATTAAATTTAAATTACAGCATATCCTACTACCCGTTTGGGCTATAGGCTTAAGTACTAATTACTCTAATGGTTTAAGAATTGGGAAGGTCGAATTTAGAGGAAGTGAACCCATATTGGTGTGGCAGTTGAGTGGAAAATCATTTATGGAAAAAAAAAAGTTCAAACCTTGATCTCGGCAGTCTAGCTTCAACATGTAAATAGCGCATTAGCTAACTACGCCACCGAGGTGTGTCAGGCCCAATATAATAATAATAATAATAATAATAATAATAATAATAATAATAATACTTAGCATTGCATCTTACTACCCATTCGGGTTATACGCTTAAGTACTAACTACACTAATGGGTTGGGAATTGGGAAGGTTGAATTTAGAGGAAGTGAACCCGCTTTTGCGTGGAGGAAGAGTGGAAAACCATTTAGGAAAAACCACCCCCAGTTCACCCGACCGAGATTCGAACCTCGATCTCCCCGTCCTTGGCAGTCGAGATCAACACGACTGGCGAGTTAGCTAACTACACCACCAAGGCGGGTGGGCCCAATATAATTTTCACTGACAACGTTATGTCTTTTTTTTCTCTCTTCTTCTTCTTCTTCTTCTTCCTGATGTATACAGTAGAAATTAGTTTGTATATGATTCTCGCTGACAACATACTGTCTTGTTTTGTGTCTTGATGTACATTGTAGAAATTAGTTGTGTAGGCAATATATAATCTTGCTGACAACATAATTACTTTTTTTTGACTTGATGTACATAGTATAAATTATATTCTGGTAGTTGAAAGATGACACCTGGACACGGGAATCGAATTCAAGACTTTTGGCTTAGTACGCCAATGCTCTAACCACCTAGCTATCCAGGAATCGTCCCTTGCCCAGTGTCATTCTTCACTCATATTTTAAGGCAGAGTCGATGATGGACGTGCGGAAATCGTCGGCTACAAATGTGGGATTTTATTAAGATCTCGAACTATCAGATAACGCAGCCACCTTCGACTCGGTAGTTGGCTTAATGCTGCCACGTGTACAGTTATATAATTGTAAAGGATTGCATGTATAAGAATCAAATAGTCAAAGCTATTATTATTCTTTTTAGTGAGGATTACTCCATCTAGATATCATATCAAATAGTAATCCTCACTAAAAAGCATAAATAATAGCTTTGGCTATTTGATTCCTAGTATAAATTAGTTTGATATAATTCTTTTTTTGTCTTTATGCACTTGATATAAATTAGTTTGTATATAATTCTTGATGACCACATTTTCTTTGTCTTGATGTGCTTAGTATAAATTAGTTTGTATATAGTTCTCGCTGACAACATAATGTCTTTTTTTGAACTTGGTATACATAGTAGAAATTAGTTGTGAAGGCCCAATATAATTTTTGCTGACATTGTAATGTTACTATTTTACCTGGAATCTTAAACTTCGCACAGTTTTGGAATGCATGTGTTAAATCTCCAGCAAATAGTGCAATACTTATAGAACATTTTTCAACTCTCACTTAAAAGTTTTGTAATTTACTATAAAAAAAAGTTTGACTTCCAGTTATTTATTTAGCACTGCATTTTAATAACCATTCAGGTTCAGGGTTGCTACACACCTGAAAAACAGTGAATTTTTTTGTGTCTGGAAAAATCAAGAAAAAACAGGGAATTTCACAAAAAAAGCTAGAATTTACTGGAATTTGTTAGTGAATTTGGGCAATACAGTGCTTGCAAACTTAAAATAGTAAGAACAATCCTAACTATTATAAATGCGAATGTGAGTTTGTTTGTTTGTTACGCTTTCACGCCTAAACTACTCGACCGATCATCATGAAATTTCGCATACACGTTGTCATGGGTACAGAAAAGGACATAGGGTACCTTTCATCCAGAAAAAAAAATGCGAATGTGAGTTTGTTTGTTTGTTTGTTATGTATGTATGTATGTATGTATGTATGTATGTATGTATGTATTTGTGCCAATTGGAAGGACATACAACATAGTATATAGGAGCGTCCTAAAATAATGATCTATTCTGTGCCCATGATTGCAACGGTCAAGAACAAGCGGAGTAAATAAGGGATTTTAATTAACTGTAAGTAAAATTTAAGATGGAGTAGGATCTTCCAATTCGTGGCAAGGCATAACCTATGACTCTACTGACACACACTCCGCTACTTCTTTTCTACTCCTACACTTAATCCTGATTTATATTGTGTAGTTTGTTTTTTTCTTTATCTCTACCTCTATTGACTAAAAACCTCAATATGTTCATCGTTTTTATTGTCATATTCCCTGTGTCAATTGACAACCAGAATTTATTGATAAAATCTACATTAACGCGAGCGAAGCCGCGGGCAAAAGCTAGTATAGAATAAAATTTGTAACAGGGGAACTGAGCAGTCTGATTGGAACACGTCTCATTTATGATGATTATGCTTACCAGCACCTCATCAGCTTGAGACAAGTCTTGAGGGCAACCGAGACAACTCATTCGGAAAATTCCGCGCCTTTTCGGCTTCCTCCACTCACCCCCACCAATACCACAAACTTCTAGTTTCCTCCACCCTCACCCCCTAACTTCATCAAGCCCATGCTGCTGCCAGTTGAATGAATTCATTCTTTGGATTTTGGTGTGTTATTTGTCTATTGTTTAAAAAAAGATTACTCCTGTTGAAGGATATTATTGTTTTTGTAGTGTGATGTTTTAAGGCTGTACGCTACCTATCTTGTCATTTTGTTTATTTTTAATTTTTTCGAAACTACCACGGTATCAATACTGTTTGTTTAAATCTTTATGGGTTTTAACATTTTTATTACAGTCAACTCCCGATTTAGCGAAGGTGGCCAGGATAAAAAAAAATTAAATATACTGTAAAGTGAAAAGTTTATGAAATTATGGCCTCCAGCCTGCTAGTCTGTCGAAGTAGATCAATATATCCCAGTATTGATACTTTCATTTAGCGATAGAAAAATAAAGGCAATAATAAGAAAAGATGAATGAATTTAACAAATGATCGGAAAAATAATGGAAGTAAAAGGAGAAAAGTAGGTAAATTAAAATCTTTCGATATCAGGTAAAAAATACTGATATTAGTAAAATATCAAAAGGCGGTATCGAAAGAAAAGTATCGATACTGGTATCGTATCATTCCTAGTGCTAATTTAGCGTCTCGTAGAAGTGTAAGATATTAAAATCATTTCAAACTCAAAACTTTATATCTAGATATGACCATACCGCAGGATTTTTTTTAAATTTTGACCCTAACCCTCAAATTAAAAGGTTTTTTTTTAATTCCATATTTTTCGAAAATGGCTCAAACGATTTTGATTAAAATAAATATATATGGACTAATTGACCTCCCAAATAACACCATATATCGATTTTTTCGGTAAAAAAATCATTAAGGGCTAGTTTACTGATGAGTGATTTTTTTCAAAAACTTGAAATAATTTAAAACAAGCTTAACCAATTTGGTTCGAAATTGGTATCTTGGGCCTTAGGCCTAGTAATTGGGTTTGTGGTCAAAAGTTGTTTAAAGGTATTTTACTGATGATTAATTTTCTAATAATAGTTATTATGATAAATGTTTGTATGATTGTGTCATATCGTTTATTAATCAAGTGCGTACTGTATTTGGTAGTTTTCGATGGGTTTGCAGATTTACCGTGGAAATTGATATGACGGGGTTTAATAGCTCTCGGTTAGTCCGCTAAATTCAGAGTTGACTTTTTTTTATATTTATCACAATATGGTAGGGATGAGAATGGCAGTTTTTTTTTAAAGAAAATGCACTTGAATGCGCGAGAAAAATCACATGTTAATTTCATTATTGTAAATTATTATTCAAGATTTGTGTGGGCTACTTAGTCTATACAGTACACATACAATAATTAAGATTGGTTAAAATGTTTTTTAAATCAAGTAATACATTCTCCTAAAATAAAATAGATACCACATTTAAACTCAAAACTGTATTTTTGGTATTTCCACTTTTTTTTCTTCTTTCATTCCGTTTAGGGCATAAAGCAAATATAACCAATTTTTCCTTCTAGAAAATGTATGTCATTAATTTCCCATCCCTTTTCCGAATAATTCTTAAACATGTGTTTACCTTGCATAATAAAACATGCCTCCATTGACAAATTACCACTCTTCATTTCTAAAATTTTCTTTAGAACAAAATTTAATGCCTCTATAATAATATTTATAATATCTATTAGGTCTCTGGAAGAATGAAAATTTCCTCTGGAAAATCTGGAAAATGCAGGGAATTTTGTAATAAGAAAATAGTGGCAACCCTGAGGTTATACGCTACTTCAAACAGGTAGTAAGATGAGGTGCTAAATAAGTAAATAACCCGAAGTCAAATTTATGGTTAAAAATTGCCAACTATTTCCAGTTAAAAACATTGATATTGCATTAGCGAATGCACATTACCTAAAAAAAGTTCAGCTCCCAGTCAACATTTTGTATTTTTATTAAAATATAAACAGATAACATTAAAATATCCACTTCACATAAAAAAATTGCAATAACTTCCTTTTAATTTCTTAAAATTGTATATTAAAAAAAAAAATTCTGGTTCAAAAATTTTAAAGGACTTCTAGCTAAAAGTTTTGTAATAGACATATTTTTATGAAAAAAAATCGACTTCCAGTTAAAAATCTTTAAACAATTTGTGGTTAAGAGATTTGAAATTTATTAGCAGTTGCACATCTTCTGGTCATCTCATTTGTAAATTTTTATCATTTAAAAGGATTGATATTGGGTATACATGGGTAGATACTTTCATATTAAAAAGATAGCAACAACACTTCACCATAGAGTATAGATGAAAATGTTAAGATACACTTTTAGAAAAACATATTGAGAAAAAACTAAAAAGTAACATCTCTTTTTTTTCACCAAAGAGCATAAATATCAATTAATATATCTGCTAATATACCTCGGTAAACTATTGGTCTTATAAAGAAATATTTCAAGTAAAAGTTTTTTTTATTTTTAATAGTAGTACAACTTTTCAATGATAAGTTGTTTAGTATCACATAGGGTTGTAGCGATGGAAATTTCATCTTATGTAAAGTATCATCAAAGTCATTTTTATGGGGAAATGAGAATAGCCATTTTGTTTGTAATGTTTAGCAAAGCTTAGATACAAAATTTAATCAAAATTGTAAAGACTAGATATATAATCCCATAAACTTCTCGGGGGATCTTAAAGGTCTGTTAATACAGTGTTAGTTGTCTAATGCATGTCCACTAATTTGGCGGTGCATCCACAACTTGCAACCTGTAAACAGCCAAGCAAGCTAGTAACATGCAAGTCCACTTACAAATGAAAGAGTTGGTCACCTTCCAACTTTACTAATACAATTAGGTAATTCAAAATGGCGGCAACTGAGAAATGGTAGGAATGCGACACTTTAAATTTCCAACTGCTTTCAAACATAAACTATATAAAGATAGGAGTGTGAGGGAGAGAGCATTAATAGAGATTATAAAATGCCTTGATATTCCTTTAACTCAGTACTTCCCAACCTTTTTCACATTGTGGCTTACCTGAAACAAATGATGATTCACTGCCCCACCTACCCCCATAGCCCCCCGACCCATCATCAGGGGAAATTACAAAGCTTTACACATATATCTAGCATTCTATGTGTGTCCGAAAACAGTAAAATCAACAGATGTTTGATTGTATGGTAGGGGAAAAAAACATGTTTAGTTAGATAGTAATGGAAAATAACAGATGTTAAATCAGGCAGTATTGGAAAAGACCAGAAGTTATGTCGAATAGTATTGGAAAGGAACAGATGCTTATATTGGATAGTATTAGAAAGGAATAATAGATTTTCAATCAGTTAGTATTGAAAAAAACAGATATTTAGGCAAATTATGAATAGCTAATATTTTTTATATAATGTGGAAAAACAAAAAATAATTTTAAAATCTAGATTTGGTTCGCGACCCCCGGGTTGGGAGCCTCTGCTTTAACTTCTCAAGGAACATTGACAACAATAAACACACCAATGACCGTCACTTCTCTTTCTGCCATGTTTTTAAAAACTGTACTTGTGCAAGTGAAAAATATGTGTCAACACAACTTGGATGTTAGTCAACAAACACCAATAAACTTGCACTAGTTCACTAACACCGTGTCAACGGGCCTTTATGAAAACCCTAGATACCATGTTTTAACCTGATTGGTAAAATTCATTTTGTCTCTAGTTCAAGATATACACACGCGACCACACACACACACACACACACACACACACACACACACACACACACACACACACACACACACACACACACACACACACACACACACACACACACACACACACACACACACACACACACACACACACACACACACACACACACACACACACACACACACACACCCGTGTCGGGTTTGCTGGGTCCCGCATCGGGCGCCTCCCCAGGTGGCGGATAGGGGATGCCCGGCAGATATGTCGGGTACCGAGGAAATCAAATACTCGGGGTGGACCAAAAATCCAGCTAGGGGAAGAGACCCCTAATAAAAAACAAATTATGGAGAACTTAGGTTCAAAATTAACGTTTACGGTGCAGAGGAGGGATACCTCAGTACCGGCGTCCGACGGGAGTGAAAAGACGGGCTCCGGGATGTCGTCAGCCAGCGACCGTCACATCGAACAGGTGGACCACTTGGCCTCATATGCTACAAGTGGAACGAAGGAGGAGCACGACGAGTGCCAAAGCAAAAGACAAACCTTGTGGGAGCGGCACGAACAGCTGATCGCTAAGTTGCTGAAGCACCTGGAGGGTAGGAGAAACGTCAACAGTGAGACGCACTCCCTTGCGCATAGCCTTGCTGGATCATTCAGGAGGATGCGGCAGCTGGACGAGGAAGTCTTGGAGCCCTTGGCCCCTCGACATACTTTGGATAGAACTGCTCAGACTTCGCCATCGTTGAACAGAAATGACTTGGAAATGGCTACTCAGAGTATAGCTCTGACGCCGATGTCAACGAAGTTGATGGGAAGCGGCGGGAAACGGAAAGAGCGAACCCCGGCTTCAGTGGAAACAAAGAAGGCGAAAAAAAAGAAACAGCGCGATGACTCGATAGAGCCTCAAGGCACAAGCGAACTTGTGGAAGACCGAGATCCTGGCTGGAAGGAAGTGCGAAAAAAGGTTAAGAAGAAGCAACTTGAGAAGCAGCGGGCATCGTTGACAGTATTACCTAACGCACTGGTGATCCGAGCTAATGAAGGCAAATCCTACGCCGACATTCTCCGGAAAGTCAAGCAAGGTGTCTCCGAGGAAACGATCGGAGATAGTATCCAGAAGATTCGTAGGACAAACACTGGTCAGCTTCTGATTGTCCTCAACAAGAAGAGTGGTGCCAGGACTGACGAATTGAGGAGACTGATGGCAGACGCTCTCAAAGAAGATGCGGAGGTCATGAGCAAGATGCAGGAAGTCGACCTTGAGATCAGGGACATTGAGGAGACCGCCACAAAGAGGGAAGTCGCAGACGCGCTCCAAAAAGCGGCCGGTGAGAGCTGTGAGATAACAGCAGAAGCAGTTAAATCACTGCGAAGGGCGTACGGGGAAACCCAGATAGCAGCCGTTAGGCTTCCAGCTGAAACCGCTCGGAGGATCATCGGTGAGGAGGGAAAGATTCGCATTGGATGGGTGCGATGCCGCATTAAAGAGGTGAGAAGACCCATAAAGTGCTTTAAGTGCTGGCACTTTGGACACATCGCCGCCAGATGCAAGAGTGAGGTCGACAGATCCAGGCACTGCATTGGATGCGGTGAGAACGGCCACAAAGTTGCCGAGTGCACAAAGGATGCGCGTTGTATCCTGTGCACTGAAAAAGGGAAGGAGGTGAACTGCGACCACGTAGCTGGTAGCAGCAGGTGCGCAGTCTTTAAGGAGGCACTTCAGGCGCTAACCACTAATCGTAGATGAGAGTACTTCAGCATAACCTCAATCATTGCGAGGCGGCACAGGACCTGCTCATGCAGACTGTACGAGAGCTGAAGCCAGATCTATTGGCCATTTCGGAACCGTATAGGCAACTCAGCACTCAATCTTGGGTGTCCGACTCTACCGGAAAAGCTGTAATCTGGTCCTGCGGTGAATTTCCTTTCCAGAACGTTGTCAACAGCACAGAGAAGGGCTTTGTCGGGGCTAAGCTGCGGAATATCCATTTCTACAGCTGCTATGCTCCGCCTAGCCTAACTCTCGACGAATTCACCGACTTTCTCGTCAGGCTGGTCAAAGACGCGAATGAGCACTTCCCCGTGGCAATCGCGGGAGACTTTAACGCTTGGGCAGTTGACTGGGGGAGTAAGGAGACAAACCCAAAAGGTCGAGCGCTACTGGAGGCAATGTCCTGTCTGGATGTTGTCTTATTGAATAGCGGTGGAGAACCAACTTTCATGAGAGGAGAAAGGAGCTCTATTGTGGACCTTACGTTCGTCAGCAGCAGTCTCGGAAGAAGGAACAGCTCGTGGAAGGTGACTGATGTCTACAACTATAGTGATCATCGGCTGATCTCCTGGGAGGTATCGGTCGACCGGGGAAGTTCTGGACCGGCACCAAAGAAGGAAAACTCACTAGGTTGGAAGACCAGCATGTTTGACCTGAGTATGTTCCGAGCAGCACTCGACGATGGTCCAATCGGAGAGGGCAGCGCCACGCAAAGAGTAGAGGAAGTTATGAGGCGGGTCACCGAGGGCTGCGATGCCACGATGCCTCGAAAGCGCTCCATAAACCAGCGTCTCCCGATGTATTGGTGGAACCACACTGTTGCTTCGCTCCGCCAGGCATGTATTCGCGCAAGGAGATTATCCCAACGTGGCCGAGAGAAACCGAACTCCGAACAGCTGAAAGCAGATCACAAGGCGGTACGGCGGAGACTTGCCAAAGCCATCAAGTGCAGTAAGAGACAGTGCTGGGATGAGCTCCTGGTAGAGGTGGAAGGTGATCCATGGGGGAGGCCATATAAGGTGGTCATGACTCGGCTGAAGAGCCAGCCGATGCCCCCACCAACGTGCCCAGACCTACTGAGTAAGATCGTCTCAGTGCTTTTTCCACAGCAGCCTGAATGCGACTACTATATCGAACAGGACAAGGAGGATACGATCCCACTGGTGACAGATGAAGAGCTGAAGAGGGCGTGCGCGAAAGTGGGAAACACGAAGGCCCCAGGGCTGGACGGTATCCCCAACGTCGCTCTCAAGGCAGCCATTAACGCAGTGCCAGGAATGTTCCTGGACATGTACAACACATGTCTCCAGGAGGGTAACTTCCCTCAAAAGTGGAAGCAGCAGAGACTGGTGCTCCTCCCCAAGGGTAAGAAACCGCCGGACGATCCTTCATCCTACCGTCCACTCTGCATGCTTGATACAGCTGGCAAAGTCCTGGAACGAATAATCCACGGGAGAATCGAGAAAGTAGCTGAGAAAAAACTATCAGAAAAGCAGTACGGTTTCCGCAAAGGGCGCTCCACGCTCGATGCCATTGACCTGGTGGTGAAACTCGCAAGGGATGCGATCTCCGGGGACAGATGGAAGAACGGAGAGAAGCAGTACTGTCTAGTAGCGACACTCGATATCAAGAACGCCTTCAATTCAGCCAGGTGGGACTGCACCATGGGGGCGTTAGCGGAGATGGATGTTCCAGGATACTTGCAGAAGATGGTAGCTAGCTACTTCTCCGGCAGGGTCCTCAAGTACGACACGGAGTATGGCCCACAAGAGTATCGAGTAACTGGAGGAGTACCTCAGGGCTCGGTTCTTGGGCCTCTCTTGTGGAACATTATGTATGATGGACTCCTGAAGCTTGTACTACCAAGAGCAGTGACACCCGTGGCCTTCGCTGATGATGTCGCTCTTGTCATTGTAGGAAAACACCTGGAGGACATCAACAACCTCTTCGAGGTCGCATTCTCGAGGATTCACCGGTGGATGGAGTCGGTGGGCCTGAAGCTGGCAGAGCACAAAACCGAGGCAGTATTGATCACCAGCAGGAAGAAGCTTGAGACGATCTCACTGCAAGCGGGTGAACATGAGATTATGTCCCAGCCGTTCATTCGGTATTTGGGGGTGATGCTCGACTCGAGACTCAACTTTAAGCAGCAGGCGGAGCATGCCAGTGCCAAGGCGTCTGTGGTTGGGGCTGTTCTATCACGGCTCATGCCCAATGTGGGAGGCCCCAAACAGAAAAGGAGAGCACTCCTGTCATCAGTCGTCACTTCAGTCCTCACGTATGGTATTTCCATATGGGCTGATGCACTGACGGTTCAGGAGTCCTATCGTAAAGTGGCACCAGTCTACCGGCTGAGCGCGTTACGAATAGCAAGTGCGTTCCGCACAGTGTCAGAAGATGCCGTCTGCGTTATCGCCGGAGTGCTGCCGATTGGGATCTTGGCGGAAGAGCGGAAGACCCTGTATCGTCGCAAAGGTAAAACATCGCTGAGTGCAGAGGAATTGAAGAGGCAGGAGCGGCGAAGCAGTCTCAAACGCTGGCAGCGGCTGTGGGATGCCTCCACCAAGGGGAGATGGACTTACCGTTTGATTCCCGATGTGGATAGGTGGTATAACCGCAGCCACGGAGCTGTCAATTACTACCTGACACAGATGATCTCGGGACACGGGTGCTTCCGGGCATACCTATACAAGTTTAAGTATGAGGATTCCCCGGAGTGCCCCACCTGTCGCGGAGTTGAGGAGAATGCCGAGCACGTGTTCTTCAAGTGTCCTCGGTATGACACCCAGCGTGAAAACCTGGAGGTCATAGTAGGAAAAGATATTAAGCCGGAAAACTTAGGGGATATGATGCTGTCGTCAGAGGCAGCGTGGGAGGCGACAAGCACGTTTGTGAAGGAAATCCTCAAGGGCCTACGTCACGAAGAGCAGGAGAGGAGGAAAAAAGAATCGGAAGGAAGAATCCCAGGACATCCCTAATCCCGCCGCCAATACCTAGGTGAAAATGGGGAAGTAGTAGAGGCCAAATCACTGAAGGAAGAGCAGAACAACAGCTAATGCCTCCCCCCGCGAAGTAATGCCTAGCGGCGGTTCCGTGGGGGAGAAATAGAGGCGAGGTGAAGAGGGTTAGGTTTTTTAGTCGGTAGGGGTTGGTCACACTAACATCTCGTGGCCAAACCGAGTCCGACACGCTGTGCGTAAATGCATTTTTCCCCCCTCACAAAAAAAACAAAAAAAAAAAAAAAACAAAAAAACACACACACACACACACACACACACACACACACACACACACACACACACACACACACACACACACACACACACACACACACACACACACACACACACACACACACACACACAGGGAGACGAATCGAGTAAACAACTTTTTTTGTTTTGGGGTTATGAAACTTCGACATTTATTAAAATCTCAAGTTCGATTTTTTTTTTTGACAATCACAATACAATTTCCTACAAAAAAAATTTTCTAAGTGCAAATATCTAAAGTTAATAGTTTAGGCGCTAAAACCAATTAAAATTACACTTTCAAGACCCCCACAATAAGGTGAATTCACGCTTGTGGTCGGCGCACGAACATTAATAGCACTTTTGATTTATTGCATAATAAAATGTAAATATTTGTCTGATTAAGTCTTAAAAAGTAATATATTGTCTTTCCTTTTAAGTTTTTAGAATTGTTAAGCTCTTGAGTACAGTGATAAACATTCTTCCACAAACAAACTTTTATTATCAAATGGCTAAACAATTAATGTTACTAATTGATTTGTACACATTTATTGTTAAATAAATATTTTTAAAAGTTCTTTTTTTTTCTTTTCTAAATAGAATTATTTCCCAATCACATTAAAATTTATTTTGAAAATAATTTGTTTTTAAGGTGCTTTTAAATTGTTGTAATAGGTGTGAAAGTAACAACTAATATATATATATATATATATATATTATGTGTTCTCATATAAATATATTATTTGAGAGAGAGCTATATTTTAGGCTCTTGCATTTAGGGGAAAAAAAGCCATTTTTGATAAGTTATAATGTTTCTTTAATGAAATGTTTTGTAACTGATTTTTATTCTTGGGACTTTTTATTGGTAGTAGATTTTGTCAATACTATTGACATTGATTTGTTTTTTAAAAATATTTCAAGAATAAAAATAGTTATTCTCACTGTTCATTAAATGAAGCATTATGGCTTCTTAAAATTGGTAAAAAAAATTAATATATTATCTGTACTTTATCTTATGATCCATAGTAGCTTCAATGATATAGTTTTAAGTATCGCCACCAGGTACATGTCTAGTTCACTGGTTACCGTTAGAGAGCTCTACTACACGTAGTACTTAAACCCGGACGCTAGATAGCAGTGTGTATCGTGGAAGATTTCTAACATGGCCGTTGGCGATCTATACTTGTCTCTGGTTACAACTTACAAGCATAGAATAGACAGTTTTCAAGTTTACAAGTTTGCTTACAAGCCATAGATAAAGAAGTGTAGTCACAAGCCATAGAAAAAGAAAAGACGGCTGGTCATAAGCTCAATAGCCAAACTTTCTTTATTCGTGAAACATAGGGCTAGATCATAGATAAAGGAACAAATAATTGTAAATATATTAGACACTTCAAGTGCATTTTCACAGGTAGGCCTATGTATTTGATTAAAGTTTGTAGAGCTACTTTGGATACTTTTGCATAATTTTATTCGCTGTTGGGTTCACAGGATTTATGTAACGTAACAACTCGAGCAAAATACGTAAAATAGATTTGAACTTTTTTTTTAAATACATGTTCCCTAAAATAACTCAATGATTTAGGGTCGACTAGGATGAAAGAACTTGCAATAGAATCTTACTGAATATAGGACTCCAAAATAAAAGTTTAACAAGAGACTTCTAGAAGTTTTAAACCTGGTATCCCATTTGTTGCTTATCATTGGGAACAGTAGAACGTGAATTATTTGCGAGCCAAAATTTTGATACAAAGATACGCAACGTGCACAATCGGTCATTTGTCGGTTTTTAGCCATCGCATCAAATTAATTATAAAAGCACTTTGTTGAATCATATATATGAACTTGCCACAATTTTACCGCGCTGCACGTTAATTCCTGTCGAGGACGCCCAGAGCAAACCTTTTGTAGGGATTTTGATTTTGTTATTGCTTCCCCCCTCCCCCCCTTTATTGTTGTACATTATATAAGGCCTATCTTTTTGCACCAATGGTGTGGAGTAAGTAGTAAACCGAATATTGAAACATGCTTTAATGACTTAATTTGGGATCTAAAACATCCAGATCATTAGTACAATAAAGTGTGAAAACAAGATGGATTATTTTTTTTAGCATCAAATGACGAATTAAAATGTACAAAGCTGCTACTTTTAGCAGAGAATGTGCTCATTGCTGCAGGAGGAATAGAACTGAACACTGAAATTAGACTCATTTTGTAATTGGCTGTCCTTTGTTTTAATATGGATAGGCCTTGTAGTGATACGAGAAAAAAATCAGACTATGTTGCATCATATTGTATCACTGGATGATACAAAATGATGATACACTAAGCGAATATGCAACAAATGGATATCCACCTTTAGAGTTCATGAGATGCAGAAAAAACTGTTTTGAATAATTCGCATGCATACCATAAACAAACCAATGCTGTACTAAATCACGCAGACTGATTGCCTATCTAAAACATACACTCTTACTGTAACTTCACTTAACGTGAAAGCTCTTCCCTGGACAACTCTTAGTTATGTAGCCTCCCGTAAGTGAACGTTAATATAACTGCATTGTGTTGGCTTCCATTTAAAACCACAAGGAGAACCTTTACATTATGTTACACTACATAATGTTAAAGTTAAGTTGATCATGATCTTGGCATTATAAGAGCCTTTTAGAAAATACAATACTGATAACATTTTATTATAATTATTATTAAAGTTCTTTACAATAAAGTAAAATACTGACAATACTATTCAAAGAATCAAGGCAAGAATTTTATGTTTCACGTGGAAGAAGCAAAACTTGTAAGGTTTTTTTATGTTGATATTGGTTGATCTTACAGAAAGTTAGTTTCCAGTAAACCTATGATAAATTAGTGTGTACAACATAAAACCAACTCAAATGGTAGTCCTCTTGAAGACTCATTTCTAATACCACTGATTTTCATTCAGGAATACAAAACTGTTTCATCATCATTATTTTAGATCGTTCAAGTAAGATAAACTCAACTGAAAACCAAAAGATCTCGGGGTCATTCCATGTAAATCAACAAATGGGCTTTGCCACACCATTTTTGATTTTTATGAAATTTGGTAAGTGATTTGTACTAATCTTTTAGACTCCAAAACAATTTTTTTTATATTTAAAAAAAAAATTACTCCTTGAGATATAGGCTATTTTTTACACCACGATCAAGCAAAAGATGCCATTTCGGGGTTCTTTTTTAGAATCTGCATTAAGTTTATTTGAACTAGCAGGGATGGCAGCTAGGGCTCATTTGAAAGCTTAAAGAATGAACTTTTTTTAGTTTAGACGAAATTTGATTTGAGTTAAAGCTAAGCATAGTTTTTTAAGCTTAAATTTTCATTTTTTAAACCGATTTTCTCGGGATTCGGGCTTGAAAAATATAATGAAGGATTTATAGATACAGGCCAATATTTTTTCCTGTTACACTTATGTATGAGTAGTATGTGCAGAAAAAAAAATTGAACTGTTACTGATAGTCCTACAACCTAAAAAAATTGCTAGAATTTAGAAAATTTTAAAAAAATTGCTTTTTCAGAGCCCAAAAAAGTCATGTGGGACATGTGTTAAAAATTTGAAAGGTCCAGGATAGAAAGCCCCTATAGAGTACTTTAAAACAAAAATATTTCATCTTGTTACTTAAAGGGTTCAGATGCCACAATCCTTTGAATTAACAACAAAACAACGCTCAAATCACTATTGAAAACGGGGCTAAGCAGAAAGGATAATTTGCAATTGGCCTAATATATAGTTAAAAAGTATAAATAATTAATTACAATTTTGTGTTGAAAAATTACATTACATAGGTATCCATACATAAAATATATAAATAATAGTAGCCTATTATTGTTTATAGACCCATTTTTTAAATACTTTTTTTAGGGTTTTAGGGATGGTACAAATTATGTGGCGTAGAATATATTAAAAGTATTGATTAAACTGTAGAATAACATCTACCCTACAAGCTTGTCTGGACAAGCAGTTTTCACAGACAGTGTGGCTATTGGTTCAAAACATGTTTCAACAGGCATAGCTCCACTTGCTCTGTTCAGTTGTTGGGTTGACTCAGACCATGTAGGTTGTGTGTTATACTGTAGTCTTGTTTTTGTGTAGTCAGCGATTCATTGGAACACAACACAGCTTTCTACACCTTTCAAAAAATACTCATGAACAGTTTAAAATCATCCCTTCCTCAAGTAAAAAAAGTGCTCAACTTTTCTGATTGGTCAGCTGGCCAATATAAGAACAAAAAATATTTCATAAATTTGTGTCACCCTGAACAAGATTTTGGAGCTCAAGCCGCGTGGCATTTTTTTGCCGCATGCCATGGCAAGGGACCATGTGATGGAATTGGTGGGACAGTTAAAAGGATTGTAAGAAAGACAAGTCTTCAGAGGACAGTAAAAAGTCACATCACACCAGTAGATATGTACAAATATTGCGTGTACAATATAAAAAAAATAGAGTTTTTCTTTAGTTCAAGACAAAACATTGAAGAGGTTGGACTGCAACTTCAGACAAGGTACCAACTTGCCATTCCCGTACCATAGACTAGATCATATAATAGTTTTATTCCTGTTAGCCAAAGTGTTCTTCACGTCCGCATTACATCCCTGTCGGAAGAATTCAGAATTGTTGCAGTCAGTAAGGAAGTTCAGGTTCAACAACAGACTGACCTACTGTCAAAGCTTAGGGATTACATCTGTTGTGTGTATGATGAGGATTGGTGGTTGGGCGAGGTTCTTGAAATAAAAGTTCATGATACTGAAGAAGAATATCGAATACACTTTTTCCATCCTCATGGTCCTGGCACATCTTTCAAAAAACCAACTAGTGACTACAACACATGGGTTCAAAAAAATAATATTCTTTGTATTCTCACACCCTGTGAGTTGTTCTTGGCAGCTACTGGAAGAGTCATAATATCACACCACGGATGAATGAGCACCTGTCGACTCTTCTTAATGAAAAAAAGACGGCAACGCGATAAACTTAAAACACTAAGTGTGCCTTAAAAGATAAGCTTTGTTTTTAGATTGAATTATGTTTTTGTAATTCAGTAATTCTGTCAAATTTGAATTTTGCCAAAAAATTATAGGCCTACTTCAATTTTCAGCAAAAATATGTCTGCCTGCTTAGCCCAGTTTTCAATAGTGATTGAGCGTTGTTTTATTGTTACTTCAAAGGATTGTGGCACCTGAACCCCTTTAAGTAACAAGATGAAATATTTTTTTGTTTTAAAGTACTCTATAGGGGCTTTCTATCCTGGCAATTTCAAATTTTTAACACATGTCCCACATTACTTTTTTGGGCTCTGAAAAAGCAATTTTTTTAAAATTTTTCCAAATTCTAGCAATTTTTTCAGGTTGAAGGACTATCAGTTAACAGTTTCAATTTTTTTTTCTGCACATACTACTCATACATAAGTGTAACAGGAAAAAATATTGGCCTGTTACTATAAATCCTTCATTATATTTTTCAAGCCCAAATTCTGAATAAATCCATTTAAAAAATGAAAATTTAGGCCTAAAAACTATGCTTAGCTTTAACTCAAATCTTATTTCGTCTAAACTAAAAAAAAGTTCATTCTTTAAGCTTTCAAATGAGCCCTAGCTACCATCCCTGCTAGTTCAAATAAACTTAATGCAGATTTTAGAAAATAACCTAAAATGACACTTTTTGCCTGTTTGTGATGTAAAAAATAGCCTATATCTCAAGGAGTAATTTTTTTAAAAATATAACAAAATTTTTTTTGAAGTCTAAAAGATTGGTGCAAATCTCCTACCAAATTTCATCAAAATCAAAAATGGTGTAGCAAAATTTTTTATTAAAATTTGTTGATTTAGCATTGAATGACCCCTCAGGCCTGATTGCCATTATTGTCTCTCAATCCAACTCCATTCCAATGTAGCCAAGCGTTTGTTAAACCACTATGCCAACTTATTTATTTCATATTTCACATAGATTCACTTCTAGTAACATCTTAACTAACAAGATAAAAATGACGAGTAAACCGATGAAAAATACTACAGTATAGACTTTTACAAACATAAAAGTTGAGGTAAGTTGCTCAGCAATTATTAATTTGCCTAAATCTTACACCTCATCAAACATCTAAATGTGTATTGTTTGAGCATATTTATGTTGTAATATAATGAATTTTGGTGCCATTTTATTTAAATTATTGCACCCAATGAAGTAAACTTAGGGGACGTTTAAATATAACTTGTGCTTTTCATTGTCTTAGTTCACTTTATTAGTTCATTTAAAACATTGCCATAAGTTTTATTGTTACTTATTGTGCAATATCTATAAAATCTGTCATATTTTTGGTCATTGTTACTTTCATTAAGGCAATACTAATTGATATAATAATTTGCAATCTAATACCATTACTCTTGAAAGAATATTTATATCTGTTACCAAGCAAAAGTTTATTGAAATAAAATAAAAATGTACCGAAATGCCATTCCCCATCTATCAAAAATGCTTTATACTAAAGGGACAACTTATTTATTTAATAATAATAATGATGATAACTATTTTCATTATTATTTTTATTAATTTTTAAATTTTTTTATTATTATTTGTATTGTTATTATATTATTATTATTATTTATTAAATAAATAAATGATTATTGTTATTATTATTATTATTATGTACTTTTTGGTGTGAGCTCTTATGAAAATAATTGTAAGCCATACACTTTTTTTTACTTAAAACATTAAAACACAAATTGATGTGACCATCTTATGATGAAGCCTTATTTTCAAAAGGTATCACACTAAATACTAAATACAACTTATTGCATTTTTGTGAGTTTCACTATCACAACAATAGAAAATTATAATAGTATCTGGTATAAAGAACATAATAGTATTTCGTATAAATTAATAATTTAATATCATACAAGTTAATAATTTAATCAATATTGTATTTGACATACATTTCAGATGTTCACTTAGCTGGCAAATAATTGGTAGGGGTTTTAATAAACAAAAATCTCAGTTTCTAAATTGTTTTCTCTAACATGCAAACAATGTTGGTTCCTAAGAGTCCCCTTTTTTGAACATTTTGGTCCCTGAGTGCTATTTTTAATGAAGTTAAAGTGCTAAAAACCCTGAAGATGTTACATTTAGTTACAAGACTATTATTGTGTGGGAAACAACTTCATTGAACAGTTTATTTTCCCCGAAGTTTATATTTTGAGTAAAAGTGCATTGAAGAAATACTTTGTTTAACTTACATACAATATTATTTATATTTTTTGCACCACATCTTACTACTTATTGGGGTTATACACTTCCATACATTAGACCTACTATTTAGTGACTTAGTTAATATGGGTTGGAGGCAACATTGTACTAAATTGTTATAAATTATATTTAGGCAACACTGAAACAATATTTTGACAATCGTTAGTCAAAATCATTAGATTAACAGTCAGTTTAGTATAACCCTAACTGATAGAAAGACGCGGTGCTACATGTGTACACTCTTTCAGCTTTGCTCTGCTACGCTCTTTCGCCAAGGCCAGGGGGCAGGGGGTTTGGGGGCTCTTCTCCCTCCCCCTGAAATTTGACAAAAGAGTTGCCTTATTTACGCTGGAGACAAAACAATAAAATACAAGTATATAACTTGTCACCACCATTTTAATGTTTATATACATCTTAAGAAAATAGTTAGTGATTGTGTCCATTAGTTAGCCAACAAAGCTGGTTAGACTAAGACAAAATATTAACTAAGGAAATATAAAGTATTAATGAATGTTGAGATAACTGCGGAAGAGGGTAGGTCTTTGAAATGATGAAACAACAAAATTTTACAAGTTGAAACAATTCGAGAATACATCATAAATGAGTCGGCAAAGAAAGAAGAATCAGAGAGCAGGGATAGGACAGGTAGAAAAGGGAGGAGGGGGCGTCGATCTATCCATCCCCAACTGGTTACAGTTCACTAAAATATAAATAATGGCAGTTTGAGAACTTGTATATAGTAAGAAGAACAATTTATAAAATACAAACATATTTGTTAGTGGTATGAATTGATCATATGTTACTGTAAGTAGAAACTATCCAAGTTGGGTCAATGGTGGCAAACCCTTATTTATGTAATGGAGGTGTACCTTGTTTAACCAAAAAAGGGGTTTTGATTGACTTGTTCGTCTTTTCCCAAACCTAAGAAATTTCAGGAGCCTTTCCCTGATAAACGTTGGTCAATTGGATGCCGCTATAGGAGGGGTCTTCACCTGGAATATTTTTGGATAATATACTTCTCTAGAATTCTTTTGAAGTGGTGTTACCTCAGATAATTTAAAATGAATATTCACCTAAAAAATATTAATAATGGTCTTCACTTGCTATATTTTTTTAATACATTGTATTTATAAACTATTTGAAGCTTTTTTAAAACCTAGACTATTATGTTCGAGGATATAAGGGAGTGAAATAAATCTAGAAGGCAGAGGGGGGAAGGGGTAAGGGACTCATTCCAGGGGAAAAAACTATTTTAATAGGGGATGGCCCACACACCTCTTATACCTCTGCCACCACTATTCCATTATTTAAGAAGTGTTTGATATTTTCAAACCTGAGGGAGAGGGGGCTATGTAATTCTCTAATTGCTAAACAAATTGATAGCATTTAAAGTATTTAATCCCTGTCATTAAACTCCAGATAACTCCTAAAGTCATTTAATATTTTAAATTTTTCTTTGCCAATGGCAATTGAGAGGCTGTGCCTCCCAAACCCCTCCTGTAATTTTGGCCTGGCTACGGCCTTGTCCTAGGTTACTCATGTAATGTCTCAGGCGAGTAATTTTGCCTGTCCTCGTGTTGGGAAGATAGGATGGTGCTGTTTATATGATAATGGAATTAAACTCGGGGGAAACCAAGAAGATTTCATCCAGCTTTTATTTATCACCTTCACACAATTATGAATGTTTCTGTACAAATCATTCTATCCCAATCCAATACTACCTTGATGGTTGGTAACGCCTCGGTGGTTTCATATCTGAATCATTGACCTATCGCCAGGCAATGGCACAACTCCCTTTGTTCATATGCCCACGACGCCTTATGGCGGTTTCCCCGACCATCCCCGTAAAAAAAGAAGCAGGGAGAGGGAACACTAACATGTATATACTTATCACGTAACATTAATATGCTACAAGATATCCAGTACAGGCTTCTTCCACCCTTGGTATCTCTTAGTGGTTCGGAGAGACAAGGTTCTCAACTTTCATTTTCCACTAATTTTACTAGTAAACATTCACTTGAAGGGCTTATAATCTGGAACCTTAATATTTTCAATTATTTTTTGCTAACCTATGTCTAAATTAGGGCTGTACCGATGCAGATACAGTAGAATCGTTACCAGGCAATTATTAGTGAGTTGGCAATTATTATGCCGATTTTTTTTTTTCAAGAAAAATTTAAAGCAAAATTCTTTTGGTAGGAGCTTAGTGATCAAAATTGCAAAAAAACAAAAAAAAAACACTTATTCACACACTGCATCTAGGTTGTGGGCTATGCAAAGCTTACACAGTGATGTCAGTGGATCACTTTTAGTCACTTTCCTAAACAAATTTATAAGACTTACTTACCAGTTTTAAGGGTTTTTTCAAGAAGGAAGATCATCACCTAGTAATCTTATTCATAAACATTGAATGTAAGTATGAAATCTAATAAGTTAGCTGCATAATATAACCCACTTGTTAGTTTTTGTTGTTGATTTTGGCTGCCATAATTTAAAGTGAATCTCACTTAATGAGAAACTGAGGGGTTTTCTTAAAAACATATCATAGTCTAAGGTGCTACTCTTACAATAGACATGACTGCTGAGAATGAGGAGATGGGAGTTTGATCCCAGTCGGGTGCACTGAGGGTGGTTTTTCATAAACTGTTTTCCACTATCTTTCATCATGCAAATTTGGGCGCACTTCCTTGAAATTCAACCTTCTTCATCCTTAACCCATAAGTGTAATTAGTACATAAGTAAATAACTCGGACGGTTAGTAAGATAGAGGTACTAATACAAATAATTTTATCATTAATTATTTATAATGTTTTCAAAAAAATGTTCACAATACAGGTTTTGTTTTGAAATGATTCAAAGCTGTATTATGTAGCATTTTTATTTTCACTGTTTCATTTTAAACAGAAGGAAGGTTTTGAGCGGATAAGTACAAGATAAGTGCTTGTGGTGCCAGAAATATTTAACTTTATACAACTGAACTATGGTCATCTATTTAATGTTTCTGAAGATAAGTTGATTGATGAGTAGAAGCTTATGCAGCTTGAGGACAAAATTTATTAAATTGAAGGTGTTTGAGGAGACGGATTTTGGAGGCATTTATTCACGTTGTATAGTCCAGCTAAAAACTAAAAATATCCGACTATGTAAAGTTGTCAAAGCTTCCCTATTTCTTTCCCATAGAAATGAAAATTTTGAAAGATGGTTTTCCCCCTCAAGTAGAGTCCTCACAGAAGTTCACCCCCAAAATGGTATAACATACATTAAGTGCATATCTAACTACAGTTAACTCTAGATTTTACGACTTTTCACGGTTCTCTGGAAAAGGGTTGTTTTTTTGAAGGGATAGCTATTGAAATTTGAACCGAATTTGTTCCACCCCCAACCCTTATATGCAAAAATTGCATTTTTTAGACAATATGTGATAAACAATATTAAATACCTACCTATTTCTTGAAGTCCATTATGGAGGCCTGCTACTTTTTAGCGCCAGTTTTCGCAACAAAGTCTTTCAAATTATAGAACTGGGACCACACCTCTTCTCTAGCGCCATGGCGCTTGAGTGCTCTTGAGTAGACATCCCCGGCTTTCAGAACATCTTTCATCGTGGGGATGTCTTCAAGTTCCTCTTCCATTTCTTCCTCACCCTCTTCATCGCTGGACTCCTACTGCTTCCTAATTATATCGACAATGTCGAGGGTACCCCAAACTGTGATGTCATCGTCTGCTGCTATGTACTCATAATACGTGTAGTCAGGGGCTAATCTTTGCCACATTTCCTCATCGCACGGCCGAGTGAAAGTGAGGGGGGTAGACAAAGGTGCTGTTGATGGGCCAGGCTGTGGTTCCATGGAGGGGTCCACCTGCGTTGGCGTCCATTGTCGGTGGGTCGTCTGGGTCTTAGGCGCTCGCAGTGGTGGGAAGCACACAGACGGCAGCCTCTTCGTTGACTGGTAGAACAAAGTGGGTGTGTCGGAAGCAGTTGGCGATTACCACCGGTCTCATGGCCCTCCAACTAGCGACGATTCCTTCCATAGCCCTGAACACGTCCCACTTTTTGACCACCTTGCCCATGTCGAGATTTCACACCATACTCCAAACAAGCATCTCACAGAACTTCACCTTCACTTGCTGGATTATCCCCTGGTCCAGGGGCTGAAGCATTCTGGTGGTGTTCTTTGGCAGAAACACCAGCTTGATGTTCCTGAGTCTGTCGAAAGCAGGATGTGCGGGGCAATTGTCGACGAAGAGCATGACTTTTCTATTTTGGCGTCCATCTTTGAATGTTGAAGCCACCTCGTGAACAACCCCGAGTTCATCCATGCCTTCTTATTAATATCATAGTTACAAGGCAGGATGTTTCCCTTGAAACCCCGGAGTTTCTTGAACTTCCCGATCATGAGGGGCTTCAGCTTATCGCTGCCGTCCATGTTGCAGCACAGGAGGACGGTGAGGCACTTCTTGCTCCTCTTCGCACCCATGTACTTATTCCCTTTCACAGCAAGAGTGTGATCTGACATGAGGTTGTAGAACATCCCCAGCTCATCAGCGTTGTATACATCTTGAGGATATTTCGGAGCAAGGGCATCCACTCCCTCACCAGTGTTGGGTTGACTGATGTGCTTTCACCGACGACCTAGTGGCTGGTTATTCTGTGACACACTTTGAAATGCTCTAGCCACCCACTTGAACACTTAAAGTTTTCTATACCCAACCTCCGGGCAAATTCATCGGCCTTCCTCTGCATTATCTGTCCATTTATAGGCATGTTTTACGCTCTGCTGGCTGAACAACTCCAGCATAGCCTGCTCCAGATTCGCGTGTGTCGCACCCTTCAAATTTTTTGCCTTTACATTGTGGCCTTCCTTCTGCACTGCATTCACAATTTCTTTTCTCATTTTGAGAATCGTGAAAATTGTCGACTTCGGGATGCCATGCCGCTGCGCAATATCCGTCTTTGTAAACTTATTCTCATCCACTTCCTGGATGATCTCGTACTCCTTCATGAGCGTCAAAAAGGTCCTCTTTCCACTCATTTCGTCTAAATTATAAGTTCGTATCAAATAAAAAAATAGTGTGGGTCATCAAAAATTGTTCACAAAATCAAACCAAAACGTAACCAAATCGAGAATTGAAATAACAATGGCAAAAACAAGCCTGGCGTGTGATGTAGTGGCAGTCGCGCCCGGGAAAACATTGTCTTGCTTGTGGGAGGGGGTGGACAGAGTCAAGTGCTATTGGCTGGCACTGATGGGGTGGTGTCTATTTTTATACCTGACCCACTCCAGGTACTAGTAATACAGCGCTCACAAAGATAATCGCAACACAGCGACCTAAAATAAGTGCAACAAACACATTTTACGGCCGATTTCCTTAAAATTTTTGACCTTTTATTACACATTTTTCACGGTTTCCCAAAAAAGTGTAGTTACTTCGAGAGGGACGCTATTCCGGGGGTCGTAGAATCAAGAGTTGACTGTACAAAAGATGCATCACAACTGTATAGTAACTAACTAGAACTAGTGCCTATAACAATACAGTTATTAGCTCTTGCCCAAGGTGCTCACAAAAGATATCAAAATCACCAGGAAGAAAATAAAATAAAAATTGATGATAAAAAGGGGAAAGAAAATTAATGCATTGAAAGAAGAAAACAAGAAAATTTAAAAAACATCACAAAAGGAAAGAAAGAAATGTTAAAACATGGGAACATGAAGATGGACTAAAAGAGAAGCGAAATCTTGAAGAGGAAAAATTCAAAACTGCAATTGTTCACAGAAACAAATGAAAGATTACATAAGGATTTGAAGGAAAATAATTTTTCAGGGAGCAGAACTGGCCCAAGCATTGTTGGCAGATGTTTGCCAAATACAAAAAGAGGAAGAAATTACCAGAAGAGAGGCAGGTGATTTTCTTAAAGTGAAGTTAAACTTTGGTTTTAACTGATATTTTTGGTAGGGGACAAAAAAAATTACATAAAAATGATTTATACTGCTAGGATATTCTTGTCACTTTTTAATCACTCTTTTATGGCTAATTGTCACTTTTCTCACTTATTTGAAGGCACTTTGGCATTTGCATCCCTGATTACATAACCAGATAAAGAAATATAAGTTCATACCATTGATAAAACTAACAATTTAGTTCCAACTTCCGCCGGCTATACAAAGATTAATCACCGGTTATGCAACGATTAATAAAAAATTAAGATTATCAAAGCTTTAACTGTTGATTTTTAAATAAAATCTAAATGCGAGTAAATCCTCACTATAACAAATTGCCTTGTTATTATTGCAAGAAACATGAGATTCCCCACTGCTGCTCAATATGGAACATCCATATCCAATATTTCATCTTCTTCGTCACATGTGTTAGAAGTCCTTTCATGGGCTCTAGATACTGGGTTTGATCCCTACATTTGAAATTTTCTCACAACCTTTCTGGTATTTGCCTCTTGACAAATGAAAACTGACACATATTCTAGTCTTCTTATCTAGATGTCTAGAAAGCTCTCAAAGGAGCCTATGATGACTTTAAATTCCTCCTTTAGCTGTTCCAGAAATGGCTTGATCAAATAATGTCCCATGATGAGTCAGTTATTGATATAGATGGCAACCAAAAGCCTTTTGCCACCGTCCTCTTTGACAAAGAGACAGGATCTGCTTGATTGCATTTCATTTCTTGGCTCTCCATGAACAATACAAAAGTCTGTTTCAGCATCGTGGGGACTGCTTCAAGCTATAGAGACTGTGTGGAAGTTTGCAAACTCGACCCATGCCATCATCCAAGCAATCATGTTGTTTCATGAAGATCTCTTGCTCTAAATACCATATGAAAGGCTGTTTCTATATAAAACTGTTTTATCTTCAAAGATCAAGAAGCAGAAACACTCAGAAGAGCCTGCACAGCATCAAAACTTGCAAGGGAACTAAATATCTAGTCAAAATTGAATCCTTACTGTTGAGCATAGCCTTTTGCTACACATCATACTTTGTAGCGATCAACTGCCCCATTAGGTTTCAATTTAACTTTGAGAACCCAATTGTTAGAAATAATATTCTTGTTCTTAGGTAAATCTACCAGAGCTCTAGTGTTATTCTCACATAGAGAATCCATCTTGCTCTGCATTGCAGCCATCCATAAGTGCCTTTTTCTTGATTCCTTTACTATGACATAAATAATTTTTCAAATGTGAAGGAGTCTTCACCGGACAGGGACTTCAACAAATACCTGAAGCCAGATCTACTGATGATGAAGAATCATCATCAGGTGTTAAAGTACCAAGCTCTTGATACAAATTACGGCAAGTTCCTGAAGACAATTTGTTCCCTGTCGGATTAGCAACATCTTCTTCCTTCCCAGGTAACATCAGCTCTAGTGCACTTGACGATCATTTATAAGGTTTGGGGGGTGCTTCACCGGTATTAGGGTTCAACTCCAATTTACGAAGAGGTTTCTCATCTTGGAATATAATATCTCAAGATAATATTATTTGTTATTTCTAGAATCCAACACACGGTAGCCGTGATTACCAGCTTATCCAACAAACAGGCCTGGAATGCTCTTCTTATCCCACTTTCGTCTAGCTTGTTTTGGGATGTGTGTATAGCAAACACCTAGATCCAAAAACTCTAAAATAATCAATTTTAGATTTAGAGTACCCTGAGCACAGTTCTAGAGGTATTTTAGAATCACATCCTTTTGGGCCAGTTCAATTCAGTATCAAAGTAGCAGTGCTTACTGCTTCTGCCCACAGCTTGTGTAAATCATGGAGCGTGCACTCTCCACTTGCATGCAATTCTTACGTTCACTGTCTACATTTTATTCACTATTGTACCACATTGTCATATGATAGGTTATCCCATGTTTCTTTAGCAACTTGGCCAGAGATTGATTGCTAAACTCACCACCTCCAGGTTTTTTTTATGAAGTGACCCATTGCTTTTGCTTCATTGATGAAAATCTCCATGCAATCACTGACTTCACAGAAAAATACCTTTCGACATTTTGAAAAAACGTTTTTGAAACATATGAAAAAGCTGGAGCATGTGATTTATTCTTCCTGCATAGGGCCACAAACATCTGAGTGGAACTAACCATTACATGTTGTAGGATGGTTTGTCCTTGATTTGAATGTCTCTCAATGCTATTTGCCATAAACACATCCTTCACAAAACTTTATTAAAAGTCACATTGATGCCAACATTGTTCAGAATTTTTCTCACATGCTGTTAAATTTAGTGGCACAGACTTTCGTGCCAAATTTGCAATGTTTCAGTTTCAGAGGCTACATAAACATCTGTAGTTTTTTCAGGAAGATGTGCTCTCATGTTTAGAGCATAAAGGCCATAGGAAATCCTTCTCCCCACCAATTTTACGACACCATCTTGAATGAAAAGACAATTTCTTTTATGAAACTTTAACTTATAATTTTTATCAATAGTTTTTGATACTGAAGATAAATTTCAGCTAATTTTTGGCACATACCAGACGTCCTACAGATAATTAGTGAACCACTTGTCATTTATTTTCATTTCAACATTTATTCCTTTCCCATATGCTTGAATGGATTCACTACTCCCCACTTGAACACATCTGGGTATGTCAAAACTCTCAAAAGTTTCAAAATAACCTTTATTATGGGTGCTGACACATCAGTATCAGCAATCCAATCAGAGTGAATTTTAGCACTTATATATATTTTCACTCATAAAAGCATCCAATACATGTTTATCCTTTTTAAAATTTTCACCATATTTTACAACCATATAACTCGTTTTGGCAAGGTGCTTATGACATTTGAAATATTTCAGGACCTTTTTCTTTTGATTGTCTGATTGGTCTTTCAAGTTGTGTTTCTCTTTCTTCAACACTGCAATCTGAGGCTTATTTGGCACATTTCTATAAGCTGTAATCTTTCAGTAAGATTATCTAAGGTTCGTTCTAGGGATACTCTCCCAAACACAATATAATCCAAATTAAGCTTTGACAAAATACACCTCACAAACAAATGCTCAGAAAGTTATGAGTTGACTAGAATTTTCAATTCCCAATTAAGAGCATGAAAGTTGAGCTGAAGATGAGCAATGTGTGACACATTATCTTCTGAGCTCGATTTTTCCGATGTAAAGAAGTTTTCCATCAAGCGCTCTAATCTCTGGCCTAAGATAAGTTCATAAACTGATACTAGTTTGTACCAAATACTCTTAGTACTAGTACTAGACGATTTTAGATATTCATTAGTTTCATTTATCAAACTAACTAATATTAGTTGTGCGATAAAATTCTTGGTTTCAAACTCATCTTTATTCTGACTCTCACCAGTTTTAATTAATTTTAGCTCACCTCTAACAAAAATTTTAAAACTTTGTGATGCTTCAGTGCGAGGGTTATTTGATGTGTCTATCTTGCTCAGTATTTCAATTCCAGCTTCGAAGAAGTCCTGCGCACATGACATGTTTTATACACAGAAACTACACACTAATTATTCTGTTAAAGAACTGGGCTTATAACCACTTGAGGAAGTGAATAATTAATTACAACCTCAACTATACTAACACTGTGATGAAAAATAAAAGCACATGAAAAAAGGGAACAAAGACAACAATGCATGATTGACATGAACAGTTGCCGGCAGCACAAGGGCGTATAAACCAAGATAAAGCATATAAGAGATATTATGTTTCTCATAACACAAATGTCATATTCATATAAATTAATTACCTATGTTGTTAATAGAGCTTGTTGATTTAGGGATACAACAATTTTATTTTGTATCCATACAACTTGGATTTTTTAAGTCCATATGTATAATATATACCAAAAGTACAATACCAGTTTTACCTATGGACAGACGTTGTGTAGGCCTACCTAAAATAAATTAAAAAAATTCAATAACCGATATGGGGCTGTGATAAAATTTCCAAAAGGTGTCAAAACTATGACAATCATTATTTTATATTGTATGGATCTTTTAAAATATTCTATACAAAAAATCACTAAAATCATTAGTGAGATTCGTCCAAAGGTACAACCTTCTCTCCTACAAGGTATTCCACTCATTGTTAAACAATATGGCACAACATCCACTGATGTTTATGAGTGCATCATTAACTATTTATTACTAGAAAACCTACAAACAATTATTAATTTAAATAGTGGGATATCCCAATTCTGGGTGTGTTGATTGTGAATAATAATGCATTTTAGCAATAATTATGTAGGTTAATAAGGAAAACATTTTTCTAACATTCAGAATAATCATACTTTCCCTGTTGCCTTTACATCCTCCTCTCAATTTGTATTAATTCCATATAGCTATTTGGTGCCACTTTTTCCTTTGACTAAAGTTGTAGAGTAACATATTTTTTTCTGACAGAGTTTATACTCAAGAGTATAAATAATTTATAAAATTTGAAGGTTATGGCTCAAAGCAAACTACTTTATCAAAAGGTAGTGAATGAAATGCTATCACTCTTTTATTTAAATATTTCTCAGTAACTTGGCCTATATTGCTTGTATATTTCCAAACAAATTCAAGCATGTAACTGAAAATAGCTTAATGGTTACATATCTGAATTTTCTACTGATGTTGTATCGTTGCCTTGCTATTTATATTTTACCAGCTGCATTAGCAAGGGTGTAGTCAAGTGTAGATATTTCTGAATTGTTACCAATAATGCTGTTGCACCCCATTCATGTCTTTAGATTCAAGGACAAAGCAATACGTCATGGCCATGTTCTTGTAAGACCTTAGTGCAGGGTTTTACTTAAAACTTATTTATTTATTTACTAGAGCAAAGAACTTAACATTTCCTGCCAGCCTACACCACACAGAAATCACCATAGCTACTTTTTGTTTGTTTTGTAATAAGATGAAAAAACAAAAATTTAGTATCAATTAATAATATAAATAAATGGCCCATGTTTTAGTTCAAATACCCTAATTTAATTTCATGAGGGCTATTTATTACAAAGTGTATAAATTGTTTTCAAGTTAAGTGGTAGATAGTAGCACTATAGTCTCAAGGATTGCCAACTGTTTGAATAATCGGACACAATCTTACATCCAAAATGTGTGGCAAATATGTATTTGTCAAGATGAAAACTCAAAGACATACTGTTTTATTTGGCTACAGTTCATATTTACTTTAAGATGATGTGTATGTTTTTGAAATATATTTATCATATTCTAATAATTTCTTGATCATGAATAAAGTTATTAGGAGTGTGTGAAGCTTTGAAAACTTCAACTTCACTTTGAATATGCGCCTGCTTCTACTTCACTTTGAAAAAGGAAAATAGCTTTGATAACTATAATGGTATTGAAATCTAAAATACAGATTTATGTTCAATTTTTGTCATTTTGTGCTTATAAATTAATGTTCACATGAAAAAAAATATTTCAGAACCAGTAATAGAATTTAATGTTATTGTATTTACTTGAGTCATCAGCCTATGACAAAATATACTAAACTCTTTTTGCATTAAAATAATTTATAAATTATATTTAATGTTTAAACTATATAAATATGGACATATGTAATTTTTTAAACATTTAATATTTTAAAAATTATCAAAACTTTGATTTGGCTTCAGGAATATTTCATATACATGGACTTAGCACTTTTATTTAGGTATTTAGCATAGGATTAAACTATGAATACAGTATATTAAAAAAAAAAAAGGAAAAAAGAAGTGTACTATTGTTTGATACAATCTCACAAAACCAACAACATTTATCAACAACACATAGCATTCATATTTTTATAATCAAAACTGTTCAGAAAAATGGTTAGGGTAGAGTTTTAGGGTGCAACATAGAGAATCAGGCTCCCTGCAGGAGTAAGTATTCAGGTTTTGTTTTCTCAAATACTTATTTCAATAAAATAAATATTGTGAATTAATGAAATAAACTTTTACAATTGATTGAATATTTCATTTTAAAGTGCACTAAAAGTATTGAAATAACCAATAACAATATCAAAATAATCTTTAATATGTCTGAAAATAAATAGTAAAATTTTATATTATTTTATTGTCACAATGCTAAACGTATTATGTATTAATAATACCTAAGGTTTCCAATAGTTTTTTCTTTAAATCTTGATAGTAAAACTGTTTTAATGAATATTAAAAAGTGTTTAGAGAGTGAATTGCATATAAATATTAAATACTTTACACTGTGTAACAAAAACATCCAAAGTACATTTAAATATGATGCTTCACAAGTACTCATATGTATTAATTTAAGCATTGTTAGTGTAATTTTGAGTGTAGATTAATGGACTGTTATTTAGATGTAACTATATACAAATATTTGGTAGAAATCAGAGAGCTACTTTTGACATATTGTATTGGTAAGCACAACCATCACTTGTAAGCTGCTGCGGCCTGGTTGAGAAGTTGTAAATACAGACCACCCTTCTCCACCAATTCCGAATGAGATCCCATCTCTGCCACACAGCCCTGACTAAGTACACAGATAACATCTGCCTGTTGGACTGTTGTGAGTCTATGTGCGATAGTTATACACGTGCGGCCTTCTCGGGCGTGGTCAAGTGCGTCTTGAACAACCTGAAGGGGAGATATATTATCTTATATTATAGTTAGATATCTTGTTTATTAATTTACATGTATCTAAAGTCCATTCGACTTAAGAATAGTGGTAACTGACAGCTAGCAGAAGTTTTTTATTTCAAACATTGGTTGAATGTCAGTAATGTTAACCTATATAGAAATAATTATTGTTTTATTAGTACTACTAGTTTATCAATTAAAATGTTATCAAATGCTTCTAATAATAGTACCCTTAGGATTACTGTATGATTGGTTTTTTGTAACTAATTTAAAGAACAAAAAATAGTATATTAACTGTTATGTTTTTTGTTTCACGATTGTGGCAACAAGAGATATTATAATGCATGAAATAATAAATTGAAAGGTATTATATTAACATTTGTATATTCTTAGTTGGCCACCATAAATTATAAAATAAATAAATGTTTTTAATAACCAAAAGAAAAAGCCATACTAAATATTTGTGTCAAAATATAAAGTTTAAATTTTCCGAGTGCATGAATACCATTTACAGTCATTGCAAGTTATCAGCCGCCAGCTTAGTTTGTCGGTACACCATCTTTGTTTTAGAAATAAAGGCAACCTTCTACAAGCTCTTATATATAAAATTTATATTCAAATAAATCACAAATGCTACTAAAATAAGAAGAAAGAAACATCCAAACTGTTATTTTCATTAACTTACATTTCATTAATGTAAAAGGGCTTAAAATATAAACAAATTCTTTAAGTTTTGACTGCCAAAAGTGACAGACAGCAGCTCCGATGGTTTGGTGAAACGATACATTTTTTTAATTTTTCATTTTCATTAATCCTTACATTCTGCCCCAGTGCCTATTCTATATACTGAGGCGCTATTCCTACATTAAACTGTTGTTCCCATTTTTACCCTTATACCATTTTTTTATTAACTACATGTAGATTTAAACACTTAACCTAATCGTCCGTAAACTCCCATCAAAGACTATACCCTACTATCTCACACTATAGTTGGTCCGCCCCGGGTATTTAATGCCCCCGGTACCCCTCGCCGCTCCGCAGACCCGCGACCGCCTGGGACCATGTTTTCAGGGCCGCGGGTCCAAGTCTCGGCGATGAGCATCCCCCTAACCACCACCTGGGGAGGCGCCCTACCGGAGTTTTCACTCCGCCTACTTTCTATAGACCACTACCAAGGACCTATTCTAACTTAACCTAAACTAATACTTATACAAGGAATTTTTCACTACTGTATTACAATCACTACACACTACTCTATTTTAGCCGGCTCTTGTTGTCCTTCTCCAGCACTCTTCTTCTTCCATGCTGCCATCGTTCTCTTGCTTCCCAGCTGGAACCGGGACTTCCACTGGTTCATCAGCAGTTTTCACCACTGGCATCCAGCGGGAATCCACCATCAGCTGGGCTCCGGCTTACCAGGAGCCATTCCTGAGTCTGTCCGGCCGGCTTGTAAACCCACCTAGACTACCCATCTATTCTATTCTATCCCTACCAGTTTCTGTCAAGGAAGTCCCCTTCATCCGTCTCGTCTTCACTTGTCGTCACATCCATGTCCATACTCGTCTCGTCCAAGTCTTCTTCCAATTGGTCGTACCTAGTTCGTCGTAGGTCCCTAATGTATCTGTCCTTCTCCCTAGCCGACGCGTTGTCTGCTATTTTGTCTAGGAAACCCCACCTTTCCACGTCGCGCACTATATGGTAGATTGCACACGCCTGCAGGGGAGTCTGCAACTCCAACCTTGCTTCCCGCGTTAGGACACATTCCAGCACGACATGTTCCGGTGTAGACTCCTTCCCGCAGTCACATCTATCGTCAACTGTCATCCCTAGCCTGTACAGGGCCGCCCTGTACGGTCCATGACCAGTAAGGAAGTGAACCAATCCTACTGAAGGCTCAAGATGTTCCATGGCCAACCTTTCCCTAATACTAGGGAAGATCCGGTATGTCCTCCTGCCCTTCTCACTTCTATCCCAGTTCACTTGCCACTCGTCCAGGAGAGACTCCCGGATCAGTCCCTTAGTATTGACCCCTTCTCTCGTTAGGGCCTCCACCTTATCTAATCTCCCTTTCCTGAACCAATACAGAGCCGCCCTTCTTCTTACTTCCAAATCTAAAGGCCAGATACCAAGAGCAACACTTAACGAGTCAGTGGCCACCGTTCTAAACGCTCCAGAGAGTCTAAGCAATATATTTCTCTGCAGACTCTTTAACCTAGTACTCTGCACTACCTGCCTCAGCCGGAAGGCCCAGGCACTAGCCCCATAGCCCACGATGGAGGCAAGCAGCGCCTGATGATACGTTCTTATACACCGCATGGGCAGCCTAAACCTGCCCATTCCAATATTGATTATCTTATTCATCAGTCTTAGGGCCCTACCGCATGCGCTCTCTACGTGTGCCATAAAGTTCCTCTTCTCATCAAGTATTACTCCCAGGTACCTGACATTCTCACTTCGTCTGATGGTCTGTCCGTCAATCCTGATACTTGGGTTCCTCTTTAGAGCCCCCCTAAACAACACGTAAGCCGTCTTCGCCGGTGCCAAGCTCATCTTTACTCGTTTACACCAGGAGCTAAGCCCTGCAAGCACGGCCCCGCTCCTGGTCTCTAGCTCCACCCTCGAACTAGCCTCGACTATGACGAGCAAGTCATCGGCAAAAGCAACCACTCCCGCCGCTTCATGGAGGGCTTCAATTTCCATCAAACCAGGCTCGAGCCCTACGTCCCAAAAGACCGGTCCACAGACCGACCCCTGGGGACATCCCTTAGTCAGCTTTTTGCTAATCTTGGTTCCTGGACACCTCAGGGTCGCATACCTATCTCTACAGTAATGTCTAAAGACCCTGTAGAGATCCCCCGGGCAACGTATATCCCTCAACCTCATAAATAAGGCTGGCCACCAAAGATTGTCAAAGGCTCCTGAGATGTCCACGAACAGCCCTACTACATATTTCCCCGTACACCTATCAATCAAATTCATTGCCTCGCAGATAGCATCCTCGGTAGACCTGCCCTTCCTAAAACCATACTGTTGGCCATGCATACCGACAACTCTCCTATGCTCTTCCAACTTGTCGCACATTATCCTTTCTTGCAGTTTTCCACACACATTAAGCAAGCAAATCGGCCTGTATGACTTTGGAAGTTGCGGGTCCTTGTCGTCACCCTTGCTGAGTATGATGACCTCGCTCTGTTTCCACGGGTTTGGCACCCTCCCTTGAGCAGTACATTCATTTAACAGCCCAGTCAGAAAGGGTGCTATCTGCTCGCTGAGCTCTTGAAGCACCTCGACCCTGATTCCGTCGGGCCCAGGTGCCTTCTTCCGCTTCATTTTGGCAATGTATCTGATAATCTCGGCCTGGGTTGTTGGAACGATCCTATCCTCGTTCTCATACGTCTGAGTCATTTCTCGTCTCCAAGTCTCCTGTACCCCGTCATCCAGCCCGTCATCGTCCGGAAGCAGAGTTTCCATTAATAGTTCTGCTGACTCCTCCCACCCTAACGTCATGCCCCCTCCCGGCCGTCGAAGCGTTGAGATCATAGCTGGGGGTCTAACTTTCCCAGTCACCATCTGGAACGGAATCCCCCAGGCGTTAACTCTCAATTCCTCCTGGATATAGCGTTCCCAGCCTTCCCTCTTCGCCGCGGCCAGGGAGGTCACATATTCTTCCCTTTTTATCCTATACCTGCCCAAAAGATAATCCCTAGTCTACAGGTCAGCCTCCGCTTGGTATAGTCTTCGAGCCCTCCTCGATGCCCCACGGAGTCTGCCCAACCTATCACTCCAATATCTGTTTTCAAGATTAGTAACCCCACCCTCCCTCACCGTTGGGATGGCAACTCTCATAGCACGCTGTATTGCCATTGTCAATTCTTTTGCTTTTACGTTTACGTTTCCCCCAGCTGCTATCGGCTCTGGGAGTACAATCCTTCTCCTCAGCTTGTCCCAGTCTGCTTTTTTCCAATTATACTTTACTCGTACTATCCTGTCTTCCAGATTTATGCCTCCCACTACCTCGAAGGTGATCAGGTTGTGATCACTTATTGTCATCCCGTCCAGTACTTTCCAGTTCCGGATCATACCAACAGCTTCCCGGCTACCCAGGGTTACATCTATATTGGATTTCGCTCCCGTAGCTCCCACATAGGTTGGCGGGTTCCCGAACACGTTTATCACCTCAAGTTGTTTAGCCTCTATAGTCTCGACCAGCTTCTCTCCTCGCTTGTACGCTCTAAAACCACCTATCTTGCCATCACGTTGCCTATGGACATCGCTAAACCACAAGGGTGACCTCGCGTTCGCATCCGCCGTTACCACGAGTGGCACCCCCCTGAAGGAGTCTACCATCGCCTCCAACTGCTGAAGGTATGGCTCTATCTCCTCCCTGTACTGGAAGTACATATTGACGAGGATGAATTTTCCAGCGTCAGATCTTACCTCGACGCAGGTGACTTTATCATGGCAGTACTGATCTACCTTCGTTATGGTTATATCCCTGTTCATTATTGCTATTAAACTCATAGACTTATCCCCGACATACACCAGCCTCGCCATTGGGAGTAACTGCGCCTTGACAATGTTGCCACCCCTAGTCACGTAAGGTTCCTGTAGGCATACTATATCCAGGCTAAGTTCTTCCACCACCATCCTGACTTCATCCATAACGGTCGCGCTACGCATAGCATTCAACTGCCCAATTTTTATTCTTTTCGTTCTTTCACCCATCAGGGATTGTGTGTAAACACATAACATTTGGGCCAAGCTTCCTTCGAATTGAATGCTATGCGACCGTTTGCTTTTACAAAGTGTTTGTATAGTTCTTCGACGTCAAGTATCTCATTTCGTCTTTTAAAAACTTTTTGGATTTTTTCCAAGAGTGGTGCTGCCTCAGTTGGAAGATCCATGGCTCGCAGTTGTATCCGATCCAGAGCCTCCGGTGTCGAGAAGGCGACCGAAGACCCTTTCTCATGCCCAACCCTCACCACGTGCCTCATTGCAAGGTGCAACGTTTGCTGCTCCTCTAACCTAGATAATTGAAGCGACTCCTCAAAGTTTTCATACACATTCCCAACGTCCAACCCTAACCTTCCTCCCCTTCTCTCACCATTCCCATTCCCTACCTCCCCCTTCCCTCTCTTATCTGTTCCTATTTCTATTTGTCCACCCACCTCCTCATCTTTTACTCTTTCTTGCCCCCCTTTTTTTACTCTCCCCCTCTCTACTAGATCCTGCATCCACTACCTCCCTCCCATTTTTAACCACAGGACCCTTTACCCAAAACTTCCATCGTTGTGCGTTCCACCCTTTCCTCTTGGTCTCGAGGGATTCCTCTTCGGCTGTAGGCTTTTTCCCTCTAGGATATACCAAGTCTCCCTTTTCATCCTCACCCTTCAACAAGGCCTTTAGTCCCTCCGACCCCATTTCAGTTGTCCCTGATACCCTTCCCTCCAGTTTCCCAGTATTCCCCCCTTTTCCCCCCACATCCTCAATCTTTCTTCCCTTTACCCCCCCTTGCCTTATAAAAGCTTCCGCCCTTATCTTATTCCTCCTCTCTCTAGATGGGGAGTTCCTCTTCCTTTTTCCATTCCCGTCTCTGCTTCCAGAACTTATCCTGTCCCCTTCAAGTCGTGTCAGTATTTTTGTTAGTACCTCTACCAATGTCTTAATATCATCAGTCATACTGAGTGTCCTGTGCTTGTCGTTCAAGAAGGAGCTGGTAGGTGGGACAGTCCCTGCTATTGGGGTGCTTGCATTTGTCCTTCCCCCGACTGTGGCAAGGAATACAGGTCCTTCATTAGGTGCCCCTCCTTGCCGCAACTCCCACATACAGCCTCTTTCTTCGTGCAGAACTTGACCCTATGGCCTAGATCCATGCAACGATTGCACCTCGTGATAACCAGGTAGTCCTTTACCGAGACACTTGAGAACCGCAGGTAGACCCTACCAGCTACCAACAGCTGTCGGACTTTCGGGGAGACCTCCACGACGTGGTTGGTCACCCGCCTCTCTCTCTTACCCGTTCTAAAACGGGGTTTGAATCCCTCGATGAAGACCTCCTTGGTGATCTGCCCCTCCAGGTTTGGCAAGAAGATGGCTTCCCCCAGCTCCTGCTCCCCCAAGTCCACAGGCACGTCATAAATTGTCACGAGTGGCCATCTACGTCTCGGTGCCTCGCACTTGAGGCCCTCCAGCGCTTCCACCCCCTTTCTTACCTTGTCCGTATCCCCTTCTGTCTCTGTTTCCACAACCACCGACTTACCCGCCGGCCGAACAGACTTAATCCTGATTCCATCCTTTGTTGGTTTCAGCGTTGCCATCAGCTTCCTCTGGATGTCCTTTGCGGTCTCCCCCTTGCTCGATGTAATAAACACCTTGGAGGTCTTGGTCCCTTGGTCTCTCTCCATCCATGCAGCTGGTGCGTTCCTTGCCCCCGAGCCCGACGAGGACCCCTGAGAGGGACGCGCTGCCATCCCCGGAGGCCTTGCCGCTACCATCTGAGCAAAGGTGGGTCGCTGCGCCGATATCACCTCCTCCACTATCATCTTCTTATCTTCTTTCCTCAGCCTTTCATTCTCTTTGGTTAGTTCTACAACCCTACCCCTCAGCTCGGCCATATCGAGAAGCATCATCAGCACAAACTCTTTCATCTTCAGGATACTGACTGCCGGTGTTTTCTTCTCCTGAGTTAGGCCTTCACAGAACTCATTTAACTTGTCAGCCCATCTCTTCGAGCATACCTTACTTTCCCCTTCTTTCTTTTCTTCTGGCTGCTGTTCCTCATCTACTACCTTCTCTCCAACCTCTTTAACTTTTCCCTTATCTGCCGGTTCACCTTCTTCTATTGCAGACTCCATCGCCTTCTTCTCCGCCTTTTGCTCTGGAGTCTGCGCATACCTTATTTCCCCAAAAACAACCCTTTTCTGTTCCAGCCTCTGGTATTTCAGGACCTCATTCTCAGATTCTGATTCCGAACTATTTTCCCTGGTAGCCTCAGTCACCATCTGCCTTCTCTTCTCATCCTTAGCCTTACTTGACTTTTGTCGGGACTTCTTACCCTTTATCTCCCCATCTGACCCACCAGAGTCAGAACTCCCCCTATAACTCACCTGCTTGAGGTGCTTGCGGGGTTCCTTGGGCATTCTGCTAGTTAGAACAGCTTTCCCCAAGCATAACCCGAAATCTCCTCGAGACACCACTAATGTCTAATAATGCCTGAGTTCACGTTCCGCACTATCTTCAGCTCAATTCCGGATCAAACAAGTTACTTTCAGAGATTTTACAGATTTTCCCCCTACTAATTTCCGCCACTGAAATCAGTTGCAGGGCTATGAACTGCTGTTCCCCACGCAACCCCGACCTTTCTACCACTTCAAATGGCCAAGTTATAGCACTTTTAGAGTTTACCACCTCTATTAAATTCCCCGGCTCACGCCACTGGATTCGAAGCAGGGGTTCCCACCTACTATCCTGGCACAAGCAGTTCACTTCTAACTCTTAAAATGATCGAGTTATTTAGACCGAAAGTTGGGTGACAAGAAGTTCCACCTACTACTTCTGCCCCAAGTGTTCTAGGATACCACGTGCGCTACCCTGCCGACACGTGTCGCCGTTAACCTCGCCTGACCCCAGGTTCCCACGCTTATAACTTCGGCAATTTTTGTCCGATTTTCACCAAATCAAAAACAACTTTCTTACATGAGAGTAGAACTGGTTGCTTTTGTTAGCTGTCATTTAGGATGACTCTTATGCCGAATGGACTGTATACTATACACAACACACTTGCTACCTTTCTCATATAATTATAATCACTATAACATTTTAATGTATTTATTTTGTAATTAATGTTTTTAAGTCAAATTTGCACTCTGTATTTCCAGGATTATTACCTTAATCTGACTTGTTTGATTTGCCGATGATAGGGAAGTTGGGGTCCAGATATCAGCTGGACATGCTGAGGGAGATTTCTAAATAGTTTCCCACTCTCCCTTCACACATGGTGGTACATTTCCTTTAAATTCTAACTTCCTCATTCTTGCCCTATTAACATATTATTAAATTTGTATAACCTAGAGAAATAGTAAGATGCTCTGTTAAAATAACATCACACAATGTATGTATGGCTCTTGTAGATAAACCTACCTTTTGACTCTGTGTATCCAGAGCTGAAGTAGCCTCGTCAAGCAGTAGAATGCGAGGATTTCTCACAAGGGCCCTGGCAATAGCAACCCTTTGTTTCTGCCCTCCCGATAGCTGCGTGCCCTTGGATCCCAACCTTGTATTGTAGCCCTGAGATAAATCATCAGACAGTAATATACTTTATTTTAGTCTATCTTAGCAAAAATAAAAATTATTCCTCTTCACTCTAATATAATTTATCTGGAAGAATGGAAATTCCTACTAGATAATGCAGGGAATTATTTAATAGAATAGCAGCAACCCAGAGTATATTTAAATGTATTTTATATGTGTGTTAGCTGCACTCGACCACTCATATATGTCCAATGTTAATTGTCATTTTGAACTTACCAAGGGTAGAGATGAAATAAAGCTATGAATGTTGGCTTTTTTAGCAGCTTCTATTATATCTTCCATTGGAACTGTGCGTTTGTTGTCACCATATGCTATATTATCAGCTATGGTTCTGTCAAATAGCACAGGTTCTTGTGATACAAGGCCAATTTCAGATCGAAGAGCTCTTAGAGAAACTTCTTGAATATCAAAGTTATTCACTGCCTGCACAACACACACAAATTTACTTTGCTTAAACACCAAACCACAAAAAAGAGTTACATTGACACAAAATGACTTAAGTTAACAGTAATTAATATGGTCCTCATAAAGACCTACAAATGATATTACTAGGTCTCAACTTACAACAGTTCCTGCCATTGGGTCATAGAATCTCAGCAACATCTGTATGCACGTTGACTTGCCGCACCCACTAGGCCCCACTAGAGCCACTGTCTTGCCAGGTTCAATCATTAGATCCAAACCATGAAGGATTGTCACTCCAGGCCTAGTTGGGTATGAGAACTTCACTCTTGAATATTGCATGCGACCATCTCCTGAAATCTATCATACACAACAATTTTAAAAATCATTCTTAACATATCTACCACTTCTTAGCACACAAAAGTGATTAAAAGGTAAATATGTTATAAATATCCTATACAATTTAAATCCTTAGTGATTGTTGTAGAGAAATTCTCAAAATGCTTTGTTAGAATATAGAGTAAATTTAATCGATACAAAAGCTATTCTCTGATCAAACATTTAAATATTTTAGAGAAGATCAAACTACATAATAAAATTACACCATTCTATTGAAATTTAATAAATCTTGACCAGAGTTTAAGTATGATCTTTTAATAGGTCATAAAACTGATATCAGGAAACAATAAAACATAAATATGTAGAAAATAAATGGATGGAACTCCGCACAGACTTTTTCGCTCTATTGTTTAAAAATGGAGATATTTACTCAAAACTCGTAATATATGTGAAACAAAATAATATACACTAGCAAACCCAAGCATAAATTGCACTTTACCTATGTAAAACATTTTTTGAGTCCCGGTTTTAAATTTTATAATTTTATTTTTAAAGAACTAATGTCCTCATTTGTATGTTTGAACCGATAAAAAAAGATCAATATTGGGTCCACAAGGGTCAACACTTCGTATTAAAATTTCAACTTCCGGTTAACATTTTAGACATTTTATTAGGTGTTGCACATCTTCATGTCATCACATTGCTATTAAATTCCTCTTTATAAATTTTGACCAGTAAAAAATGTAAATATTGACTATTGAGTCCAAAATGGACAATCATTTCTCCTAAGAGGTTTAAGGAAAAATAACAAACTTTTTGAGAGACTTATATTTAATTACTCTATGGCATTGAAGAATTATTGCGTTAAAACTTAAGTAGTATCTCTTTACAACTAAAACTCACAAAATTGTATTAATATATTTGCCAATATCTCAGAAACTGTTGGTTTTATAAAAATATATTTCATATAAAAGTTTTTTTAATAGTACTATAATTTTGCAATGATGAGTTATTTAATATCTCAAATAGTTGCAGAGATACGGAAATTTCAGCTTCTGTAAAGTACCCTAAAAGTCATTTTCATGGGAAAATGAAAATAGCCAGCTTATTTATAATCTTAATCACCGTCTAGATACGAATTTTAATCAAAATCGATTTTTTTCTCTTTTCGCCCTTTATTAAACTACTCTTAATTTTAAGTTTAAACAGACAGACAGACTGCATTGCAAAGACCACTTTTTAGGGTTTGGGGGGTCATGAGACATCGACATCCATCAACATTTCAGGTTAGATTTTTTTTAAGGTCGCAATACTTTACCTTTTGTGTTCCAAAAGTTAAAAATATGAATATTTGCGTATAGCTTGAAAGTTATTGGTTTTATAAAATTATGCTTCGACTAAAATATTTGTATTATAAATAGATCTACATATTTGTAATAAGTAATTTCATATCTCAAATAGTTTAGGAGATATAATAAAAAATGGTAAAAATATTGAGAGTAGCCATTTTGTTTGGGATATTTATAAATGTTTAGAAATAAAATTTAATCAAAATCATTAGAGCCAATTTTTAGAAAATCAACTTTTTCTCTTTTTGCCCTTCAGTAAACTACCCTTAATTTTGGGGTTAGATATCCAATTCCAAAAATCCCTCAGGGCAACCCTATGTAAACCCTAGATATCAAGTTTTAGCCCGATCGGTAAAATAGTTTAGGCTCTAGTTGGAGGTACAGACAGACAGATGGAAATTCAAAAACAACTTTTTCGGATTAGGGGGCGTCATGAAATGTTGAGATTCATCAAAATCTTGAGTTCAATTTTTTGACGATCACAAGACTTTCTCTACCTGTAAGATAGTGAGAAAGTAAAAATACTTAAAGAAACATTATAACACTACACTGTTTTTTTAATGAGAGTTTTAGTTTCAAAGTTAAAGACAAAAAAAAAGTCCTCTATTATATTAGTAATTACTCTATTGTTTATCAGTACTTACCTTTATAGCAGTGCAGTGAAATTTCATTTAAAATGTGTTGAAAATAAGATTTCCTCTTTCCTTCATATTTAAAAAAATTTAATACTTAAAATGTAAGGTTTTTAATTATATGAAGACATTAAGATACATTTCACTTTCATTTTGGCTTGAACATTATTTAAAAAAAAGACAGACTGCTTCTTAAATACCTAATGCAGAATTTATGGATGTCTGCAACACGTCCATTTCTCCAATAAATGGCCCTCTTAAAATTAATGTAAAAATAAGAAACCAAGATAGAAGTATAATGTACATACTGAAGTTTGATTTTCATTCGTAGACTGTATTCTAGGTTTGCGATCTATAAGTGACAAAAGACGACCAGCAGACAGTTTTGCTGTGTTGAAACTTGGGACATATGCAAGGGATTGACCCAACATCCATGCACCAAATAGAAGAGCCTCGGACACTCTGAAACAGGACATTTTAAATCAGTTTTGATAGTTTCAGTGGAATAACCTGTGTTTTTATATCCTCCATTATATTCACATCATTGGGATAGGAATGATTAAGGTAGAATTTGAGATATAAATGTACCCACATTTGTGTGGAGAGAGATAGAAAACTATTTAGGGAAACTACCTTTAGTAGAAGACCAAAAATAGAACCCTAACTTCCCTCTCACCAGAAAACCAAACAAGACCAGATGAGGCTGACACATTAACCCACATCTTCACTGATGCGGGTAACAGCCATTGTTCTTTTACATAAAATACATTTTTTATGTATTTTTTTTAGCACCGCATATTAATGCATATGTACTAATTACACTATTATGTTAGTGATGAGGAAGGTGTTTATTTTAGAGGAAAGGTGACCTGGTGGTCTAGGGGTAAGGTGTCAGACTTCTGTGCTGGGGTCCGGGGTTCAATCCTCGGTCCCGGCACAGATTTATCTGATTGATAAACCCTTCCTTCACCTCTGACAAGACGTGTATTAATCACAATTTGTGAATGTGTGGAATGCCAGGCCTCCACCGTGGTTCGGATTCCACGTTAAACTGTAGGTCCTCCATTTCATCTCACAATCGCCCTTCCATTACACATTAGCGTAAGTGTGTGTAACCCGAAAGGGTAGAGGGGCGCATTGGTAATAATAATAATAATAATAATAATAATAATAAAACAATTATTTCAGAGGAAGTGAAGCCTACCCATATTTGCATTGAGCGGGTGTGCAAAACCATTTAAGTAAAACCAACCTCAGTGAACTTGACCAGGATTCGAGTCCTAATATCCTTGTCATTGGCACTCTAGTCTATTGTGAGAGTGATTTCTTAGACCAGTGGTCTCAAACACAAATGAGTCAAAAGGCCAAATTCACAAACTTAGGGCCTCTAGAAACAGATTTGCTTAAATAGTTTCTCAACCCTTCCAGACCTTACACATTTTAATTACGATAGTGGGTAAAGGATGCGGAAGATAAAATTTAGAGAAAATGCATTTAAGTGAAGGGAATCTGGAATCCATCTAAGAAATACCACCTTCTATACAGCTGGATGGGATTCAAACCTGTACCTTCTTGACACTGGAGAGCTAGACCATAGGAGCCCAAAGTTTAATCCATGGGCCCACCAAAGAAAGGCTATTCTTAGTTAAGTAATGCTTTATATTCTCAAAGCAGTGTTTATTAGGTTATGTAAGTAACAAATTCATACAAAAGTATTTAAAGTGAGGAAAATATGTAGCAGAGTTTTAAATAGACCCAGTTAAAGTTTTTTTTGTTATTAAAAATGATGTACACACTGAAACTAAACTATTATTTTTTGATTGTATATATGACTACAAGACAAATAAAAATATAAAAGGATTGCGTACAAGTGGGCCGGTCAGATATGTCTTGTGGGCCATCTTATTGGCTGAAATGTTTATAAATTACAACCTTATATATGATATGAACCCATACTCTACAAAATTTGCTAAACAAAAAATCTCTGGTCAATAAGGTCTGTTAAATAAAACAAAAATCATATTAGAATACAACTAATAAATAATAACATATTTTCTTATACACAAAATAAATGCCTGACAATACCAATATTTTTTACAAATTCTATTCACAATATTAAGAAGAGTGTTTTTTCAGCTATGCATGCCAACCAATTTGGACCATATCTAAAACTCTGTGAATATTTTCTCTCTCACATATTCTTTTCATGCTTTAGGCTTGAATAAAAAAATCTAGTCAGTATCCATTACTTACTGACAACCTAACTAATATATATATATATATATATGTGTGTGTGTGTGTTTGTTAGTTAGGTTGTTAGTAATACAGGATGATTCACTCGGGACAAAACTTATTTTGTATAATATAAGCTATGTAGAAGCATGAAACACAAACGGGATGGTTCTTTATTTCATGACGAAGCAGTCGACATGCATTACTTGGAAACACATTTATCCCCGCTAGCCAGCTGGGCGCCACAATGACGCACAATCTCTCTAGACACTAGTGTGGAAGAGTGTCTAATCAGACAGTGTACGTGAGTTGGCAGAAGAAAGATGGTGTACTCAATTGAAGAGCGTGTGTTCATTGTGCGTGCATTGTACTAGGTTACCATTTCCTTCAAACAATGTCAGAGGGGGTATCTGAATACATTTGGTGGGCGTACACCACCCACCAGAGCCACCATTTCGAACTTGGCAAAGAAGCTGGAGGGAACGGGAAACTTGGTGGATCTGCATACCAAGATGACGGAGAACAACATACAGGATGTGAAGCAGCGGTTATTGGCATCCCCAAGAAAATCTCTTCGAAGGTTATCCCAAGAGACTGGACAATCGTATTAGACCTATCAAAGAGCAGCCAAACAGGCAGAGATTAAGCCGTACCGTATCACGGCTGTGCACGAGCTACAGCCACCTGATTTGCCAAAGCAACTGGCTTATTGTCAATGGTTTTCCCAATTTTTTGCCGAAAACCCCACCCTGATGGACGTAACATGGTTTACTGTGAAGCATGGTTCCATTTTTCCGGTTATGTAAACTCACAAAATACACGGGTGTGGGCCAATGATAATCCCCACGCCATCCATGAAGAACCATTGTATCCAGATAAAATTGGTGCCTGGTATGCGGTGTCTCGTCGCCGTATCATTGGGTCAATCTTTTTTGAAGACACAGTGAATAATGACCAATATTTGTAAATCTTTAATGAATTTGTGAATCAGTTAGATGATCAGGACTTGCAGATGGCTATTTCCAACAGGACGCTGCAATCTGCCACACCTCTGATAGGAGCATGGCAGAAATCGGCAGTCTTTTCCAAAACAGGATTATCTCCAAAAGCCTATGGCCACCTAGGTTTACCAACCTGACACCTCCAGATTTCTTTCCATGGGGACTGTTTAGAGGCAGTGTTTATGCTAAAAAACCAAGGTCAATTGAGGAATTGAAAGACAACATCAGACGTGAAATTGATGCCATAAACATCGTAGCGCTACATTGCACACTCACCAATATGGAGTGTCAGGTGAATATGTGTCTGGACACTGACGGTGGGCACTTCCAGCATCGTCTATGAGACATTCTTATTCGTCATGGGCCAGGCTATGTTTTACAATTCACACTATTCAAATGTGACTTTCCAGTCATGAGTTAATTAAAAAAAAGTGTTCAGTCCTGAGTGAATCCTCCTGTATGTTATTATTATTATTATTAGCACCGCGTCTTACTACCCGTTCGGGTTATACGCACTTTACGCTAATGTGCAATGGTAGGGTGATTGTGAGATGAAATGGAGGACCTACAGTTTAACGTGGAATCCGAACCACGGTGGAGGCCTGGCATTCCTCACATTCACAAGTTGTGATTAATACACATCTTGTCAGAGGTGAAGGAAGGGTTTGGCAATCAGATAAATCTGTGCCGGGACCGAGGATTGAACCCCGGACCCTAGGCACAGAAGTCAGACACCTTACCCCTAGACCACCAGGTCACCACCCTCCTATATGTATATGTAATATATATATATATATATACACACATATATATATATATATAAAACTTCCATTTTATTGAAAGTTAAATTTGGCAATGCATTTTTAACATCACCTAAACCGCTATAATTAAATTTTAAGGGTCCCAATTAGAATAATTAATCATTAGGCCAGATTAATAATTTCTATGAATATCTATTTCTAACATTGAAAATATAGCATGTTCATTCAATAACACTTAAGTATATATTTTAAAAAACTATTTTGAAATCATTCAAATTAACATTTCAAAATATATTCTAGACCTACTTGATTATGTTTTCGTAGGGAAGTCCTTCTGTTATAGTCAAGACCCCACCGTAGTAGAGCGTGAGGGCGTATGCAAAGAAAGGGGCACTTGTTCCCAGAGCAAATACTAAACCTCGGATCTTGGTCTTCATTTGAGAAGATGCTTTGGCCACTCTCAGCTGTTCCTCATAGAGACGAATAAACAAACATTCGGCTCCCAAACTTGCAACAGTGCGCAAGTTAGCAATAGCTTCCACAGCGATCTGGAATAATTTTAAGCATTCAAAATGGTTAAGATAAGGGAATGGAACTTGTTTGAAAAAGGGAAGATGCCATCTTGGTTTGGAGTTGGTCAACCACCGCCCTGGGTACCAAATAGAGCAACACAAAAATTATTATAGACAAATCTTCCAGATATAACAAAACACATTTCAAAAAGCGGAAAGAGATTTTTCTTAGAGAAATAAAGACAAATAAGTGTGTACTCTTTGCAAAATCACATGATTTGGAGGTAAAACTAATAGTCTGCACTTCTACTTTGTATTTTGTATACCTAAAACTCAAGCTACCTTTTAAAATGCCCTTGTCTGCCATAGCAAATAATCTGACTTTTTCAGTTTTATATTAACCTTAAGACAAGTATATAACAACATTGAGGTGAACATAGAAAGATCATTTATCAAGGGAGGATCCACTAGAAAGTTGATGTAATATTTTTATATCTCTACACACACAACCTACAGATCTATAGGTCTCGTGTTCGATGCCCAGCTCTTCCGATATTTATCTATGAAGCGGTGTGTCTGAAACGGGGCCAAACTCAGTCTCATGAGGGCAGGTGAGGAGCTACTTTAATAAAGAAGTAGCAGCTCGGGTTTGGAAAACTAAGATTAACGGCCGAAGGGCTCTATGTGCTGACCACATAACACCCTCTATTCATAAATGTTGTCACTATAATCGATAATGGCGGCGGCGGCTCAGTCGATATAGCTCACTTGCAGACCCACACCATAGATTTAAAAAAAAGTAATTCACATGTATTGGAAATACGGATAATCAATTCCAGGATGTATAGACTGTCCAGATATAAGTTGTGTGATCATGGGTGTAGAAAGTTAGGGAGATCCGGACCTGTACACTTCTTTGCCTATACATATCTTATAAAAACTTAAATAAGATTTGGTGTTTTTCAAATGTTACTATTCATTGTATATGTTACTAGCCAAATACAAATACATTATTTTAATATTCACCTACAAGATGCATTATTTTAACCTCCTATAGCTGCCGTGGGCAAACTACGGCCATCGACGTCAATTTGCGCAGCCCGCACACAAATTGAAAACTTTCCTGATTTTATCAACAAAAATAAACAAATTAAATACATAATCAGTGCTTGTTTTTGGACATGTGAACAAATGAGCAAGCTTGTTTATAAAGTTACATGTAACAAGCATAAGCTTGTGTTTACAGTAAAATTGGACTTGGACTAGTTCAAGGAAAAGTGAACATTGTCAGCTATGTAGGGATATTGAGCGACCATGTGGTAGCGGAGAATATTATACCACATCACTTCATCTCATCTCGTCCACCTCTACCTGCGCGGCTGAGTTCCATGTAAAAACTCACCAGTCCACCAACATATTCTCAGGCATGTGTTTGTTGTCGTCCAAGCACTATAACACATTTCAGATTTTGCTATCCCTAACAATGAGTCCTATTGGGAAAAAACGTAAAATTGAATTTAAGTGCTATGTATGTAACAAGTAATGGATGTACAAGTTTTTTTTTTCAAATGTTAAAAGTAATGCAGTATACCTAAAATGCCATGTCAGTGTTGCTGTTTTTGAGTGTTATTTGAAGATACATTTTCAAACTAAGCACTATAAGCTTGGAAATAATTTATAAGAAAGTGAATTACAGAGAAAGCTTGTTGAGAAATTTAAAACAACAACAAAATGTTTTTGGAAAACAGACAATCAAACAAGAAACTGTCACAAAAGCAAGTTTTGTACTTGCTTATAAAATTGCCAAACGTAACAAAACGTTTTCTGAAGGAGAATTTCTAAAGGATTGTATGCCTGCTGCTCTTGATATTGTCTGCCCACAAGTCTTTGTCAAGGAGATATATAGTACATCTTATTGATTCAATTTCTCAGAATGTCAGAACAGCTACTTGAGGCTGGCTAGTTATTGGCGCTAGATGAGAGCACTGACACACAAGATACCACACAATTGCATGTGTTTATCAGAGCAATTGATCATAATTTTGCAATTACTGAAGAGTTTATATCAATTGAATCATTGGACACCACAACTATCTAAGATTTGTATGAATCTGTTGAAAACTGCTTGGATGGATCTGGCTCACCTTGAAATAAGATTTCAAACATTATAACAGATGGTGTGCCTTCATTAGCAGGAAAACAAGTTGGCCTCACAAAGCTGCTTGGTGATAAAGAGAAAGGGAGCATCTGCTTCCTACTGTATTATCATTCCGTTGCATTATTCACCAGGAAAGTTTTTGTAAATCTGTCTTGGAGTTCAATCATGTGATTGATCCTGTGATTTGTACCATAAACCAAATCACAGGCAGCTTAGAAGCTTGCTTGGTGACATGAACTGTGAATATTCAGATATTCTGTATTATAGCATTATACATTGGTTGGGAATGTTTTGAGAAGAGTTTGGAATCTGAGACAAGAAATTTTGCTCTTTTTTGGAATGAAAAGCTTTATTTGTGAATTTTTAAGTAACATGAAAAACACAGAAGGGGTGTGGATTTAGCATTCACAGTTGAGATTTTCAACAAATAGAATGAACCGAACATTACATTACAAGGCAAGGGTATTTTTACACATGAATTGTTTGTGGAAATTAAATCATTAGAAGTGAAACTAGTACTCTTCTACAAACAACTGCGTGAGCAAAACTTTGTGCATTTTTCCATGATACAGACACAGGCTGTCAAACAAGCATGCTCAGGAAAATAGTCAGTGGAATCTGCTTTAGAAAAAAAGTTTTCAAGGTGGTTTCTAATTTTAAATCTTTGGAAGATCAATTAAATTTGGTGAGTTACCCATTTACTTTCAATATTGAAGCAGCATTGAATGATCTCTAGTTTGAATTAGAGCATTTTATGCCTGCCATAGTTCTCAAGTAGAATCTTACAGTTAATAAAACTATTTGACTCTCTTTCTCACACACACCAACTTGTTTCATTCCAAGAAACACTCTTTGTTCTCCGATACTACTGGGTTGTTCCATAATCAATCTGTTATTTGAAATGTAAACACAGCTTCTACAATAGTAGAACTAAAAAATATCGTCAAAACAAATTTAAGTTTTTATAATTAAATGTATGGGCAAGGGGGGTGTCTGGTTCAGAGCTCCCTAACTTATCTGGACAACATATGCGTCCTGGAATTGATTATCGGTATTTCCAATAAATAGCAATTACACAAAAACTTATTTTAATACTCTTTTGTTTCATGCTTCGTTAACTGTTAAAGAATTAAACTTCATTTTTGTTTAGTATCCAGCTACTGTCTTGACTGTGTTTTAATAATAAACTAATATTTAGCTCATAACTATTATTATTATTATTATTATTATTATTATTAAATGAGTAGTACATTTTAATGCCAGTATGTTGCCGGTTATTGGTACCTATACTATCATGGGGTGGGCGGGTGAATGACTCCAGCAGTCTCCTGCTGGTCAGAGTATAAGAAGCCAAAGTGTGGACATGACCACCTTTACTGGAATAGGGTGTGCAGCGACCTGGAAAACAGGGAAAAGTCAGGGAATTTGCTTGGTCAGGGAAGAGTCAGGGAATTTGATCAGATTTCTGGAATTTTCACATATACACTAAAAATAATAAGGAAATGTAATTAAAAATAGTGAAAATAACATTTTTCTTCCAGCTAATACCTACCATGAATCTTTCAACACAGTTATCCCTGTTGATTATACTAATCTCAATTCTCATAACATGTGATTTTAGTGTCATCTTTCCATCCTTCTACTGTATGCCATCAGCCAAAGTTTAGTCATGTTTATGTGTATGAATGAGAATTCAAAACATTATAGGAAGAAGAAACTAGAAAAGAATGTGTCTCGCGACAATTTTAAACTATACTGGTGTAAGGTGAACTTTCAGTATGATCTCACTGAAATCTAACTACCCAATGGTCCATCACTTTAGGATGATATCCTTTAACTCCTTCATAGAGTGACAAAATTTCAGAATGTGTATGTGTCAAAAAATATTATAACATAACCTTGTGATTTTAATAATGTTTTTAACATTATATTAACTGAAAAAGTTGGAAACTAGCTCTGGAAAACATGGAAAAGTCAGGGAATGTTAAAATATGGTTTGTCTGGACATCCTGTGAAATCACCTGCGATCTAAACCCTGATCTGAGTCAGCAATGGTAACCACTATGCCATGCCTACCACAAAAGAGATTGAAAGCCAAATCCTACTAAATTCTAACACTTTTCAGATAAGGTATCAACGCACACATACACCTAAGATTTATTTGAGATCCAAATATATGTGTACATTGTTTGCAGCTATGACTCTCTCGATACAAACATAATCTTGTAATCTCTGTACCTTTGTAGCACATTCCAGAGCCTCTTTTTCGTGCAATCCCCCGCTGTGTATTATTTTGGACTCCCCATAAATTCCACCAAGCACCAAGGGAACAGTTACTAAGGACACTAAAGCCAACTTCCATGAATAGTACAGTCCTAAAATGGTGCCAATGACCATTGTAGATGCAGACTGCAGAATTGTGCCAATTCTTGTTCCAGTTGCCTGAAAAGCAATACAAATTAATGGCAACCAAACATGGTTGGTTTTTGCAATACTTTTTTTTATTTACAAAAGTCTGTGACTTGCATACCAGAATTCACGAAGAGAACTTCAAAATGCCATGTAAGTTTTTAAACATTGAATATATTTTATTAAAACACATAAAACTCAACTTTCTAATTCTCACACATCACACTTAAAGAAACTCACAACTACTTGCACTACACACACTATTTTGCAAGTTTGCTCACATAATTGTCACCCACCAATCAATATAACTTATCAAATCAAATTTCATATGACACAACTGCTAACTTTGTTTACATTGTGACTTTTTTAATGCAAAGAAAAACATGATATTGCCAAAGATCGGCATTCTGTGAAACTTGCACAATACCCGGTTATGATTTTCCTTTGGGGGAACTACATTTACTGTAGGCCAAACGCACTAAAGTTTCAATCTCACCAGTGATGGGGTGTCAAAGTTCAAACCTCACCCAGATAATATACTAAAGTTGGTTTTTCTAAATGGTTTCCCACTGTCCTTCCAAACAAAAATAGATACATCTACTCTAAACTTTACCTTAATCATTCATCCCTAATGAATTAATATAAAATATAAGAATAAACCAGATGGGTAAAATAACTTTAAAAAAATGCAAATTAGTTACACTTGAGCTGTAGCACAAATATTTTTCTTTCACTAGTGTTAGAAAATACACAAAAACAAATTTAGTTAAAACAACTATAAATAAAGCAGGCTTGTTTGTGGTAAAATATCACTTCAATTTTAACTCTTTGTTTTATTTAATTATATGTGTCACTCTCATAAGACTGGACTGCCAATGACACAGAGGTTTAGGTTTGAATCCTGACCAGTTGTACTGAAGGCGGTCTTTCCTTGATGATTCACCACTCTTCCCTCCCACACAAATGTGGATACACTTCCTCTTAGTTCAACCTTCCTCATTGTTAACACATTAGCATAATTAATACATATAAAATATGTATACAACCCAAACAGGTATTGAGACGCGTTGATAAAAAAAAGTACATACTATAAAATAGAACCAATACAGGTGCACTAAAAATATTAGAATATATTGTCACCCCTTGAACACTTGAAGCATCGCCCGAGAGGCGAGCACACAGGATTCCAACTCTGTTTCTATCTTCATCAAACCACCCCATCTCTTGTTTTAACATAGCTCTCATGGTAGCTACACGCAGTCGAGTAGTGAGACGAACTCCTGCTTTACCAAACATGTACATCTGGAAAATAGCACAAACCTAATTCAGTGGCCACATGGTCCAAGGTGTCATCCCCAAAGGGGGGGAAATTAGTGTTTGAATCCCAGCCAGGTGTACTGAGGGTGGTTTTCCACTCTCCCTCCACACAAGTGCAGGTACACTTCCTCTAAATTCACCCTTAGCTATCCCTAACATATTAGTGTAATTAGTATGTTTATAATAACCCGAATGGGTAGTAAGACAGGGTGCTAAACTACAAGTGATTAAAAAAGTACTAAAATTTTTAATCTATTGAAATTTAATAGCGGACACCTTCCGGGATCAAAAAAATGTTTGTTATTAAGAAGTGATCGTTATTTGGAAAAATATGTATTTAAAAAAAAATCGTAGACTTGAACTCAGTTTAATCCATATGAACCTATATTCTGTGGACATTAACTACAACAATCTAATTACTGTATTCTGCGGTATTGTATGCAAGATAATTATGACAAGTGAAAATATATTGTTTGTGGTTTACTATACATATTGCATTATACACAGAACAGTACGCAAATAAATGTGAGGAGTCGGCCTTCTGTACTGTAGACCTATATGTGTGTGCACTCACAGACTAAAGTGATAGAACAACTCATGCTCAATATTCGGAACAACCTTGAAGTACTATAGTCATCACTAAATAGGTTATTTTAGAAACATTCCCTAGAGAGGGAAGGCTCACACTTTACTCCTCATATTACTAGCCCCGGAAAATGTAGATAGGCTGGTGTTTTCAACTTTTGTCCACTGTTTAGAGATTTTTTTGGGTATAAAGATACATGTCTAGCAGTGTCCGTGTCCGTTATTGAAATAATCCATTATTGGGAAGTTGTTTAACCATAAGGAGGTTTCACTGTGGTTAAAATTCATACATATATTCCTCATTTTGTGTTTTTTGGGATAATTTACACTGCATTAATAACCTCAAGAATTATCACAGGCTCTGACTCCTTTAGATGGCATCTTAGGTTTATCTTGAAACTACAACCACTTCAAAAAAGCAAATATGCTATATATTGTTCATTATGTACATAACGTAATAGATCTGAAGTATCTAATGCGACTCTTGACATATCCAATATTGATTAACAGTATGTGCTTGTACCAGAAATGGTGGCTGCACAAGGTATGTAAGAAAATATCCACTAGAAAATTTTACTGTGAATCACTACCTACATTTCCTATAGTTAATATTTCACAAATTATTATTTGAAACTAAACTAGTATAGTTAGTAAATTTATTTACTTGAGTAAAAGTTCCTAATAAAACGTTTATTTACCTGAAGAAAAGTTCCCAGTCCAGCGACTATGCCGATCACAACAAATGCACCAGAAAATACAGCTGTCTCTTGTCTGACATCTTCAGGGTCTGGCAATGAGAGAGCCTGCACAAAAACAAATTTAATACTAAAAATCAAGGTTTGTACTTGATTAAAATGTACGACATATAGATGTATTGCTTGTTAATTTTGGACTTGAAACCTTATAAATGAACTATATAAATACCCTGTAAACTTCACCAAAAAGAACTGCAAATCCTGGCAGAGTGCAACCAACAAGTAAGGATGCTAAACACCCCACGATGTTAAACATCCATTCAGGGTTGTTGAGTGACATGATGCGAGTGAATGGTACATCATAAGTCTCATCTTCCTGTGCGAATAAAATAAACAAAGTTTCCACTTACAATAATGATACTTTTTTTACATCTATACAAATGTTATAGCTAGAGATGGGAAATGTAGAAAACTCAAGCACAAATAAAAGTAAAAAACTAATTCATATTTACAAACATTTTAATATTGTATTGCAACATAACAGTAAGTAGTAGACTAGTATACAAGATGTTATGTTGCATTCAACATAATAATGTTCATTGTCATTCATAAACAGTAAAGTAAGTAGTAGACTAGTATACAAGATGTTATGTTGCATCAAAATATTGCATTGCAACATAACAGTAAGTAGTAGACTATACCTCAATTTTAGCTTCTGTGGTGCTGACTGACAGTTCACAGCTGACTTCTGACAGCCAACAGTTAGGTATTATACCTAAATTTTGACTGTCAGAAGTGACAACTGTTAAAGACATGTTTTTTGCAGATCATATGGTTCGGCGTAGGGATACATAATTTGGTCTGGTAGCTTTTAAAAGCCGTCAGAAGTCAGCTGTGAGCTGTCAGTCAGCACCACAGAAGCTAAAACTGAGGTATAGTATACAAGATGTTATGTTGCATCAAAATATTGAAGTGGTTGTTTTGTGTTTCAATTTTTTTACAATTTTATCACATTTAGTTAATTAAACATTAGTTGGATGTTTTAAAGTTATAATGAATTCATTAAAGCAAAAAGAAATGGATTAGCTACTATTTCTATTTTTATGTTTTATTATGTTTTATTATGTTTATTATGTATTTTTCAAATGGTTTAACTCAAAATTTGGAATTTGTTGGTAATATAAAGATTTAGAATTCAAATTAATAAATAGTGGATTTAACCATTGTTTGGTTATAGTAATTGTTTTGACATACCTGTTCCAAGTTGAAATCTACATCCTTTGTGTCCTTTTTTAAAGAGTGAGTGGACTGACGACGATCCATATTTTCTACCGTGTTCCCCACTTGTTCTTTTACTATTCCTTCCCCAGGTCCTACAGGACAACATTGTTAAATGACACTTAACTTTGCACATGCTCATTACCACTATTCACTAAAAGTTAATATGAGACAGTACAATAAGGGACATTACATGTGAACTCAACATAAAACTTTGTTTGTTCCCTTCCCGGTCACCAACGAACAAAACTAGTTTAAACTGAGAGTCAAAACAAGATGTGTACACCCCAGTTCTGTTAGTTTAAATAAAATCATACCCAAATCATGGCATATCTCTGCAAAGAATTCAATTTGGCAATATTCTCAAAATGTCATATTGGTGTCTCATTCAATTCAGGTATAAGTGTTGCATTTAAGAGTAGAATGATCCAATACCTTGAGTTGAAGATGAATCAGCATTGACCTGAATCCAATAGTTCCCCTTTAAAGCCATGAGCTCTTGATGGGTTCCTTGCTCCACTACTTTACCTTCAGACAAGTACACAATGCGGTCAGCCCCACTGATTGTGGACAGGCGGTGAGCAACAATAATAGTAGTGCGCCCTTTCCTTGCTTTATCCAGAGCAGCTTGCACTAAAACACAAGAACAGATACTAAACAATGATAGTGATGTGCCCTTTCCTTGCTTTATCCAGAGCAGCTTGCACTAAAAAACAAGAACAGGTCATAAACAATGATAGTGATGTGCCATTTTCTTACTTGATCTAGAGCAGTTTACACTAAAAAACAAGAACAGATACTAAACAATGATAGTGATGTGCCATTTTCTTACTTGATCCAGAGCAGTTTGCAATAAAAAACAATAACAGGTCATAAACAACAATAGTGCGCCCTTTCCTTGCTTTATCCAGGGCAATTTGCACTAGAACACAACTAGACCCTTTCGAAAGAATGAGAACAAATAATTTTTTTTGCTTATTCGAGCTAAATCTGCAATGGACCACTAAAACCCTTGTTTATAATGATCTTGAACAAATTAAATATTACTCAACAATACAATTCATTATAGTTTGAAGATATTTTAATAAATTAATGTTTTTTCCTAAATAATAGTAAGCTCAATTAAATAGGGTTCTGTAAGCCTGTTTCCACTGATAAGCTATTTATTCTTTAAGACACTTGGAGTATAAGAACAATTATATATTAAATTGATACCTATCGCCTCGCTATGCATGTCGAGAGCAGAAGTGGCCTCGTCAAGTAGTAATATTGTAGGTTTCCTCACTAGAGCTCGAGCAATAGCAATTCTTTGTTTCTGGCCTCCTGACAGTTGTGCTCCTCGTTCCCCAACCAGTGTGTCATAACCCTAAAATAACATCACTATTATGAACTTTGTAACAAAATAGGGCAGAATACGAATAACTCAACCAATTAACAAAACTTAATATATTTGAAATCATTATTCAATGATAATATTTTACAACTGATAATAATTTAACTTGCATACATAGTTGATTTAATTTTGAAAAACAAACTAGCCATTATACTTTTACTCTGTAAAAACTCCAATAACTAATAAATTATGAGCTTGTGTGGAGTATAATTTAAAATTTCCTTTTAAAGCTAAATATTTAGCCTAGATAAAAATATTAGAGACTTAGGTAATTTTTGTTACACTGATACTTTATAATTTGGAAGAATATTTGATAAACATATACAGACTTGGGATTAAATTAAACTTACTTTGGGTAATTTATTGATGAAGTCATGTGCGTTAGCCTCCTTCGCTGCCAGTTCAATCTCTTGGAGGGTTGCGTCCTCTCTCCCGTAGCGAATGTTTTCTGCTATTGTTGTTGCGAATAAAACTGGTTCTTGTCCGACAACTCCTATGTGGCTTCTTAAACAGCTCACATTCAGTTGTTTCACATCAATCCCATCAATAGAGACCTGCAAACCCCATATCATATATACACATGTGTGTGTGCCTTTGAATTAAGTGATGAAACCTAGACAAACACCTCTTTTAAATGTATTCTGCCACTGCAGTGATACTTTGTATTTTATAGTACTGTACTATTTAATGTGTTTAAGATAATGTTAGCTCTACTATGTACTCACCACACCTCGCATTGGGTCATACAACCTTTGCACTAGCTGTACCACCGTTGACTTGCCACAACCAGAACTTCCCACTAAAGCGACGGTTTCTCCTTGTTTTATACTCAAATTTAAATCTTTCAAAACCTGAAAATAATATGTATTTGTTGTACATGTATATCATCACTAACAGGGGTGAATCATAAGTGATATCACAACATAATTTTAGGTTAAAACAAAACTTAGAGCAGTGGTTCCCAAATGCTTTGCTCATGGACTCCTTTTGACTTTTAAAGTATTCACGGATCCCCACATAATTTCTCATATAGATATAGGTTGTCCAGATGATTGTTATCCAAAATTAAGGATCTATATTAAACTAAATTAATTTTTCTAGACTGACAAAAAAAAAAAAAAAAAGATACATTCAAACATATATATTCAATCTTAGAGGTTACAGTGTGAAAAATGGTGTTTTTTGGTTTCACAAAGTCCTTTAAAGTTGGGAGTGATTTTAGACGCATGGATTCTCATGTTGGGTGCGTCATCCAGTCTGCAACGATATTTAAATTTTGTTGCCGCCTACCTTGAAAATCCAGCTTCGCACAGATAAGTTGTTGGAAATGGAAGACAAATAGCTACTGCACATTTAGACCCTTGCAGTTAGCCTTGAAGAAAACTGCACCAGAATTCAACCGGAGGAAATTCATTGAATTTTTGTTTCAAGCTAGTATCAGATGTAATATCTATCAAACACGGAATTTTTGTTTCAAGCTAGTATCAGATGTAATATCTATCAAACACGTAATTTTGCACATAAATTCCATCCAGTTTCTCTGAAGCACAATATGGATCTGAACCCAGGCAGCATCATCGGTAGGAGGAGGTGTGAAGTATTTCTGAGACGCTTGTTGCAAACCACCTAAATGTTGGACAATGCTACCATAAAAGTTTCATCCAGGCTAGATTACTTTTCTACCAAGAAATCATTCAAAGTTGGAAAGCATTCATTTTTTTAACATCTCTTCTAAAATTCAAGTTAACGATCAAAATACGTTATTTTGTCCCTTGTAGTAAATACCAACACACACGTTCCTTGACATGACATATTTAGTTAATTAATTCTTGCCAAAATGTCTGCTATGTTAACCAAGAGGTATTTACCAAACAGCGAGAAAAGATAAAATGGGTGATCAATAAAAAAAAAAAAAAGAATAAATTTCCCCGTGAAGTTCAAATACTCTAACAAGAACTTTTCCCCTAGACAGCCATCTTATTTCTGTATGAAGTAGCAGTGTTGTGTGTTCACTGGCCATTTCTTCGCTAAGTGATTTAAACACTCTGGCATTAAGTGTACTTGATTTACTGTGTCTCATTATCTACACAACTTCATCCAACACACTTTATAAGTCTCTTTCCATCGGTTTGTTGATGGAGCACAAAGTCACTATTCAAACAACTCTTTGATATGTGCCACGACCCCTGTCATTTCTCTAGCTACATCAACACACTTTTCCCAACTGATTTTATGTTCTATTATGTAACTATTTATGACTTTAAAGATTTCTTCTCCAGTCATATGACTTTCAAGAGATTTACATAGCAACAAATCTTCTATTTTATTCTAGGGCAAGTACCGCACAAATACAAGCAATACTGCTAGACCTGACATGTCTGCTGACTGCGACATTTGACAGTATTATTAGATAACTGAATTGTTTCAAGTTTATTTTTTGTTTGCTTATCAAGCATGCTGCCATTTCAATTTCACAAGGCTTAATTACGGTTTCAGCGATTTTGTGGGCTTTTCCTGCAAGCATAATAGGGAAACTTACTCTGTAGGAGGCCTCAGTAGCGCTTTCATTGTCAATTTATGAACTTTTTACTATTAGACTGATAGTTTGTTAGTGGCCTAAGCTTGTGCTTGAAAAAATGAACCTCTTTGTCCTTATAATTAGGGTGATTTACAATGTTGGTTACACTGGTACTTCTTGTAGTATTTGATTGTTTAGTTAAATTATTTCTTTTTAGCCATTGATTCATGGTAAATAGTCTTGAAAACATATAAACAAATTGATTGACCCTAACTGATATATAAACACAAGCACACTGTACCTAACAAATGTGGCGAGTATTGTTTTGGGCATGAGCGAGAAAGAACAAGCGAGCACGTCAGCAAACTGTGATCTGTATTGATAGATGTTGCTAAAAATATTCCTGACATCAGGTGTCCAGGAGAGGGAGGGTTGCTAGTTCTGAGAAATCTGCATTTATGTGAATGGAAGTAGGGGAAAATGAGATCCAGAGAAATAACCATTTCACTGCAACTAATAACAAGTATGTTTTTGGGTCTCGTGAGAAGCCCAGCAATTGGCAAGAAAATATTGCACCAAACACTGTAAACGTTGGTGGTTCATTTGGACAATAAAGATATATTCAACAGGAGGTTTCAGATATTCTAACGGTCATATGAAATAAACATGGTAAATTAAAGAAGTTTCACATTTATTTTTATCAAAATATTATTCCTTTAAAAAAATAAATTTCAGAGTAGACATTATAGAAATTAATCCACAGATCGCCTGGGAACTGTTCATGTATCCCATGGGATCTGCAAAGCACAGTTTGGGAACCATAGCCTTAAAGCATTAATTTATTATGTAACTGAATGTCGATTCACATTTGAATAAAATCTAAATTAAAGGAAGGCGAAAATCATACCAAGTTTTAGGAAAGAGTTTTAGCAACTGATTTAGATTCTAATGAAATGAGTCAGACACCTTAACTCAGTCGGTAGCATGTTTGTCTTCTGAACTAAGGGTTTTGGGTTCGATTGCTGCTATGGCTGAAAAATGTATGATTGTGAAATTTAGGTTTCTCCTTTCACAGTGGTGAATTAACTGCCATGGGCTGGATGTTTTGTCTGTTTTAGATTTAAGTTAGTTGAAAAGTCCTCAGTTGATATAATCAGTTGAGTCAGAACGTGCATGTTAAATACCTCAAATAAATGGAAAACAAATCTAATATGAATGGACTTGGCCAATTGACCTATATAAATGTTTTATCTTGAAGCAATGCAATTCAATGAATCATATTTATATCATAAAATTAAAATTATTTTAGCATACCTTAACCTCTGACCTTGCAGGATAGTTGAAATGCACTCCATTGAACTCAATGTATCCTTTCATAGCTTTAAGCTTGTGCCCAGCTTTACTAAAGCTATCTATTTCAGAAGCTCTATCCATGATGGAGAATACGGAGGCCGCTGCTCCTCTGGCAACAGCAAAGGCCTCCAAATGAGGAGAAGCAAGGCCCATGTTCATGGCTCCTGCTAACACTCCAAACAAACACTGAAACAATTCAAAAGTTTCTGGTAAATAAGTTTGGTTTTAATTTGATATTATTTTCATTTCTTATATATTTAAAATTTTAATTAATTGCTGGATCTGCCTCTCAACACTTTGGAATGAATCAGCCAAATCAAAACAGAATCTGTACCCGCACACAGACAAAAAGTCACTCTTATCTAGTTTTTCTTGCTGGTGACAAGAAAGTCGGGGCTTAAAACTCATTCAAGTGTGTTAGGATTTTTCAAAAAATAGTTTCCCACTCTCCCTTAACATGTGGGTACAGCTCTTTTAAAATGAATTCCTACCCACTTAATGTAAACATACGGAGAGCCCGGCCTGATAGTAGGAAAAAGAGTACAAGAAAAACCCAACAAAAAAGTCTCTGAAAACATGCATTCTGATATTATCCTCTTATAACCAGCCAATGAGAACATTGCTCTTGACTGAGTTGTCATTTTAAACAACCTTGAAGCAGTGGTGAGGCGTGATAATTTTTGGGTAAGCTGAATCATGAACACTCATAAAGAGGCACACTTAGCGATGTCAAAAATGAGATTTTTATCAAGTTATTTAATACAGTACTGGCAGGCTACTACTACTACTACTACTACTACTGCTGCTGCTACTACTACTATTATTACTTCTACTACTATTACTAATATCATTTATTCGTTTATTTTTTGCTATACCTTCTGTAAAATATCTAATTTTGCTTGATATTTTTCCTTTTAAATGCACTTTTTGTTCAAAAGACAAAGCCTCGGTGGATTTATTTAACAAAAAGTCAACTGAATCGAAAGAGTCATTGCTGATGTCAACAGCATCTCCCATTTTTTTCTGCATTAAATTCTAAAACATTACTGATATATATTATGATACCAAATTTGAAACAACTCAATAAAATAATAAAATTCAAGTCACACTTACAAAACTAAACTTATCCACGCTGAAATAAACCTCTAAAAACACTTTGTATGCTCAGAGTGTCACACTCACGAGTCGAGGATAGCCGGCTTACTGGTCACCTTCAGTGGCTGAGATAAACAGTTGTGCACGAATTACCTTCCTTAGCTCCCTTCAGGCCTGACTATCCAGGTGCTTTAGGTTGAAAGGTATCAACTTATCTTGCCAAAAGGAATTTACACATTCGCTTTGCGCACTTGCTAATATGTCACTACGCTTTAAAAAAATTACCACTAACATTTCAATTTTACATATGTAAGGGATGTTTTCTCTTATTTTTCAAAACCTTTTGGGATAGCTGAGCTTATCCTGCCTACACTGAAACCTCGCTACTGCCTTGAAGCAATGTTTTAACATTTAACTATGTTCTGTGAAGTTGATTTATTCTGTTTTTTAGAATGCCAACAATGTTTAAGGGGATCAATGTAATTTCTTCAAAACAAAAACATATGGTATTCTGTAATTACAAATTTAAATCACTATTTCGGGCTTACACAAATATAATCCTACGCAAATAATCTTAAACATTAACTACATTGTCTTTATTTACTTTAAATTTTCTATGTGTAGTACATTTTTCTAATTAAAACATAATATTCTAAATTAACTGTATCGTTTCAACTTACAATAATAAGAATGGCAGGTGTGTACTTTTCCTGGCTTGAATCTGGTTCTATATATCTAGAATCCAGAATCAATTCCACTCCATACCAAAACGCAATTGCGTAGCTGCAGTAGGTAATGAACCACATAACTCCCCCACCCAAACCAGAGAACATCCCGCGTTTGATTCCGGTCACTTGGGCGGGACCGAGCATTTTCGTGTACCTGGAACATTTCAAACACAAAACAACTGATATCACAGAATTGGGCCAAAAAGTAAAACACACAAGATGTATAGTTCACGAGTCACAGTTTTGACTGCCTAAACCCATCTAACACTAAACTATTAAAATATAACATAAGTAGCAGTCTTAACTTTGTAAATACTATACAAACAATATAAGATTATTAAAATTGTTAGATAGGAGTTTGATATGCATTTAAATTGGCTCTTTGAACATATTATCTTTTCACATTTTTAACTGTCCAATTTGTTATTTTACTATTTAATTTCAACTAATATTCATAGATTTAAATATAAAACCTGCATCCTCAGCAATGGTCACATCCAAGGCGGCTAAACACACTAGACTTCATTGCCACCGATGAAGAGAATAAAGTTCAAATTGTGGCCAGGTTCACAGATAGTGCTTTCCCACACGTGAACTGTCAATGTGATTTTCCCATTGCTTTCCCACATGTGGATTGTCAATGTGATTTTCCCATTGCTTTCCCACATGTGAACTGTCAATGTGATTTTCCCATTGTTTTCCCACATGTGAAATGTCAATGTGATTTTCCCAGTGTTTTCCCACATGTGGATTGTCAATGTGATTTTCCCAGTGTTTTCCCACATGTGGATTGTCAATGTTATTTTCCCAGTGCTTTCCCACATGTGGATTGTCAATGTGATTTTCCCAGTGCTTTCCCACATGTGGATTGTCAATGTTATTTTCCCAGTGCTTTCCCACATGTGGATTGTCAATGTGATTTTCCCAGTGCTTTCCCACATGTGGATTGTCAATGTTATTTTCCCAGTGCTTTCCCACATGTGGATTGTCAATGTGATTTTCCCAGTGTTTTCCCACATGTGGATTGTCAATGTTATTTTCCCAGTGCTTTCCCACATGTGGATTGTCAATGTGATTTTCCCAGTGCTTTTCCACATGTTGATTGCCAATGTGATTTTCCCATTGCTTTCCCACATGTGAAATGTCAATGTGGATGGTCAATGTGATTTTCCCAGTGTTTTCCCACATGTGAAATGTCAATGTGGATTGTCAATGTGATTTTCCCATTGCTTTCCCACATGTGAACTGTCATTGTGATTTTCCCAGTCCTTCTACCCGCTAATGAGCATGAGCTTCATCTAAACTACCCTCCCCATCCTTACCAGTTAAATTAAGCTGTGATGTTAAGCTTGATTAAAATTTTCTCTTTCTAAATTATGCATAATTCACTCTACTAAATGTGTTATTCATATTTTTTTCAATGTCCTTTTATTATTTTAATATTTATTTTTAAATTTTCTACTGGGCTGATTCTACAAATAGAACAACCTGTCTTATTTTAAACTCTCTTAAAATATAATAAATATTAAAATAATATTCCTAAATATTTAATTAATATTGAGAATCAAAACTATTTTAACATTAAAAAAGTGTGTACTGGTCAACTTTTGCATATTAATGGTCAACATAATAGATCGTGACATGTTTTTGTGGTTTACCTATTTTAACATGATTGGTGGGCCTCAATATAATCTGTTTTCAAAAATAATCCTTTTATTCTTTTGTTGCTTACCTCTCTACCTCTTTATCCTCCCCTCCAAATGCCACCACTGTTCGAATGGAGCTTAGTACTTCTTCTACCACGGCTCCTGCTTCACCGTAAGATTCTAGTTCCTTGACAGTCAATGTACTCTGGACCTGAAGATATGAATGTACAAAACTGGCCAATTAACCTTTTATTGGGAAAAAGTATGAGTGAAACTAAATGTTAGTTATACAAGTTAGCACATGCAATACAGTAAACTACTTACTTTTGCCACAACAGATTGTGCTGCTATAATAATGGGTGCACAACTGAGGACCACTAGAGTCAATTTCCAGCCATAAATAAATGACATGATAACTGAAGAAACGAAAGATACCATCAAATACATGAAGATACCTATTTTCTCCCCTATTCCATCTTGCAGCTTGTCCAAATCTCTGGGAAAGTAAAACACATAATTATCAATAGATTAGATAAAATGTTCAAATTAAGGCATGTCCGGGCTATTCACATTGAACTACTATCCAAATTTAATTACACTAATGGAATATTGATGAGGAAGGTTGAATATTTTTGTTGAGGAAAAAACACCCTCAGTACACCTGGCCGAGATCAAAACCCCGACCTCCCATCACGGGCAAGTCGGCTTAGACAAGCTTGATGTTTAGTCCATGTACCCACTGATGCGAATGAGAATATAATTCTTTAATAATAGTTCTGTATAACTTTTTCATGGTCTAGAAATGTACATAAAAATATAAGGAGGATATAATTTTGTTTGTGCAAATAATAGAGTGTGTAGAGTCGCTCCAAGGTTCTGTCCATGAAGGCTAAAAACGACCTCACTTGATTTCATGAGTACAGGTGAATGCACAGATTCTGTATCTATTCACACATATTGCTACCTGCTGGTTAAAACAGATTAGAGGATAACCCTGTGGATGAAGTACTATGACCATTAATTTGGGTTTGGGCACATTAAAGGGCTTGACTTATGGGTAATATTATAGTTGAACAATTTATCTAATTGTTAACAAATAAGATTAGTGCTAGAAGGCTTTAGATTATTTTGGGCTAGAATATGGGTTTTACTGGATTATCAAGCAGTATTAAAATTTAACTTTTCTTAGTTATCAAAAAGTAATCCTTGTATAAATGACTGATGTAAAAATGACTTACTCTGTGAGCTGACTGGCAAAGGTGGCTGTGCTGTTTGTATCACACCAGGCCATATCTTGTTTCAGGACAGCCATAAGGAACAGCCGCCGCACTCGACTTATCTAATAATTGTTTTGAGAAAATATTTAGACAATTGTGTAGAACTATCATAGCCTAAATAATGAAGGCAGTGTATTAATTTGCAAGTCTTTGTGCAAACTAAATTTGATAGAATAAAACTGAACATAATAATTAATTTCATCCAGAATGTATTTTGTCTTGATCTCAAGTAGTACCAACTCCTTTGTTATATTTTATAATCTTTGTAGCAAACAATATTCATAACATTAATTTAACTGGCATTTCACCCCATCCCTTATTTATAGCCTTACATAAATTATATGTAACCAGATAAATTATCTAAATTGGCCAAATATCAAAGGGACTACGGCTAATTTGAGTTAATTTGTTTCAATTTCTAAATACTCTATTTTCATACTAGGCCCTGAACAATTTTTTGTTTAAAGTTTTTTTTAAATGAGTATGTTATGTTATGTCATGTCAGACATTTGAATTTTTCCTTTCTTTAAACTTTACTTTTTAAGTCTAAATTCAAAGACATAATCTTAATCAATGTTGATGGAATTCAACTCTTTAACTTTTAATATAAACTGTTTTATTTAATTTTTCAAACCTAAAATTCCCTCATAATCAACACTTGCCTGTCCTTGCGCAGCTCGATTCAGGGAGAGAATGGTCAGAGTACCCAATACAAACTGTGCGACCCCAACAGAACTGCATATAACTCCAAAAGCTATCGAGTCGTTCATTAAGTAAGAATTTTTTTCAGCTTGTGTACTGTTTACCCTTCAAAAGAAACACAATTATAGTTGAACAAATTAAGTAGCTTTAGACATTGAATATTATGTTTATATCATAATTAACATTAGCTTTCCAACTTTGATGCACATCTTCATTTTAGGATACCATTTTCATAACCACTAAGCTTGAAAACAAAATAAAAATTTTTAGTAAATAGTGTCATTTTAAAAAATTTAAACAATCTTTTATTATGTTTTATTTTAATTATTATGGTTAGTTATATGGTTGATGATTTAATTTAGTAGTAGGGATAAGGAAGATTGTTTAGAGACAATGCATGCAGGGAATGAATAAACCACAGTGATAAATCACACATGGAAAACCACACATAATGTACCCGGTTGAGATTCAAACCGTGACTTACAATCATTGGCAATCCAGTCTATTGCGAGACCAGTGCAGGTTTTTATTTAAAACACCCCCTAAAATTATGTAGTTTAGTGTTAATTATCTTTGAAACTTGACAAGATATGACACTTCAAACAGAGAACTTTCTATACTAGAGATGCATATATAACTTAGACATTACAACAACTGTTCACATTATCTAGGAACATTTAAATGTGTCTACTTTCACCCAGTTTTTTAGTTTGACACTTTAAGAAACAGTGCCGACAAATTTGCATTTGACAAGCTTTGTTTAGTCACAGTTGAATAAAGCACATAATGTGTGAACAACACTTATTGCTTAAAACAAACTTTTCTCAAATTTTTATTTTGCAAATAAAACTGGAAAATAATTTAAATTTTTTGATTTTAAAGATCCTCCAACTATCGAGATTTTACTATAGTAGCTAATAGTTTAGAAACTTATTTACTTCATATTTTCTGAATAGGAAGAAAACACTTAGTATCAACAATTGTAGCATATTATCCATTATTTACTACTTTATTTTTCAAAATAAGTTATTGTGAAGCAGTAAGTATTGTATTCTGAAAATTGAAAAATGACACCTGGACACGGGAATCGAACCCGGGATTCCCGTGTCCAGGTGTCATTTTTCAATTTTCAGAATATGATATCTAGGTGGAGTAATCCCCACTAATAAGCATAAATAATAGCTCTGGCTATTAATTCTTAGTAAGTATTGTGATTTTAACGTACATCTGGGCTTGTCCCCCTCCATATCCCTGAAGAAGTGTTGCATAGGAACTTGTGACATTTTCTTGATGGCGTTCCACAAGTAAAGTAGTGAACTCCCCGTAGAGAATAATTATTATAGGTAAACAGCATCCTGTTGCGATGCCGAGAAGTATTCCCAGCAGAGTCAAAACTAGTTCATACCATGTGGCATATCTAAACTGTCAATACAATAGAAAAGTTAGGAAAACATATCAATGTATTCAATTGAAACATGTTGCTTTATAAAATGTGTTACTCAACTCTAGTTGTATACTGACAAGAAGTTTTTCATTTGTGAAATATAAAGATTTTCTTTTCTTTGACTCAAGTAATCTATTTTATTAGAATGTTTAACTCCATCAATAACAGATTAAAGTGCATACAATCCAAACAGTATTTAAATTAATTTAGATTTATTTAATTTTATATCAAGGTTAATTATATTTTATTTGGAACATTGAGCTGGAAAGTCCAAGTATTTATTTTATCTTGGTTCAGTGACGGACTGACGCTGGAATGTCCTCCCCCTTTTTCCTGCAGAGGTTTCCTGTCCTTCCCTCAGTGCAGTTCCAAAGTTCTGTACATTTTTATCTGTTCCACACACTCTAAGTCTGGCATTACACTAAACACCAGTGTAACATAGTCAAATGCTCCTGATTGGTTGGTGCTATCAGATAACAACCAATAGCTATATAAAATGGGTTGTTCACTGTGCAAATTGATGCCATTTTCAAAGTATTGGATACAAGTGTGAATGGAATATTCTTGCAAAGGAAGCATGAAGATTTACTTTGTGACTCCTTCATACTCATTTGAAATGTATCACAGTCACATATGTGACATATCTCTCCCTTTAAATACTTTGGTTAAAAGTACCAAAGATACCCCAAGGCAATTGTGTGGATCTCCCACGTTTACGCTTGTTATTAATATTAGGAAAAGTATAAAAAAAATGAAACTATAATAAGAAAAATATATTTAAAAAACTTAAGCCTGTGTGAATCAATAATTTTCAATTTTGAATCAAATCTGAATCTTGGCTAACTTACTCAAATCGAATCTGAATCAAGTCTCATGCCTAAAAAGAATTTCTAGTAAGTAGTGTTCGAATCAAATCTCGTGCAAAAAAAAAAAAAAAAAAAGGCTGAGTTGAAGCTGAATCAAATATTATGCAAAATAAATTTTATCGAATCAAGTCCTAATCGAATCCAATGCTTAAAAAAATTGGATCAAATTTTTTATTTTAAAAACAAGCTCAGATCTGAATTGAATAATTTATTTTGGGACTATTATGATATTGTTTCAAATTGAATCTGCATTAAAGCTTTACTCTCAAAAGGTGAAAAATCATTTTCATTAATTAATTTAATTTATTTGAGGTATTTGACGTTCACTTTCTGAACTGACTGGTTATATCAGCACACGACTTAGAAACTAACTTAAATCTGGAACAGACACAACACCCAACCCCAGAACTATGAAAGGGGAAATCTATATTTTAACGATGATAAATTTTTCAGCCATGCCGGGAATCGAACCTGGGACCCTTATTTCATTGAAAAAGCAAATATAGATCACACCACGTTTTTAATTATAGTGTCAAGGTTGATTGCTATCTGTTAAAAGGGGGGCCTAGCTACTTTTTTTAAAATACAAGATATTCACTGTCAAGTTAACTTCTCTATTCACTCTACCACACATTTGTTTTTTGGTTTGTTTTGGTTTAATTTGCTAAGTAAGTATGAGATATAGATTCGAATTTTAAACTAAAATCATTGTATTTGAATCAAGGATGTATTTAGATTCGAAATTTCGAATTGAATTTGAATCTTGGATTTGAATTTGGATTCAAAATTTCAAAGGTTTGCACAGGCTTATATAAACTATTAATGTAATTAAAGTAAATAAAAGGTGGCAGGTCACACTACCAATATTTTATCAAAAGTTATTATTTTATTTAATAAATATCCCAGCAATTGAGCAAGAATGCCACCATTGCCACAGTTTATTAAGATAAATAAGAAGGAAAAATCGAGTATAAGATGTTGCCCAACCCTAGGCTTAATTCATTTGATGTAAAATAGAAGTTACATTTGTAGCTTTTTAAAATCACATCCCAACTAGGAGAAGAGAGAACTTATGATGGTCTAACAAACTGTGGAACAAATTGGGAGTGTTATAATATCCGTGCCGTTGGTGATCCAGTAAAGTAAAACCCAGGGAGTTTGAAATCACGGATATTCCAAACACACTTTTTGGAAAATGGGTAAAACAATTAAATCAAATGAAATATATTTTATTGGTTAGCAAGCTTCAAGTTAAAAGAGAATGGTAAGAAACAATGATATCTGATAATAAACGCTTAATATTTACATGTTGTGGTCAACACAGTGTGTTTTCCTGTTACTAAAAATAATTGCAGTACATATTATGTACTATAAATCAGTTAAATAAATAAAATTTGACTAAAATCATTCAAGTATAATTTAAAATTCATGAAAATATTATGTCTATGTATGCCCCCGCTTAATTTGAATTTTCGCTAATCTGAACAAGCTTCGGTCCCATTTAGTTTGGATTAACAAGGTTCTAATGTATATTTTTAAAGCCTGAGGTCTTAGACCTTGAGACTACCAAGTACATATATGATAGTCACATTTAGATGAGAATCTTTTGTAAAGAATACACTACTTAATATTATTATCTACAGGTTGTAAAATACTCTAATACTAAATTTTGTATTTACTAGTTGGAACAGATTGTATTGATTTGACCGATTTGTATGCCTTAATACTTTAAAACATTTCCTAATTTAATTTCATAATATTCGCTTAAGTGGCCGAATGGTCTAAGCAGGGGTTCCCAACCCTATGCCCGCGGGCGCCCGCCAAACCTTTTGCGTCTGCCCGCCACTTTTTGACCACAACTGAAAGGTTCTCGACTAATAATTTTAATCTGTCACTTTCCCAACAAAAATCAAGTTTGTGCTTATCTCCAGGTAAGCTGTTCTCAAGAAGTTGGTGATTGAAAGCCCCCCTCCCCCCTCTTTCCAATCCCTCCCTCTCACTCCCCTTTCTTTGCCGGCTCATTTACAAAGTGTACTTTTACTCGGAACTATCATTATACTCACTAATACCAACCTAATACTTCCTATTTCCTTTGTCAATATCTTGATATGGGTCTACCCAGCTTTTTTGCCTGAATAAACACAGAATAAATAGGCCTATATATTTTAAAAATGTACCTAAGCACCAAAATTGTGGTGAGTAGTTAAATATTTCCTTGTTTATTTATTTTGGTCTTGTTAAAATCGTAAATAAAGCAGTATTTTTTTATTATAGACATTGACTTTTGGTTTGGTGAAAATTGTTTCAATTTTTTTAACTGGTTTTGGACTAACTTTGCGTGTGTACTGTTTGCGTTATTTTATATGCAAATTTAAAAAAATATTCTTTTAAATTTTAACCTCACTAATTTTTTTGATGAAATGTATTTTTGTGTGTGTGTTATTTGCATTATGAATTATGTTTGGCTATAAATTTAGTTGAAAAAGTGATTGGTGCCCGCCGCACTACCGTTAGTTTTGAATGTGCTCTAAAGTACAAAAAGGTTGGGGATCTCTGGTCTAAGGCATCACTCTTGTGTTGGACTGGCCTGCTGAAGACAGGGATATCAGGGTTCGAATCCTGGTCAGGCCTACTGGGTGGTTTTTCCTAAATGGTTTCCCACTCTCCTTCCACGCGAATGTGGGTAGATTACCTCTAAAATGCTTCCTTCCTCATCACTAACCCATAAGAGTAACTATCATATATGGCTGCGTTATCCGATGGCTCGTGATATTAATATAATCACATACTTGTAGCCGACGATTTCTGCTAAGTCCATCATAGACTCTGCCTTAAAATATGAGTGAAGAATGACCCAGGGCATGAGACGAATCCTGGATAGCTCAGTGGTTAGAGCATTGGCGTACTAAGCCAGAGGTCCCGGGTTCGATTCCCGTGTCCAGGTGTCATTTTTCAATTTTCAGAATATGATATCTAGGTGGAGTAATCCCCACTAATAAGCATAAATAATAGCTCTGGCTATTAATTCTTAATATATGTGTATAGCCTGAACTGGTAGTAAGACACTGTGATAAAAATAAAATTCAAAATATTAGTAGATAATATGCTAATCATATTTTAAGCATTTCACCACCTCGAAATATTATTAGTTTAAATTGAAGACAAACACTTTCGTATAAATAATTTTTAAGAGAATATCCAAGGAATATTATTGTGCTAAACAAAAGTAAACAACGTGAAACGATAAAAACACAAAAATAAGTATGACTTTAATAATTGACACAAATAAACCTTCCAAAGCTTTTAGAAATAAAGATTGAAATGTTTAGTACTCACCAGTTTGAAATATGGGATGGGCTTTTTGCTTAGAGATTTTTCCTCTGGCTTTTTGTCATCTAATGAAGGTATGAAAGTTCTGAAAACAGATATAATATACATAATATCTCCTAAACATTTTAAACTTAGTATTGTTGTGAACAAGTTAAGTGTTTATTGTAATTTTAAAAACATGTATTTGCAAAACATAGGCAAATAAAGTTGGAGCGATGAGAATACAACTCATAATAATTTAATAAAAAAATGTTTGTTCATATCTAATTCATTAAAATACTCAGTAAACATGCACACAATCGTTATTGGTTAGACTTTCAGTATAAACAAAGAAATGAAAACATAATCAGAAGTACAATTATGGTGAATTAGCCGATACTCCTGGATCATAGTCAAGTACAAGCCTAACTTTGTGACTATTGGGGTAGGGATGTGGAAGGTAGAACAAGGAAATGTACCAGTGTTTGTGTGGATCGATCTCCCTGTCAATTGCAAGACTGGGGCCACTAATGCCATATCCTTTCAGCAAAGTATTGGTTAAGTTTTATTAGCTGAATGTCATCATTGTTTTCCATGTGGATTAAACCTCTAATGTGTTGGGTGTCTCTGTCCAACACAATACTCACAGATCTGAATCAAGCTTGGTGAATCTCTCCCTGTTCTCTAATGTGTTGGGTGTGTCTATCCAACACAATACTCACAGGTCTGAATCAAGCTTGGTGAATCTCTCCCTGTTCTCTAATGTGTTGGGTGTGTCTGTCCAACACAATACTCACAGGTCTGAATCAAGCTTGGTGAATCTCTCCCCGTTCTCTAATGTGTTGGGTGTGTCTGTCCAACACAATACTCACAGATCTGAATCAAGCTTGGTGAATCTCTCCCCGTTCTCTAATGTGTTGGGTGTGTCTGTCCAACACAATACTCACAGATCTGAATCAAGCTTGGTGAATCTCTCCCCATTCTCTAATGTGTTGGGTGTGTCTGTCCAACACAATACTCACAGATTTGAATCAAGCTTGGTGAATCTCTCCCTGTTCTCTAATGTGTTGGGTGTGTCTATCCAACACAATACTCACAGGTCTGAATCAAGCTTGGTGAATCTCTCCCTGGTCTCTAATGTGTTGGGTGTTTCTGTCTAACACAATACTCACAGATCTGAATCAAGCTTGGTGAATCTCTCCATGTTCTCTAATGTGTTGGGTGTGTCTGTCCAACACAATACTCACAGGTCTGAATCAAGCTTGGTGAATCTCTCCCTGTTCTCTAATGTGTTGGGTGTGTCTATCCAACACAATACTCACAGGTCTGAATCAAGCTTGGTGAATCTCTCCCCGTTCTCTAATGTGTTGGGTGTGTCTGTCCAACACAATACTCACAGATCTGAATCAAGCTTGGTGAATCTCTCCCCGTTCTCTAATGTGTTGGGTGTGTCTGTCCAACACAATACTCACAGATCTGAATCAAGCTTGGTGAATCTCTCCCCGTTCTCTAATGTGTTGGGTGTGTCTGTCCAACACAATACTCACAGATCTGAATCAAGCTTGGTGAATCTCTCCCCGTTCTCTAATGTGTTGGGTGTGTCTGTCCAACACAATACTCACAGATCTGAATCAAGCTTGGTGAATCTCTCCCCGTTCTCTAATGTGTTGGGTGTGTCTGTCCAACACAATACTCACAGATCTGAATCAAGCTTGGTGAATCTCTCCCCGTTCTCTAATGTGTTGGGTGTGTCTGTCCAACACAATACTCACAGATCTGAATCAAGCTTGGTGAATCTCTCCATGTTCTCTAATGTGTTGGGTGTGTCTGTCCAACACAATACTCACAGATTTGAATCAAGCTTGGTGAATCTCTCCCTGTTCTCTAATGCCGTCTTGTTCTTGTCCATGCCATCGGGACTTTCAAAATTCCAGTTACTCATGGTGCCTCCCTCTCAAAATCTCACATCCAGTCCACGTCCTGCAATTGAATATGATCTCCACTTTAGGACTGGATATTAACAATGCTACTTTCAAGTGATTACCAAGTTACATGTACTTTTGAATTTGTTAAATTCAATATATAAATTTTAAATCATATGTGAAAAAAAATTGCACCCAGTCAAGATTCAAACCTTGATTGCGCTGTCATTAGAAATCCATTATATTATGAAACTGATGTATTGGACTGCATGAACATCCTGGAGGGCACACAACCCTAGTTAACAAGTTTTAGTCTAGTTGGTAAAATGGTTTCAGCTCTAGGTCGAGATATAAACAAACAAAGAAACAGACGGCATCGGGAAAATCAATTTTTGGTTTCAGGGTGTCATGGAACTTAAACTTTTATCAAAATCTTGAGTTAGATTTTGTTTGACAATCACAATACTTTTCTATTTGAGGGGTCCAAAAAAAAGTAAAATGATGACTTGGTATGGAAAGGATTGGCTGTCAGGGGTTGATGGAGGCCATTCAAACAAATAAAATGTGTGTATATGTAGATATATGTACTACCATATAGAGCGAAACCCGCCTTAAACGGAATCGCAAGGGTCCAGGATATTTTCCCGCTAAAGCCAGGTTTCTGTTCAATGAAGGTGTGTATAAAAATTAAACCAGGGACATGCACGTATTTGAGATAAAATAAAATACCGTACTCATTTATTTATTCATATTATAATTTGTCCATATTGAGTAAAATTTCTGGAAGGGGCAAACAATTGAATTTCATTACAGGTAGTTCTGTACCACAAAAATCTTAATTCCAAAGGTGAGTGATAAATTATTAGCGCATAAACTGGGAAGAACAGAGATAACAATCAAAAGGCAATTACAGTACAAAATTACTGTAATCTATAAAGGCAAAAGGAAATATACCTGACTTCACATTTTAACTCTTCTTAAACTAATGAAAGCTAAGAGAAAACAAAATTCTGTGGAATGTATAGCATGCTTAAAATTATTCCAAATGATGCACTCCAGAACATTGGACACTTTCTGTATAAAGGCTTATTTTCATTTCCGTTTCCGCTTTAGTTTCTGTTTGATCCAGAGGATTTAACATGTTTTTCAGCCTTAAAGTCACAGAACCAGAAAATACTTCCGTTTAAGACCAATTTTCATTTCGTAAAGGATCCGTTTAAGGCAGGTTTAACAGTGTGTATATATATCACTTCTGATTTTATTCACATCAAGTGGTAAATTAATGGTCTAGGGTTTGGTTGTTAGGTTTTTCCTAGCATTGTATTGGTCTTAACCTCTGGTTAACTTTTAATTAAAAGAATGGAATACGAGTCTTTTATCGAATATCTTCAAGGATTTGAGGATCCTAACCTTGATATAAAAATACTTATATATATATAAAAAAATACTTATATATATTTTATATATATATATAAGTATTTTTATATTCATGTTAGGATGTTTATATATATATATATATGGTATATTAGTATACTATGAATACTAGGATGTATATGTATCATGGCCAATACCCAACTACTTCACAAATTGGCTGGACACTCTGTACAGCTGATCCAGCCAAATTGTGAAATATTGACGGGGGAAAATTTAGTTTCACATTATGTTCAGTCAAAGCGCAAATTGACCATGACAGCCTGGCCATTGCCCAAAGTGCTATATAGTATGCCACAACACAATTCTAACCTTACTACTGGGGCTAGGGAGTCGCCCTTCTAGTGGGGGGGTACCTACGAGGACTGGACCCCACCCTCGCCCCCCTTTAGACTGGAAATAACTGAAATTAAATATAAATGTGGTAGCTAGTATATAAAATAGACAGTAGAATGTACTAGACAGGAAATTACTTAAATCATTAATTTGAAGTCAATTCTGAATAAAAAAATATCACTAAGAGCAGCATCATCATCGAGTTAGTCTTTAAATGTAGGTCAAGGATTTTCAAGATGATTCTGCACAAGAAAATGTTCAATAAGTTGAGGACTCGCTTCAGTGGCTGAATGGTCCAAAGTGTTACTCTCGTGTTAGACTGGTTTACTGACTATGCGGAGATAAAGTTTCAAATCTTGGTCGGGTCTACTGAAGGTGTTTTTTTTTTCTAAATAGTTTCCTACTCTTCTTCCACATAAGTGGATGTAGATTACCTTTAAAATGCTTCTGTCCTAATCCCTACCCCATTAGAGTAATTACCATATGTGCGTACAACCTGAACAAGTAATAAGATTCGTTGATAAAAAAAAGTTAATGCAAGTGTAAACAAGCCAACTGTCATAGCAGCTTTGACTGACCTGCTTCAGTGGCTGCATAGTTTAATGTGTCACTATCGCAGTAGACTAGACTGCCGATGACAGGGAGATCAAGGTTCAAATCTCGGTCGGGTGTACCGAGGGTGGTTTTTTTAAAAAAAATTCCACTCTTTATTCACGCAAATGTGGGTACACTTCCTCTAAATATAACCATCATCCCTAAAACCATTAGCATAATTATTAGTACATAAGTGTATAACCTGAATGGGTAGTAAGGAGCGGGGCTAAAAAAAAAGCCCAAACTGCGTAAACAAGTTAGACTAAAAAGGCTTCACAATGTTAATGTGGGGATGCAGGAAACACGAGAAAAGGTGATTTTGCAGTTTTTATAGCAAACTGGGACCGACGAATAGACCTTGGCTAATATCATTAAGTGTTTTACAAAAAATATAAGGATATACATTATACACATATACCATTATAAATAATCAGTAATTTTTGAAACAACAGGCATATGTGATAGCTAAGCCAACTTTAATTTAGGCCTATTTATTTATTATTTTGTTAGATTAACATGTTCATAACAGTAAAAATATAAATGATCAAGTTAACAAATACCAATTAAAAAACTTCCAAAAAAGCTTCTAGGTGTATATAATGGCAAAAAGAATTTTTCCTTCCAGAGGTTCGGGGAACTTTCCCCATAACCCCCTTGAGCCCTCCCTCCCCCCCTTGCCACCACTTTGCAATCCTGCGTACGCTACTGAGTTAAATATTTGTCATGATCATAGTGGTATTATCAAACAACATTTTTAAATAACGAGAAAAAGTTTTCATGAAATTCCAGGACATCTTTGACAGATATTCAACAATTATTGTCATGTGAAGAAAATTAAACTCTATGTTTGTATAAAAGCAAAGTTTTTCTATAAAAACTGAAAAAAAGCTGACCTTTTCTTGCATTCCCTGGATCCCCACCTTAAGAATATTTTGTTCAGCTCTTTTATGTGATTGGTTAAACTTTCAGAAAATGCTTATAATTACTTGTAGCCTAATAAATTATGAGTTAGATAAAAACAATTATTTGCTTTGGCCAGTTTCCTATGGCCATATCTAGAACTGGCTTGCCAAGCTGACCTGCTAGTAAATTGTTATAAATTTTGTGCTCGGGCTGATTTCGGTGGCCAGTCATTTCGCGAACTAACTAGACTTTGTATTTTGGCCGTGACATATATACTGTTGTGTATATGCATATTTTATGCAAGCCTTACACAAAATAAAGCATGACACTTATTTCTAAGGTACAGATTCTTTGTTGTAAACAACTATAGAAGTTCATTGCAGGGATATTTTTCTGTGTCATTGCAGTTGAATATTTTTGAATTAAAAATATTTAATCATAACAAACCTAGCCCAAACTTTCTGTAAGTTTATGCTTTTGATATAGGGATTGTTTGGATCTGTTGGGTCTGAAAACCTTTCATATATATTGGAATTTCAAAACTCTAGTCCACTAGACACCTTGTAGAGGGTGTACAGTTGCATGGTTGAGTTAAACCATTGTAATAAGCTCATTTGGGGATTCTAACACCACCTGTTATTTTCCTTTTAATTTTATCCCATACCATTTACTAAACAAACATTTGTGAATCAATTAAAATGTATTTTCAGTTATTGAATAATAATCAAAATGAAGCTGTAAAGTAAGCTACAAAATATTTATCAACACTAAAACATAACTAGCTTTTAAAGACTTATTAACATTAATTTTGTTAATGCAAGTGTAAGTTAATATGACTCAAGTTTTAGCTTGTTGCATTGCAATTAATTATCGGGCTACATTGAGCAGTCAAATTCTTAACTTTAATTGAGATGTCTAAGTGACAATTTATGACTAAGCTAATCTGAAAGTCAAATAATATTGATTAAACACTCTTGTGAGATTAATAGAGAAATTTAAAAAAAATCTAAACATTAACAATTGAGAACAGTAAAATTGTTCAACATTAGTGTATCTAAAGGAAACTGTTGCATTTCAAAACAAAGAAGGTTTCGTCTATATAATATAATACGACATAAACAATTATTTGTTGAAAAATAAAATAAATTCAAAATATGATAAAAGTCATATCTTAGCTCATAGATATTGTTCCTTTTCTCCTTTGTATACTTTGTTTACCCTGAAAGGTAAGTGTTGTCTTGACTGATTACACTATGGCCCTATCTTATAAACTACAACGTAGTGGATAAACCAGGCATCTTCAGGAACTTATTTTTAAGGAAAGATGTTGATTCCAACATGACAGTGTCATATAAGTTCGTGGGGCTGATGTAATTACTGAAACTAGTTGAACAATAAAATGTAACAGCAAACTCTCCACTTGCAATGCACAAAGGAGATTTTCAACAAGCTTTTGGTACCATACTTTATTAGGTACATCTCCAACACCTTAGCTCGGTCGGTAGCGTGTTTGCCTCCTGAACTAAGGGTCCCAGGTTCCATTCCTGACATGATCGATCATTGATGAAAATATGGGTTTGCCCTTTCACATTGATAAATTAATGGCTGACGACTGGATGTTGTCCCCGTCCTAGTCTTAAGAGAGATTATAAGGCATATTAATATACTACAGGCCTACCCAGTCAATAGTGGAAAAATTTATGACTTGAATAAAAAACTGAACCAGACCACAGGCTGAACAGTAATGGATGTAAACTTTATTACATATATCTAACCTCATTTGTTTCCCTAAACATTTACTGTTAAACAATTTTATGTTTGAATTTTAAAATAATTCTCTCTTAATCTCAAAAATGTTTAATCAACAATATTTGACTTTCTCATTATTTAATCATACTGTCACTAATTTATATATTACTTATTGTAATCTTTAGTTATAGAATTTCACTGCTTATTGTGATCCAATAATTAATTCATTATAAAGCAACAAAATAAAACTCAACAGCTTATCTATTACTAATGATTAATATGGTTGAATGTCATTTTATAGATAGTCAATTTTTGTTACATGATTTTTGCCTTGATATTATTTTTGTATTTAGATATAAATAAATGTAATCAATACTTCTTCCACCTCTCCTGTGTCACTCATGACACATTTGTCTGATGGCTGATAAGCTTATAAGTTAACAATGGAGGATCATTAGCTAATTCTGCACTTTTAAATCTCTCTCTCTCTCTCTCTCTCTCTCTATATATATATATATATGTGTGTGTGTGTGTGTGTGTGTATTAGTCTACATTCAAAATGAGCACAAAGGGATCTTATTGTTATGTTCCTTCTGCTATAGTTGTAACCATTTCAAAATTTCATATTTTTGATATAGTATTTGTAGGTCTAATAATGTTGAGTCCCCATCATGATACAACAACCCTTTATCAAATTTAGAAGAGTCAAAGCAGTCTGATTTTCCAGGAGGCAGGCCAAATGACCCGTGAGGATTATAGAGTGCAATATAGATATTGAGAGACATTTATGATCATGATAATATTTATGAATAAACCTCAATAATTAAAAGTGTGTGTTAGCTTATTAGAGCCACCAAATTAATTTTAATACACCCAGCTGAGATTCAAGCCAAGTTAAATACTTACTTCCAGGATCATTGCCAATTTAAACACCACAAAAAAAGACATTTTAAGACATACAGATATACCTGGTAGTTCTTATACATAACTTAGTTAATCAGCTAAGATATGTTATGCCGTGTTAGTTAAATAATTATTATAATTATACCATTTTTATGCCATCACAATTATAATAATTATACCATTTTTATGCCATCACAATTATAATAATTATACCATTACTATACCTTCACAATTATAATAATGATACCATTACTATACCATCACAATTATAATAATTATACCATTACTATACCATCACATTTATAATAACTATACCATTTTACAAAAAATTCCCCCCTTTTTTTGTCATTTAGATCATCTGTGGTGTAATCAAAGTGATGCAATTGTTTTTACCTTGTTTTAAGCCACAGGATGCTTGTCCCCAGGAAGTAAACCTTCTTGTCAATCACTCTTCTAAAATTGTTCACTCGCAAACTAGCTCTAGTTTGGCTCACTTAACAGATGGCAGAGGAGTGAAGAATCTGAAGATGACGTCAATCCCAGGTTCAAAATGTCAACTCACATTGATTAGGGGCCCAAGTGTTCATTCAATCACCCAGGCTTGCTGTCTGTCAAATGATTTGTAACATAAGAATTTGACACAATAATTTAAAAGTTGACACAGTCTGTTTTAGTTTATCTATGACAAGGCCATGGCTTCTTCATGATCTGGACTCCTCAACTATCAATCAACTCCAGACTTGTTGAAATATGTTAGTAGACTCTGCTCCACCACCACATCAATGTGTTCGTCATTTTAGATACTATCTTTGTGACAATTGATCCAAGGGTCTCGAATTTGATTCCAGGTGAAGGTTAAACATATGAAAATAGAAAAATAATTTTATTCCTTTTTGCTAAGTTGTAAATAAATAGTCTTGTGTCAGGCTGTTGTGTCTTCCTAGAATTAAGTTAGTATAGCAGCAAATAACCTGTACTGGCATTAAATGCTGGAATAAAATATAAATATGGCTCTTGAAGAGTCTGTTGATGGCGGCTTTGGAATATTTCAAATGTAGCATAATTTTATTTATTTACACTATCTATGTCGATTGCTAGCATGTAGCTTGAGACCTAGATCTACATCTTGAATTGACATTACATCTTTTAGCTATTTTCTTTTTAAATACAATAATAAGTTTGGTATAAGCACCTAAATCTAAATATCCTATTTGGCCTTCTTTCCTATACCTATCCTACTAGTTGGTCTGCCCCAGGTTTATTACGCCCCTGGTACCCTGCCCCGCTGGCTGTCCCGCCCCACTCTGGATATAATAGTCCCCAGATTGGAGAGAGCCCCTTATCCACCACCTGGGGAGGCGCCCTACCGGAGATTTCACTCCGCTTACTATCTATAATACCACCCCAGCTATGGACTAACAACTAACTTAACCTAAAGATTTACAAGAATACTTAATACTAACTTAACCTAAGTACAAGGCCTTCTTATAGTTGGCTGCAGGGTTTTTCAGTTATTATCACCGATCCATTTTCTGAACTGAAAGCAGCCATCCGATGGATCGGTGGATGGACCAGACGCCCGACAGCTCCAGCCCAGCATCACACACGTGTTGCCAAGTGAGCTGGACCCTATGGGTGAGATGTTGTTCTCTTATACTAGCTGGTATCAAGGCACCCTCCAGTTCATCAGCAGTTTACACTACTGGAATCCAGAGAGCACTCCTTCCCTCAGCTAGGCTCCGGTTTGCCTGGAGATCCCAACCACATTCTACCCTGCCAGCCAATAATCCAGTTTGTATTTAGCCCACCTATTGACTTAATCGTGCCGTACCATTAGGTGTCATCCATATCCGTTGTAACATCACTGTCTTTTGTTATGTCACTGTCGCTCTCCGTCCTGTATCCTTGTCTTAAGTTGTCCAGTCTATTTTGTCCTCTCTTTTTCATTACCGGTATGTACTTATCTCTTTCGTATTTGGACACATTATCCGCGATTGCATCCAGATGACTTCATCAGTCCATGTCACGCAGTATGTGATAAACCGTGCTCGCTTGCAATAGTATCTGTAAGTTTCTTCTATCTTCCAACGTCTCATTGCACTCCAGCACGACGTGTTCCAGCATCACCTTCCTTCCACAATCACATGTTCCTGTATCCATCAGTCCTCTAGCAAAGAGAGCGGCCTTATATGGACCATGCCCGGTAATAAACTGTACCAACCTGGAGAGGGCTGCAGGTACTCCATTCCCAACCGTTCAGCGACACTTGGAAATATCTTATACGTTCTTCTACCTGTTTTGCTCCACTCCCACTCGTCTTGCCACTCCTCTTAATTATATTTCCTGAAGTCCCATTGTTATTCTTGCTCTCGTGAAATTAGTCACTTTCTCCATATCTCTCTTCCTTATCCAATACATTACCAATCCCCTCCTCAGCTCTAAGTCCAAGGGCCAGATACCTAAGGCTACCCACAAAGTATCTGTAGTAACAGTCTTGTACACTCCAGATCGCCTCAAAGTACACTTCTCTGAAGGCTTCTGATTTTCTTTCTGATTCTTACCTATCTGAGCCGATGAACCCATACGCTGGCCCCATAACCTACAATGGAGACCAACATAGCCTGGTGATACAATCTGATCAGCCTCATAGGCAGTTTAAATCTGCCCTGCTCTATGCTGATGATCATATTCATAGCCCTCTGAGCCTTTACACATGCATTCTCCATGCACGTCATGAAGTCGCACCTCTCATCCAGCATCACACCCAGGTACCTAGTATCCTTGCTTCGTCTTATCGTCTGTCTGTAAATCTTAATCCTCGGGTTTCTCTTGATTACCACCCTGAATAGCACTTACCTCGCCCTATCTACTAGACTCATGGCCTCACAGATAGCATCCTCCGTATATCTGCTCCTCCTGAAACCGTACTGTTGTTGTTGCAACCCCACAGGATCTGTTGAGGATCCTTATCCTCTCCCATGCTCAGGATAACCACCTCACTTTGCTTCCATAAGTTTGGTACGCGGCCCTGAGCCACGCACTCGATTCATCAATCTAACTAAGAAGGTCGCTACCTGTTTGCTGATCTGTTGAAGGACCTCCACCCTGATCCCATATGGTCCAGTTGCCTTCTTCTTTTTCATTTCAGCCACACGTCTTATTACCTCATCCTGTGTTATCGAATCTGTTGCCTCATAATTGTTGTAATTACTCGTCATGTCTTGTTAAGCTATCATTTGTCCTTCATTGTCTTCTCCATCTTCGTCTGGAAGTAGGGTGTCTATCAGCAGCCTCGCTGAGTCTTCCCAGTTTGATGTAAATCCTACCCTCGGCTTCCTTAGTGTCGAGATAATTGTTGCGGGCCTTACCTTTCCTGTAGCTATCTGGAAGGGTATTCCCCATGCGTTACTTCTCAATTCCTCCTGCACATATCGGTCCCAGCTTTCTCTCTTCACCGTCACCAGCGTGGATTCAAACTCTTCTTTTTTCCATCCATACCCATTGAGGAGCAGTCCACGACTAGAAGGATCTATAGACCTCTGATATCTTCTTCGTGCTGCCCTCATCTCCTTTCAGAGTCTACCAAGTCGTTCGTTCCATGGTCAATTGTTTATATTCAATGTATCATTCACCATTGAGATGGATGCCCTCATAGATCTCTGAACTGACCTGGTAAATAAATAACAGGAGTCCCTCCATGGACGTCATCTATTGCCTCAATCATTCCTAAATATGGTTCTATATCTTCTCTGTACTGGAAGTACATATTGACGAGAATGACTGTGCCTATTCTCGATTTTACCTCAACACAATCTCTAGTTGCATAATTGATCAGCCCTTGTGATTGTTATGTGCTTATTAAATACCACTCACCGGCATCTGTGGTATCTTCCCACCTCGGGTACTATACGGTTCCTGCAGACCGACTATGTCTAGCTGCAGATCCTCCGCCACCTTCCTGATCTCATCCATTACCATAACACTCTGCATAGCAGTCAACTGCCCAATCTTTAATTTTTCAACTGTAGCCATTATGGGTTATGTGTAAAACATAACATTTGGGCCAAGCTTCCTTCGAGTTGAATGCTATGCGACTGTTTGCTTTTACAAAATGCCGGTAAAGCTCCTCTACATCGGGCCTTTCGTTCCTTCTTTCGAATACCTTGTGGATCCTTTCTAGTAGTTGTCCCGCCTTCGTAGGTAGGTTCATGACCTTGAGGCTGGCGAAAGCAACTCTTTACCTATTTCTTCCTTTTATTCCTCCTCAGCTTTGACAACTCTCCCATGTGTTATAACTAGTCCTTTTTTTCCCAAAATGTCCACCTCTCGATGTTCCAGAGCTTACGCTTATACTCTTCCACAGTTGAGGTTGAAGTTACCTCCTCAGCTGTCTCTTCCTCTACCTTCTCCATTACCTGTTGTTCCGGTTGGGTGCTTATCTACACCTCAGATTTGCCTTCACTATACTTTTCTGCTCTCCTCATATTCCTCTTTCTTCTTGAGTGGGAATTCTTCTTTTTGTTATTAGACTTACCTTTACTTCCCCTATTGTGTCTGTCCAGTATTTTCTGTGGCAACGTCATTAGAGCCCTTATGTCGTTACTCGTCATAGTCTGTACTCTGTATCTTGTCTATCTAAAAGCAGTCGGTATGTGGAGCACTCTCTGGTGTTTGAATTCTTACACCTATCTTTTCCTCTATTACCACATGGTATACACCTCTGAGTTTTCTCCTTACACTCCTTGTGTTTGTGTCCCACCTTCCCACAGTGGCCAGACTTCTTTTTAGGGCAGAATTTCACCCTGTTCCCTAAATTCCTGCATCTGTTGCATCTCGTAATGACTAAATAGTCCTTCACCGAGATGCTACTGAAACGTAGGTAGACACAGCCTCCAACCAGTAGGTTCTGGACCCTTGCGGATACCTCCACCACATGTTTGGTGACCCGTCTGTCTCTCACTCCTGTTTTGAACTCAGGTTCAAATCCCTCTACAAACTGTTTCTGGGTGACTCTGGCCTCTAGGTTTTGCTTATAAACCGTCTCTGCAAGTTCCTCCACTGTCATGTCTGATGGTACGTCAAATATAGTAATGAGTGGTTGTCTCTTCTTCGGATCCTCACACTTGAGGCCCTCAAGTGCTTGGATCACTCTTTTTTTTAGATTTTCTTTGTCCTCACTGTCCTCAGTCTCTATTACAATCATTTTCCCTGCTGGCCGGATAGACCTGATCCGGATCTTATCCTTGGCAGGATTGAGCTTGAACATTACCTTTACTCGTCTCTCCTTCGTATCTTCCCCTTTACCTCCTTAGACATCTTCGTTTGCGAGCAAAACAATCAGCCTACCACATTTCTTGTTTACTCCACGCACTTAAATGTATCTTTTAAGCCTTTAGAATGACCACCCACAAATGCTGATTCACTTATTCTATTTGTTCCCTTCACCTCCCTTACTTTTGATTTAAAACCAGAAGTTTTTTCCAGTCCCTGGTTTCTTGGTAACTGAAGGTTCTCGATAACCTATAGGTGCTCTAATCTTAAACGGTTGTTATTACTGAACCGTTTAGTGAGCTATTAGTTAATTGGCTATTACTGAACTGTTTAGTAAGCTGTTAGTTAATTGGCTATTACTGAACTGTTTAGTAAGCTGTTAGTTAATTGCCCTGACTCGGTCTTTCTCTATCTCACCACGTGTTTTGCAATTGAAATTTTCATTAAGGTCATAATGACCTTAGCTTTCGGTAACCTTGAAATTAGATTGTTTAATCACTTTTGAACCCTTGGGTTACAGAGTCCAAACTTTTACCAAAATTAGTGGGAAATTTAGCTTTTTTTTATGATATAAGATTTATTGTTCTATTTTTTAGTTTAACTGTTTAATAATAGGAAACAATGAATAACTCACCCCAGTTTTAAGTTACGCTCTCACAACCTCTCACAGGAATACCCGAATACTTCCTTCACTGATCGTACCACTTTCCAGAATTAACTTCCGCACTATTCCCGGATTTTTTTAGCACATTTCATGGAGCGACCGTCTCCCAGCACAAGCCACAGTTGAGGAATGTAGCATAATTCCTAGCACTAGTGTTGGGTGTTATATGTTGATAGTGTTGTCTTAAGCTAAGGTTATATTAGTCCATGATACTCGATGATATATTGGCCACCAGTTCCATCCTGGGTGATGCTATAAATAATTTAATATTTCTTTATAACCTAAATATACTATGGCAACCAGATCTTGTTTTGGTTCTTTAAAAAAATTAACTTAACCTAATTATTTATATCTACCATATTAGGTAAAGTTGGTTTGTGTCATGTATTAAATCCTTATGAAAGAACCATGGCTTGTCTAAAAAAATATACAGTTCTATTTTATAAATTATGTAGGAAAATCTACATAGGAAATATAAGATTTTCAGTTCTGCTTTATGCTGCTAGTTGGCTTTGTATATAAATGATTAGGTTTATTTTCATCAACAACTTCAAGACAATTTTGTATTTGTTTATTCTCTATTATGTTTTGTTTAAAAGCTTACTATTATCAATTATTTTAATATTATTTCTATTAACAATTAATATTTAACTGACCTGTCAAATAAAACACATATTTCCAAGTTGACTACTACAAACGGTTTGTATTTAAATGTTGAGCTATTTTTGACATCATTAGTTATCCCTTTTAGTGCCACAACTATTTATTTACTCATTTTTGTAAGGCTTTGCAAGAAAATTTGCCAAACCTTTATTTATGAAGCGATTATTTTGATTTTTCTATAATTTGTATGTATTATTCTTTAATAATAGTAAATTAATACAAATTCATTAAAATTATTTAATTTCTAAATTTTAAATTTAATTTTGATTTTAATTTTTTTTTTTTCAAAAATAAGGCTAATTAAATTAACATATTAAAAAAAACTATATATACATTTCACTATTATTTTGTTGTAGGTCATTTAGTTTTATACAAGAAAATAAAGTTTTGAATATATATGGTTATAAATAGGAATTACAGGAATTTTTATTTGATATCGGACATTAGATATTTTTGGGCTGTTATTGCTTACTTAACAGCAAGATTTATTATATTGCTTACCTCATGAATACATATTTAGGCCTACACACAATTAATGCGTTTTTCAAAAAACCTTTTATAATAATTTTTTTTTTACATATTATATAGATATATGGCGTATTTACTTACATTGGTAAAGAAATCTTTTCATTCACACGACATAACATGAAAATCTAGATAGTATATTTTTCTAAACTCAGAACAATGTAACCCGTACATTTGAAAACTGTTTACATCTGTATGAATGTGAGCCACACTTATGTTTTTCCATGCAGCTCGTATGTAAACCGGCATTGCACTTAGCACATTGAGTATGTGTAAATGTACTAATTGCCAGTTCCAATATCTTTCCAGTGATATATGACACTACTACATTATCTCTCAGGTAAAGCGAGAACTAGCATAAATATGGAGAGCCGACCTCATCAGCTCTGGCACTTTTAAAGATAGTAGGTGGAGCTGATCATATCGGGTTGTGGCACACTTAGTGATAATAGGCAGAGCCGATCAGATCGACTCGTGGCACTAAATGGGTTAATAAACTTATAAATGACAATATGGGAGTGAACAAATTTAGTTTCAACTATATACACTTAATTTACCTTGTAAGGTAGCAGGCCTACCTTGCATTATTCCACTATGATATAGCCTAAAAGATAGGGTCATCATGTAATCCATCTTTCAGGTTAGATGGGGTGTACATTATGGTTTTTTACAAACAATCTAAATTTATGCTTAAAAACCATTCTAGACAACATTATTTTAAATTGGTGCAAACATTTTTTAAATACATAAAATCAATTTGGTTTGAAAGAAGATATCTATTAAGTAGGGTGTGACTCTTTGGGATTCCACAATAATAGTAAGGTCCTATGCACTGTAATTTACATTGTGCTAAACTGCCAAATAAAAAGACAATTTAAATTCTGAATTTGTAATAATAACTCACCATAATAAAAACAACGAACCTGTAATGAAAGTCGTTCTAACTCTTATTATATCTACTATTCTGCTTGGGCTCTATTACTTGCACAAACTTTCTATGCGTGTACATAGCATGTACTTAGACATGCCTGTTATGTTTATTTACACACACATACATAAATTTCAATGCCATTTCACCACTAATATACTTGATATTGATTTTATTTTTCCTGCATTGTAAACATCAAATTCAGCTTAAAGCTCTTTAATAAAGGATAATGAAGTTAACATCCTTCTATTAATCAACCTAATTTCTTAATTGTGGTATTGTGCCGACTCAATATTAGCTTGTTTAGTATCAGAACAGCTTACGCTACACATCTTGTTCAAATACTAATGACAATACAGTTCTAGTTGATAACTGAGGTTTTACAATATGACAATAAAAGAAGAATGCCCAAGTCATGTTTGTAAGTCCATAAAAAAGTATGTAATAATTTCACAATGTTTGTGTTTTATCTGTTTAGACCATTTATATCTGACCTTCATCTTGTATTATTTTGTCACAACCTGGTAATTTGTATCATTTGCAGGTTTGACACGACCAGAGGTGTTAAACATAAATTTGCACAGAGCTGTAAATTTTGGGGGTGAAGGGGAAACAAAAGTTGTTTCCAAGATGTAATGTTTCTGTCTGTGAATAGTTATGTCCAAACAGAAACAGAATCAATATTCTGAAGTAATTCTTAAACCACACCACAGTTGGAATGGCAGTGGGCTCGGGAGCTCTCAGATACTAAGATTTTGAGAGTATTCAGAAACATTGTGATCCATTTTATACTTACAACCACTCCCTCCTGTTTATAAGTCTAATTATCTCGTGCTTGCACCCCGTGTACTTGATTTTACTTGCAGATCTGTCCAATGTTCCCTAAGTTTTGGCTGTGCAAAATTTTACATTGTGAAACAATTAACTAAATTAATTAAATAAATGTAATAAAACCTGCCCTGTTATAGATGTACTTTGTATGGTGGACACATAGGCTTAACTTAAATTTAACTGTACAGTACTTATAGTTATAGCAGCTTGGGCAGAACTAACGGTGGTCTTTTTTTGATTTTAAAATTACACCTCCCATCACCGACAAACCAAACCAAATGTGGTGGATGCTGCTGTAGCCTCCATGCAGATTATTATTAGATATGTTGTTTTAAACTAAGTCACCAAGGTTGTGTTAATATAATTTTAATGTGTGTTTAAAAAATGCACGTTGAATAAAGGCCCATCCCAAAAATAATGCAAACTTGAATGTTTAGTTTCAGTAGTATATCTGGCAATGGAGGGAGCCGAGAATGAGATTGACTTTGCGCCAGATGATTACAATACCAGGAATGTGGGGAGTCCTCATGAAGACATCACTGAGATACCAGTACACTCGCCTATAATAACTCATTCTGCTGGGGATGAAACAGAAATCACATCACATTCTCCTCGAAAGAAGAAACGCAGGAAAAAGTCCAGGAGCGACTTGAAAACGAAAGAACAGATTCCAGAGACACCCATTACAACCGTCCTCAATGAATTGCAAGATGATATTGTAGATGAACCCAAGATTTCATCACCAGATAGAGGCAATTTTTTAATTGATTGGTTCAAGTAGGCTTATTGGCTAACAACAATTTAAACCATCTTATCTGAGTAAACAGGAACAGCTCAAGCTCACATTAGACTGGAATGCCAGTGACAGTAAGATAGTGTCACATCTCCTCCAGGTACATTGAGGCTGTCTCATTCCCTCCACAATAATGAAGGTGCATTTTATCTAATTTATATGAAAAATAACACCTGAACATGGAGATCGGACCTGGGACCCTTGGCTTACCAAGACAATGCTCTAATGAGTTATCATTTTTCATTTTACAATCTGACTGGCTACATCCGTAACTAAAAAATCATCTCCATTTTGTAAGCTTTGCTGTTTATATACGCTTAATTGTACAAGAGTTAACTTACTTCTATTTTCATCTAATTTTCCTACTCGATCCCTACCTTTAAGAATAAGATGTTGATAACCTTGACATTGAACTTAATAATACATTTTTAAAAACAACAAGATGGAATTTAAACAATGAACCAGCATTTACCACATTTTGAGGAAGTCATCACAAGTATATCTGGTTGAAATTGAACCCTAGCCTATTTTTTTTAATTTGGGCATTTATTACACCTGGGATCTCCTGAGTATAGTAAACTCTGGATTTCTCATACTCACACAATCTCCTGGACACCCTCAGAGTTGTGTTTAAGCCCTGAATACTTACTCCTCGTTGCTTTTTAACCTTACAGTGCCAGTACTGTTATAAAGTTAATTTAGGGCTGTAGTTTATAGAAAAAAAGTTTATACAAAAGTTATTTTAGCATCCTTCAAGAAATTTCTTGATTTTTATATAGGATGTATATATTTGCTCACTATTAAATAATATTGTAATTTGGATACAACTAAATTTTGTTATTTACAGATGAAAATTTAATGTTGGATGGATCTTCTCCAAAATCTTATCACTTAGTTAGTGGGGAAGTATACCTGCAAAGGAACTATGGTTTCGTAAAGGTGCCAAGGGCCAAAGCCTTGAATTCCCTGGATTTAGACGCAGACCAGAGAAGTGATGGGAATAACTGGAACACCCCAACCACATCTCTAGAAGTGGCCATCTTTGCCCAGAGATGCTTGAAACCACTTTTCACACTTTGCCACGGCCTTTTAGGTGGACTTTCTCTCGCCACCTGCATCATGGTAACAAGTACTTTCTCTTAGATCTACAGGTAACATCTACGTTATGTGGTGGTAACTGACAGCTAGGAAAAGCTACCAAACCTACTCTCATGTATCCATTCACCAAACATGATCTGAAAAACCATTTATTGTCACTTTTGACAGTCAAAAGTTTCACAACAAACAATTGTTTTTACTTCTTTTGGAGGCTGTCACTTATCACACTCCTACAATGAATGGATTCTCTCTTCTTAGTGTAGTTAATGTTTGTAACTCACCTGGATGTTGCAGAGAACCAGGTTATACCCTCGGCTGGGCCTAATATATGTAAACCTCTTTTTTCCCATCTGTATTGATGTTAGTTCACTACCTCTGACCTACTCGCACCCACAGGTTTGTGGACAAAATGCCAACCTCATAATAGTCTAGTTTTCTGGTAGCGAGGTGACTGTTTAAATCTCAGCCAGGTATATTGAGGGTGGTATTTTCTAAATAGTTTTCCACTCTCCCTTCACACAAATGCTGGCACATTTACTCTAAATTTCACTTTACTAATACCTACTAATTTAGTGTAATTAAATGTGTACAACTCTTTAAAACATATATTTTGTTTTCAACAACAGAATTGAAAGGCTGGCACAATTACATCCAAGCAAACTTTTTTGTTAATTATGTTATGTATTTACATAATGACAACAATAAAATTATTGGTCTGGCCCACAAACAATCACACTGAGGCTTAAGATTCATACTATGTCCAAGTACTTCAAGAGGTTTTGGTTCGAAGCCTGGTGGAGTGGAAGATTTACACAAGCAGGCAAGGTTCTGCATGCCAAAGGCCAGTTTTTTTATTTGTATATTTTAGTGCTAGTGCATTGGTGACTTATCCCATCAGCACTCACCTCATTACTCTTGTGATAGATTGGGATTTAAATCCCAGTCAGGTATATTGAAGGTTTTTAAAAAAATGGTTTTACACTTTCAAACAAATGGGTACCTTGTCTCTATTTCATACCTTCCTCATTCTTGTATGATGTAAAAAAAAGTGTCATCGCACCTGTTTGGTTTGACTTACAAGACCAAAGACAAACATGCCTAATTTTGTGTGTGTATTTAATCTGCTGTAGTGCAGTTGTGACACATGTTTTGTTATTTAGGGAACACAGCTTGGCCTTTTTTCATGTGTTGTCCTCTGGAAACTCTCCATCACAGTAAAGCCGAGGGAGTGAGTGCCATGCTATGTCCACCTGGATAACTAAACTAGTTGCATCACAAGTGTGCAACGCTTTATGTGAGAAAACCATGCATATATTTAAAACAACCAATAATTCACTAAAGTTGTGTTGGGGTCAGTGTTACAGTGATAGCAGTGCTGGGGCGGTTGCTGTCCATCACTCTCACTATATTCACATCTTGGCGACAGTGTTCTTCTTACTCGCTGCTCTGTGTATGGTCTCTGTGTTGGATAGGTAACTTACACTCACTTATAAACAGTTGACAGTCTGCCACACTAATGTTCTCAACCCATACCATTAGTCACACTGCCTTTCCATTTGAAAACATTAGTGATAAGTAACTAATAATACATTTTTGTATTCTTTCTCATTATAAATGCTAGTTAGCAGTTTATTAAAAATATTAAACTTTAAATTGTATTAATACCAACAACTTAGATTATAGTTTAAAAACTTTAAATTGCTCCAAGAGATAATGTTAAAAACACTCCTTTCCATCTTCTGTTAAGGGACTTTACCTTCAGGCACTTCAAATCAACCTCCCCTTCCCAAAAAAATAATTATTTCCAAGTCTCAGGTTTTGCTCACTCCACTTTAATTTGGGTGCATTACTCTCCTAATATATACTGTAGTTACTTTGGTGTTGAATTAACTAATAAAAAAACTTTTCTCAAATAAGTCTTCTAAGCACTAATTTTAGCTGGCTTTTACAGATTAATCTAATTTTTCCTTCATAAACACGCAAGTTATATTTCATGGTAATCTAAAACTCCCTTGTTTAATATTTGTTTGAATGATGTTAAAAATAAATTACAAGGTTTGAAATAAAGTAGCCCCATGACTTCTTTGGTGCTGACTGACAGCTCAATGCTGACTTCTGACAGTCAAAATTTAGGTATATACCTAATTTTGACTGTCAGAAGTGACAGCTGCTAAACACATGTTTTTGCAGATCATATCGTTCGGCGTAGGGATACATAATTTGGTCTGGTAACTTTTCAAAGCTGTCAGCTGTCAGTCAGCACCAAAGAAGTCATGAGGCTACTGTAGCTTCTTTCATCTTAGTACTATGACTACTAAATTCTTATAAAAGTATTACTCTGAAAAAAAAAATTGTTTAAGTGGGCACATACTGTTAAAAAAAAAACAATTATTTAGTAATCCCATTTTTTTGTTAGTCTTACTGACAAACTTTGAATTACAAAATCTAACCTAAGAGTACATAAATGAGTAACTTGAGACCATGTCAAAATTTACTCAGAAAGACAGAGGGAAGCCAGGTTGTGAGGATAGTAAAAAAAAGGTTGGGTTTGAATCCCAGCTTACCAAGTAAGTTTATTATTTTAAAATTCTGTGGATTTTTAGTAGCTCTTATCTATTTTGTATAAGGTAAAGTAAAGTAAAGTATACACTATTACATTTTATTGCTTTTATATCTACATACAAACCCGTGGTGGTTTGTGAATTGTTGCCAGGGCAAGCCAGATTATAGGGACTGCGAGAGTAAACCATTACAGTTCTCAGCCTGGGTCTAGTTTTTATTAGTCATACATTTTTCCAATACCGGCTGGCTAGACCTGTCATAGCTTCATATGCTCTATAATCTATCTTAAGACTAGAACAGGCACAACAACCAGTCCCCGGCCATCAATTTATCAATGTGAAAGGGTAAACCCATATTTTCATCAAACACACGCAAATGTACTAAGCAAATTTGTATTCATTGTCTTTTAAAGGGCGAGTATGACACTGAATGTAAGGGAAATAGTAGTACAGTCCTGGCAACATGCACTTAGCACTTATGGTGGTTACCTTACCTTTATAGGTTTGATCTGTACCACCAGAACTACAGTCACCCTGGTGACCTTGTCAAGTACCAAGGGATGGGAGTGCTGGTGTTACTCGTCTACTTGTCCACACTGATCCTGACACTTGTTGCCACCAAGTGGGATGATGGGATTGTTGTTTATCACAACAATAAGTCTCATTGGGAAGACAGTGATGTAAGTCTGGTGTTTTAACATTTCAAAATTATACTATTTTTATTTTGTTTTCTGTTCAACTGTGATGTATTTTTTCAAACAAATAACTCACATTTAAGTTTGTATTATAACACTAAAGATGACGAGCCGCCGACTTTGACCTCAAGAGTCATACTCACCTAACTTTGTCAATTCTACTTTGTTCCTAATGAAACATCAAATGGTTTTACCCACACATGTGGCAAAGCAGTTCAAAACGTTAGATCTGCGTTGGCTTTGGTTGCCTTTGATAAGTGTTTGGCGTTCAGATCCTTTTGATGTTTACTGATGGTGTTTTACCCACCCTCACTTTGGAAGTGTACAAATATCTCTTTTTTAATGTTATGATAAGGGAATATTATGTAACTTTAAAATCCTAGACAAAATACAGACAGTCACCCAGTGTATATCAACAAATGGAACACCATATAATAATTGTTTGGAAATCAATTGATTGGAATAACAAAATTAATTATAAAAAAACTTGGTAAAGTATAATGTTAGTAGTGATAGCCCGAATCTATCCCGTTTCGTCACTGAGGCAGTATTTGTGACTGTGACGTATAAGGCGATCGTCACTGAGACCCGTTTCGTCACTGAGGCGGTATTTGTGACTGTGACGTATAAGGCGATAGTCACCGAGACCCGTTTCATCACTGAGGCAGTATTTGTGACTGTGACGTATAAGGCGATTGTCACTGAGCCAGTGATGGTGTGTTTGACGTCACTTGAATAAATTTTGAATGAATATTCAATGACGTTTCAGGGTTGGAGTGGGGGTAACTGTGTTATATATTTAAATAATAATATTCTCTGACGTTTCAGGGTTGGAGTGGAGGTAGCTAGGTTAGATATATTTAAATAATAATCTCTAACGTTTCAGGGTGGAGTGGGGGTAGCAATGTAAGAGGTATTGTGTGTTACGAGTACGTGACGTAAGGCAGTGATGTCACAAGAGAAGGCCGTCTACTAATTGACTAAATCAGGTTTGAAAGAATTATTATATTCTGTGACATCATAAGAGTGTGACGTTATGATTAACGGTAAGTGAAACACCTTGAGGAAGTAGATTATCTTGAGTGTACACTCTACGTACATGACAAACGATACACCTGTGATCGTGGCGTTTGGGAGGTGGTACACATGTAACCATGACGACTTGTGACCGTGGAGTTTGGGGTGTGTACACTTGTGATCGTGGCGTTCAGGTGGTGATTGCACGAGAGGGGAGGAAAAGAGCGTAGGGGTAAACGGCACGTGAGATGTGTAAATAATGGTAAGTGGCGTCAAATAGGACTTTCGGCAAGCGGTATTGTGACCATGCCGTCTGGGTGGTGGCCATTGTTTGTTTATATTTTATCCAACGCTAATGATGTTACTGTACATTTATTAAATAATGGTTTCATAAATTTTAAGACATTGTTGAGAGGTCACCATTTATTTAAGACATATAATAAAAATAGTAAAAATATAACATAAAGCGGTTCAATCATTGTATCTACATAGTGACGATTCTTTTTTCTGGTTTAATGAACAATTTTAGATAGTTTTGTGACTATATTGACTGTATTTTTGACACAACGAATATGTTTTTATTGTTTTAAAAAAAATGTTTTTTAGTGTCATACTCAAGTAGATGCCCCTTGGGAGTTCACTCTACGTACGAGACTTATGACAAACGGTATGTGTGACCATGGTGTATGGGTAGGTGGCACCGTTTGTTTAAATTTTTGGTTAATGACATGTGTTTACAAACATCCCGTGGAGGGAAGTGGAAAAGGTACTGGATGTTTGTAATTACCGGTAATTGGTATTGTTATAGTAATTATACACCTCGAAAGTTCGATTAGCGTCCATGATGTATGTAATAATGGTAATGTGGACATTTCTATCTATGGTTAATGACCTTATTTTACATTTATTAAATTATGTTTTTAAAAAGGCATTGATGAATGCCCTAGAGAGGTATCCAAGACATATATTAAAAATAATATTTATCCTAAGAACCAGGATAGGTTGTCGCAAATGTGGGCACATCTTCTTCTTTATCCTTAGGTTATGGCAAATGTGGGTACATCTTCAATTTCAGTTTGAGTCCCAGTTAGGTTATCCTTCCTAAACTGTGATTTGGAGTAAGATTAAATTCTGTTTGGATAACATGTCGAAGTGGCAACACAATATTGCGACGTGGATGCTAGAAAACTATAAAATTACCGCAAACTGATTACTCTACTCATCTATGGGAAAGATTGATACGCCCCTGGAGAGCATGGGAAACATAGGAAACTCAGGGAATTTGATATGACTTGAAAAAGTCGCGGAGGGATTTCCAAAAGTCACAGGAGATCAAAGTTATTTTTGTAATTTATTTTTTGAAACACAGATTAAAAGATAAACTCTTTGTAACCCATTATTTCTATCTCTAATCCATGCAATTTTGTGAAGAAATCTGACATATTTGTATTTAATAAGTCCTGTGTGGATAATTTAATACACAAAATGTGAAAAGCGAGATTATTTTTAACTCGCAGATAAATTACTAGGAAAATGCATTTTTTTGTTTGTTTGGATAAGTCAGGGAATTTTAAAACTTGAAAGGTGTATTAACCTTGTAAGTTGGCTATTAAGATTAAATAGCTACGAAACTTATTTACTTTTCTTAATCAACTTTAGAACTAATTGTGAAGCTTCTCCATCCCTCTCCTCCTTTTTCACCTAATTACACAGGATATAGATGAGTCCTTTATTTAAGTACAATTATTTTAATTCGGGTCATGAACATGTCAGTGAGATGATGCAAGGTTAGTGCTTAAGATAAACATCATGTGAACGGACTACCGCTAATATCTCGCTAATTCTCTAATTGTGTCATTACACAATAGGCGACCTGGCGGTCTAGCGGTAAGGTGTCGGGACTTCTGTGCTGGGGTCCGGGGCTCAATCCTCGCTCCCGGCACAGATTTATTTGATTTCCAAACCCTTCCTTCACCTCTGACAAGACGTGTATTAATCACAACTTGTGGAATGCCAGGCCTCTACCGTGGTTCGGATCCACTTTAAACTGTAGGTCCTCCATTTCAACTCACAATCACCCTACTGCTACACATTAGCGTAAGTGCGTACAACCCGAACGGATAGTAAGACGTGGTTCTAATAATAATAATAATTATTATTATTATTATAATGACAATGCTACATACTACTAAACCATATAATAAAGGTGTCATCCTCAGCTGTCTTGAGATTAAGTGCTTGCCTCAGGATCCGTTGTTCGTGGGTCCAAACCCAGCCGAGGTCGACGGATCTATCTTGAGTGATAAAAATCCGTAGCACAACTTCCGAAGTAAGTCCATCTGTCTCATGTCGATTGTTGCCTGTAAAAGAACCCTGGAGGATACGTGAAAAAGCCTTCTCTGCTGCTACCTGCATCGATAATGACATGACCTAAAGCAGTGGTTCTCAAACTTCTCGGACAAGCGAACCCTCTAACCAGGGAACAGCTGATTCGTGAACCCATTTATGTGGGATAATGATTACAAAAAATTAAATCATATATTTTTAATATAATACAGGGATAAATTAGTCATTTCTTTTATAGCCATAATATTTTTGATTTAAAAATAATTAAAATGTAAATGATAATAAAATAAATGCAGGTATTATATTTGCATATTTTTAGTCATAATAATTTTTGAAATAAACGTTAAAATAATTACTAAAAAATTAAAAGAAAATATGTATTATATTTGTAAATTACTGATTGTAATTACTGATCATTTATGTGAGGAATGGAATTGAAGTCTGATTCAACACTAAGAAGAGTAGAAAAGGCTTACTCATACAAATAATTGGTTGAAAAAGGCATCAGATCTTTCAGTGCATTTTATGAAAGTTCTTCATGTTGGCTGACGAGGAAACTAAAATAATAGTAAATGTCCAATTGCTCCTCTCAAAGATGTGGGAACAAAGGGCGTGGCAAACCTCCCTCCCCCTATTCGGCCTCACTTTTTGCTCAGGCTTTAATATGGGAAGGGAACGCCATTGTTTTTAATACATAGGCCTACCAGATATTTACCCTTTTATAAAAGATCTAAAAAATAAAATAAAGGTATGTTGTGGAGACCTTGGACCCACCTCACGGCCCCGGACTACACTTTGAGAATTTCTGGTCTAAAGAAACATAGTCGGCAACTGGCCGATCACAGATGAAAATATCATCATAAGTCTACCTATACTTAGCACCGTCTCTTACTACCTTTTCGGTCTATACGCTTTAGTACTAATTAAGTTATTGGGTTAGGAATTAGGAAGGTTGAATATAAAGTTAGTGAACCTGCATTTGCATGGAGGCCTAGTGGAAAACCATTAAGGAAAAACCTCCCCCAGTTCACCCAGCTGAGATTCGGACCTCGATCTCCCCCGTCCTCGGCAGTCTAGAAGCGCGTTAGCTAACTACGCCACCGAGGCGTGTGTTAACATTGATAACATTATACTATATTATAAGTATCGAAATCATCCATCAAAATTGACAGATAATCATATTGTTTGACGTATGAATGTATGAAAGTAGTTTTAGTAACTTTTATAGCTTCTCTAAAAGGTTTCTTCCTATCTGAATAATAATATGGTAAGACCTTAAATTACACGGAGTCACAGATACGTGGTTACAGTACTTTGAAATACGACAAACAACGCCCCAAACATAAAGCGCATTTAAAAAATAATAGGTGGCGTATCTAGTAAGCTGACGTACAGCTGATAGTGTAATCGCCATTTTGTTTGTTTCTATCATTAGCGCAAGTTTATATGTATGTACTCAACGCGATGCAAAAACCAAAAGAAATTTTACAAGTCTTTCAGGGCCCCTAAAAAGTTTGCCTATCTCTGGTCTAAAGCGTCTCTCTGGCGATAGATTGGAAGTTAACTGGCACATTTCCTATGTATTCTACCTCCCTCATCCCTACCCAGTTAGTGCAAATCTGCGAATAGCCCAAACTATTGTACCTAGTCACCACACCTTCTCACCTTCTCAGCTTTTATCGGTCCACGGCAGTCAGTTTGTTTGTTGGTAGAGCATCTCGGGGTAATTTACTATTATGGTGGGGGTAGAGGACGTCGCATATTAAAGAAATGGAACTTTTGAAGTAGAAGTTTTATTATGGAGAAACATTTAAGACATTGATACGAGTTTACTTAAGGTAAAGATGAAACAGTATATTTATTACATGAAAAGATGATAAAAGAATAAATGCCGTGGGCCTTCAGCCACATGGCCTTGTCTTCCCCCAACCCATCTCAAAGCACGTATTAGAACTTTACAATACCCGTCCTTTATATTCGCGTGCTGATCAAAAACAATCTCCCATCACGTCCTATCAACTCGCGTGCTAATTTGGAAGTGTTCCAGCACGTCTTCACGACTCGCGTGCTGAACCGAAAAGTGCCTTGCGTCTGACGCTTCCCTTCTACTTAGGGTCAAAAACAGACGCTTACTCGGGGATGCTGATTGGCTAGCAGTTCGCGCCAAACCTTCCCTTTCCACTGTGAGGCCACACGTGCAAGACACAGGTGCACCTCACAGCTTCCGGGTACTGATAAGATTAAAAAGCAAGTGAAAAGTAAAAGTAATAAATTTAGATGAAGCTAAGATTCCCACAAAGACTTTACGAAAATGAATAATACTAGATTTAAAAGTTAAAGGCCGAAAAATGAAGTTAATAATTTGAAATTTAAAACAAATATTGCTTACAACTTTGGTTAAGATTTAGATAACCTATATTTAATATTAAACCCAACACTTAGATATGATTAAAACATTTGATTCTAACATCTAGCTTAAATTAGGCCTAGACAAATGGAAAACAATAAGGTGTTATAAATTTAGTACTTCAGTATGATCCTATTACCATGTAAATAATGTCAAACTAATTTAGTTATTTAAAAGAAATGGTCTAAAGACCTGACCACTTTACAGCCCCCTTTGCTTTAAAAAATGGGGAAAGTTTCCCAAAATTTCACCAGTATTGAAAGCAATCTATCTAAATTTTCCTCCAAAATGACAAAGTGTGACACAAAAAAAAATGAGCAGACTGTACAGTCTTTACAAGCATGTTACAAAATGTTTACACTCCTAACTAACAGAAAAACTTATGAATTCACAGACTCCATAAATTAAAAGCTTAAGGCCAAAACCGCTATATGAGCATCCTCACAACTTCTCCTATATCACAAACAAAACTCTTTAAAAAGCTTAAGGCCAAACACGCTATATGAGCATCCTCACATCTTCTCCTATATCACAAACAAAACTCTTTAAAAAGCTTAAGGCCAAACACGCTATATGAGCATCCTCACATCTTCTCCTATATCACAAACAAAACTCTTTAAAAAGCTTAAGGCCAAACACGCTATATGAGCACTCCTACTAGATGCCTCAACACACTCTTAAAAGCCTCATGGCCAAACTCGCTATATGAGCCTCTTCACATCCACCTTTATGAACCTAACGGTCAACTAAAAATTGCTATATGAGCACTAACACTACCTAACCCAAGTGTCCTAACTTAAAAAAACCACATTAACTGAAAAATAGCATAAGTTAACAAAAAAGAATAATCCAAGAAAAAGAATAAACACAGCTAACCAGCTGAAAAAAAATACTATACAAGTACACTGTTTCAAACAGAGAAAGGGTAATATCATACACGTACACTGTTTAACAACAGAGAAAAAGTAATAACTAGGGATCTAAAATCACCTAACCGTAGATTTATTTGGGAGGACACATAACTCCAAAATAAAACAAAAGGAAAAAGCTCAAGGCCGAACCTCTCTACAGCACACATACTCCAAATTTCCTCCACACAGAACCATGTTGTACACAACCTCGAACAAAACTTTAGTAGTTGAATGCGAACTCATATTTTGTAATATTATTATTAAGAATTATTATTATTATTGTAATCACTCCTCCAACAAAATTAATTTAAAAAAAATCATTTTAAACTTGTGGCATAATATGGACTTATATTAATAAACTCCCAGAGAGCACAATAACAACAAACTCGATAAGGGCTAGCTCCCAAAAACTGGAACGTATCCTCAAAATACTTCCCGTCATACAGTGACCGACAATCCCTTTGCTTAGGCCTTCAAAACACACAAGAGGTATTCTCTTAACGGTCCAAACCTTGTCAAAATATCTGGCAACCACGGGCGGTCCAGAACTACCGCTGGCCCCCTGGTCCAGAAACACTCCCCAAAACTCTCCTAACTCGGGTGGCCCAGGTCTCAATGCCTGCCCCCTAAAACTCACAAGGTAGTTAGACCTCTGCGACAAAACCACTCTCTTGTCAAACGTCGAAGGCTCCAAGTCCTGACATTACAACACGCCACTGTATGGCCGAAATTCCCTGCCTCAACTCAACTCCTATCAAAAGTTTCCCTTAAATTACCTGCCTGTCCCTAGCTTGCTCTCCAGGACGTTAAAACTAAGTCCCGCATAAAAATCTATTCCCAAAAATATTCCACAAAATCTCTTAAAAATGGCAAAATCCCCTTTAGATGCCACAAGTCACTTGGAAAATTGTCGTTACTCGACCATGAAATTGGTTACTTTATATTAGAGTAATTGTACACAAAACCATTTGATTAATTACCCCTAATTTTATATTTGATCCTAACAGTATTTATTATTAGCCCTAAACACTCTAATAAAAATATACAGGTTTATAATTCTTTTACACCTGGAAACTTTAATGTATAATCGGATATCTTCTATTATTATTTCATTATTTTTAATGATAACTTTTCAATATTATTATTAGTTTGAAGTTAATTTTACATCCTTTAGTCCTCCATTATGCAAATTATTATTATCATCGATGATTTAAGTATTTATGAGGAGTGATACCTGACATATGAGATTGTGTACCACATCTAACTCCTTATGTGGACAGAAAAAGGACCATTGTGGCTCCAAGGATCCTTCCTCCTTGAGCGCCGGCCACCTGCTCATGTAAACAAGCTCCCCACTGGATATGCCTTTGAACAATCTGCTGCTGGAGTAAACTGATATTACTGTAAACAAACCACAACAGGATAATACTTGGTATTGTCATTGGCATACTTAGGCCTAACTCTGGAGGCCTACCTCTGCTCAGCGAGTTGGTGTACCCCGTACGCCACTCCTGGCTCCAAACAATTTTGACCACTTTCCAGAGAAACATGACAAGGTGGCCTACTTCCCTCTGATTGATGGGCATGCTTATCTTACAAGCCCCCACACTGTCCCCTAAACTCACTCTCTCTTTATTCACACTTGAGACTACCAGGCCTTCACCCCAATCTACCTGCATGTCCACAAACTTGGCATGGGCCCTTTGGCCCCCTACAAAGTGAACCGTCCTGGTTGTGGATCCCACTTCACTTTCCACCATGACACTATCACCATCACTAACTTGGTGGGCAGTGGCCACCACAACATCAACACTGGGAACTGTGACTACCTCAACCTCCTCACAATCACACCCTTGGGGCACAAACTCCTCCCCACTGTCCACTTGACTGGAGATGGTGACAATAGTGTCACAATCACCACTAACAATGTCACTAACTACATCATCACAGTCACTGACTTGAGGTACCCTAACCTCACTACATTCCTTAACATCACCGGCAATTCCACACTTATTAAGGTCAACACTAACCTCACATTTAGTGACCTCAACCTCTTTCTCTGGTTTACCCCAAGTTAAGGCACTAACTAAGTTTACCTCTAAGCTAGACATTCGAGTTGATAATTTAACCTCCAGATTATCAAACTTAGCGTTAATTTCGTCAAACATACTGATCATTTCAGCGTTGTGCGCTTTCTGTTCCCTAGCTGCCGCCATAAGTTGTTGGAACATTTTTACAATGCGTGGATCATTACATGTAACCTCTGCACCCTTATTTGGCACTTTGGCCACTACTGCTTTAGGCAACATGATTAAAAACTAGGCCCTACCAAAGTTGTAAGCAAACATAAATAAAGCCTAACCAACCAGCGCATATTCCCTACCACAATAGAAAATAAAAACTTACATTTATATTAAACAATAACAAACCCAACAAAATAAACCAGCACATCTTACCAACTTCACAGTATAAAATGTTAATACAAATTGAATGAAAATTAAATTTAAAAATTTACTTGGTGTTTTCAAACCGAAATTAAAACAAACACAAAAAAAAGAATATATAAATGTTATTTAACAGAAATTAAAAAAAAATACGATACGTTGATGATTGATGAAATGATGTCGGTTGTTCCACTCCATTCAGTCAGCTGTTTCTTCTGCTGGCGCGTGCGCGTTGGACCACCGTTCCTCTTGTACACATTTCAGCGCCACTGGTGATGCGCAGTTGAGGTGGATCGTCCTCTATCCACATCTCGAGCCCCACGTTGGGCGCCAATTTTGTACCTAGTCACCACACCTTCTCACCTTCTCAGCTTATTATCGGTCCACGGCAGTCAGTTTGTTTGTTGGTAGAGCATCTCGGGGTAATTTACTATTATGGTGGGGGTAGAGGACGTCGCATATTAAAGAAATGGAACTTGTGAAGTAGAAGTTTTATTATGGAGAAACATTTAAGACATTGATACGAGTTTACTTAAGGTAAAGATGAAACAGTATATTTATTACATGAAAAGATGATAAAAGAATAAATGCCGTGGGCCTTCAGCCACATGGCCTTGTCTTCCCCCAACCCATCTCAAAGCACGTATTAGAACTTTACAATACCCGTCCTTTATATTCGCGTGCTGATCAAAAACAATCTCCCATCACGTCCTATCAACTCGCGTGCTAATTTGGAAGTGTTCCAGCACGTCTTCACGACTCGCGTGCTGAACCGAAAAGTGCCTTGCGTCTGACGCTTCCCTTCTACTTAGGGTCAAAAACAGACGCTTACTCGGGGATGCTGATTGGCTAGCAGTTCGCGCCAAACCTTCCCTTTCCACTGTGAGGCCACACGTGCAAGACACAGGTGCACCTCACAGCTTCCGGGTACTGATAAGATTAAAAAGCAAGTGAAAAGTAAAAGTAATAAATTTAGATGAAGCTAAGATTCCCACAAAGACTTTACGAAAATGAATAATACTAGATTTAAAAGTTAAAGGCCGAAAAATGAAGTTAATAATTTGAAATTTAAAACAAATATTGCTTACAACTTTGGTTAAGATTTAGATAACCTATATTTAATATTAAACCCAACACTTAGATATGATTAAAACATTTGATTCTAACATCTAGCTTAAATTAGGCCTAGACAAATGGAAAACAATAAGGTGTTATAAATTTAGTACTTCAGTATGATCCTATTACCATGTAAATAATGTCAAACTAATTTAGTTATTTAAAAGAAATGGTCTAAAGACCTGACCACTTTACACTATTTATAAGATACACTAATTGGAAAATAAACCTCTGCCGTTGTAAATGATTCCTAAGCTACTTAAATGAGCAGTTGAGTCGTCTTATGGTTGGTTATCTTTGCCATTTTCTTGAGTTGGTATTAATTGAGTCTAGAAAAAAGGTCGTGTGACTTTAACGGAACCTGCACGATAGTAAACCTTCTCTAGTAAAAATCATCCACGCAAATGTGTCTGTATTGAGCAGCCCACTTTTTTGCGTCAAGTTTGTAACAATGTGTATGTGTGTGGCAGTTCTGGCTCAAGTAAAGGTTGCTACGTTGGTAACCTTGATCAGAGGACAGGCAGATGATCATGAGCCTTCATCTTAGTTCCTGAACATCGTAACTGGAAACTTCTTTAAACATTTTCACGTTATTTTGCTAAGTCATGTAGTAATAGTATCTCGTTAGGTACAGTTTTTTTTAACCGTAGTGTTTTGGCCTGTTTTTTTTGTTCTCTTTTAATATCCGTCCACGCTATTCACACACACACACAAACACACACACACATATATACATATATACATATAATAGTTGTGTGTAACTTTTGACAGCTGGTGTCTAATTTTGACATCTTTAAGATATTATAAATATATTTTAGCACCACGTATTACTGCCCGTTTGGGATATAAGCATAGTTACTAATTTACATTAATGTGTTAGGGATGAGGAAGGTTGAATTAAGATTAAATGTACCCGAATTTACGTTGAAGAAGATTAGAAAATCATTTAGGGAAAACCACCCTTAGTAAACCTGACTGGAATTTGAACCCCATCTTTCTGGCAGTGGCAGTCTAGTCTATGGCGGGAGTGAGGCCACTGAAGTGGCTGTTAAATAGTTACATTTTATCAATCTCAATCACTCTAAATTTATGTTTTTACGCATTATAAAAGGATCTAATCAATTTTTTTTTCCATTTTTATTTATTTGAGGTATTTAATGTCCAACACAACCTCCAGCCCCTGGACGTTAATTCATCACCGTAAATGGAAAAACCTTCATTTCACCAATGATACATTTCTCGGCCGTACCAGGAATCGAAACCGGGACCCTTAACTCCGTAGACAAACGCGCTACAAACCAACCTATGTTATACGGCACAATCATAAGTTAAAATTTGATATGTGAATTATTTATTATTTAGGTGTTCAACTATCTTCCCTGATACTTTTTTAAATGGGGAATGCTTCGACAACATCGTTACTTCCTGATGAACTTCATTTCAAGAGCGCTTTAGATTCTCTCTACACAAATGGAATAGTTTGACTTGCATAACCCAGTAGTCCCCCGCTAATTAATGTGTATTAAGTCTTACTTAAATATACTATACTAATACAGGAAGTCTCGTCTTGTCTGGTTTTCCGGTGATGGCGAGGTCTGGATTTAAATACAGGCCAGAAGAAAAGGGTGTTTTTACTTAATAGTTTCCCACTCTTTCTCCTCTTCAGCTACATTTATTCTAAATCATACCTTTGACCCCTACCCAATAAATGTAAATGTGCGGCTAGCCCTGACATATGTTGAGACGTGGGGCACAAGTTAAATGAGTCAAATTAAATCCTCAATTTTCTTGCCAAACGAACACCATAAAACCTAGAAGAATTAGATTTCACCAAGCAATAGAGAGTCTTACTAACTACTATTTTGTACCACGTCTTACTTTCTGGCCATAAATAAACTAGAACGTTCATGGCCGCCAGAGTGTAAGTTCGTCATTAAACCCTATCCTGAGACACCAAAATCCAATCTTTAACCTGACACTCCACCTCCTTCAAACCTATTTCCACAGTATCCTCCTTCGTGTTTTGGCCTACCAAGGGGTGTTGTATCTTAAAGTTGTAATCACACCAATGGGCTAGGGATTAAGAATATAAAGTTTCGAGGAAATGTAACAGAATTTTCATGGAGGAAGAGCGGGATTCGAACCCTGCCACTCCTGCCACCAGCAAACTAGACTAGTTGAGTTTGACATTTAGTCTGCTTGTCTACTGATGTAGGTGTCTAGCGGATGAACGAGTTGTTTGCCACACGCAAGCAAGTACGGTCCAATTTTGACAGGAAGGGCCTTATTTGAAAACTAGAAAAGTTATTCAATCTACTTTTATGTACATCTGTAATTTATTATAGATATTATCAATACCTATAAAATAATAATAATATACTAAAATTTCATCAATGTTGGCCGCAAAAAAAAGTGTGTATTTTCTAAAAGTGCTCTCTCTTTCTAGGAAAATTAGGCTGTTCTTTTTAATACCCTGTGGCTATCTTTGGGATAATGAGGGCACAAGGCTCTCTGGTTTTTGTGTCGGGAAGTGTATAGACAGAACTTGAAAGAGCTATTTCTTGTTATTAACATCAAGAATCGATAACAGATTTACTGTTGGGATCTAAACATTGAAGGGCCCAAAGCAATAGTTTTATTTGGGAATACTAAAGCTCACTTTTTATTAGCAGGATTATTTAGCTACATAAACAACACCACGTTACTTTTGAAACTCAATAAGTTTATTAATAAATAAAATAAGGAAAATTGACTAACCAGAAGTGTTGGTAATAATCTTAGCTGTAAAATACTAAAAAAAACAAAAAAAAAAACAGGTCAACCTAAAGAAAATATAGAGAACTAAGCTTTTCTATAATATATAATTTTAATCAATGAAGAAGTCCTAAGAAGAGTAGCTAAAACGTGATCTAACGAAGAAAGGCCAACTAGATGGCTCATATGAGAATAAAGTGAGTATTGTGTGATGTCATAGTAGGCAAAGTGTAAAGGAGAAAGGGACCAGTAGGATGACAAATGAAACTGATGAATGACCTCAAGCAAAGGAATAAGATGAAGTTTCTATATCTAAAAAAGGGGGAGCTGGTGGGATGACATGCTGGAGGTCTCAATTTGGACAAGGTAACGGACATGTCGAAAGACAGAGCACCTAAATAAATATAATGTATATCATTCCGTGAATGTGTGAATGTTTGGACTCTATTATTACAGGGTTCTCGATGTCACAAAAAAGTGTTTGGAGTTTAAAAAAAAAAGATACCCGCCTCGGTGGCGTAGTTAGCTAATGTGCTAGTCGTGTTGAGCTCGACCGCCGAGGACGGGGAGATCGAGGTTCGAATCTCGGTCGGGTGAACTGGGGGTGGTTTTTCCTAAATGGTTTTCCACTCTCCTTCCACGCAAATGCGGGTTCACTTCCTCTAAATTCAACCCTCCCAATTCCTAATTCATTAGCGTAATTAGTACTTAAGCGTATAACCCGAACGGGTAGTAAGACGCGGTGCTAAATATTATTATTATTATATTTAAAAAAAGATCTTCCCCCGAGCTGTAGATTCGCTCAAAAATCACAAAACCTTTGAACTGCCGCAATGTGATTTGGACAAACAAGAAAGTTGACTTAGAATAAACAATTTTTCGCTTGAATACGATGAAAATGTTTCTGTTAATTTACTCATTTTCGTGACATTTAATAAAACATAACATAATATTGTGGATTGTCAGTTTTTAAGATTATTTTTAAATTAATTTCAAATACGTTTGAGAGGTATTTGACGTTACCAACTGACTGACACATGACTGACAAGCTGCCACAATGATATGTCCTTCCGCCGCTATTTCATCAGTGTGAAATGGGAAACCCCAAGTGGATCATTAAAGTAGAAAGTCGTGCTAGGATATCGCGAAATCTGAACATGACTTTTTTTCTTCATTTTAAAAGTTTCTGTTCAAATATTATTATTATTAGCACGGCGTCTTACTACCTGTTCGTGTTATACACACTTACGCTAATGTGTAATGGTAGGGTGATTGTGAGATGAAATGGAGGACCTACAGTTTAACGTAGGATCCGAACCACGGTAAAGGCCTGGCATTATACACATTCACAAGTTGTGATTAATATACGTCATTTCAGAGGTGAGGGAAGGGTTTGGCAATCAGATAAATCTGTGCCGGGACCGAGGATTGAACCCCGGATCCCCAGCACAGAAGTCTGACACCTTGCCCCTAGACCCCAAGGTCACCGACTTCTGTTTAAATGCCAGTATGGTAATGAACTGTTGAGTAACCTATGTGTAGAATTTTTAAACTATTTATTGAAAAGAATAACATAGGTATGCACATTCAAACATTTTCGGTGTTGACTAGTATCGAACCCGGATAATTTAGATGGTTTCCCAAGTCACTCCATCTCACAGGGAATGAAAAAAGTTCCGTCCTCTGTAAAATACTGTAAATATATTTTGTCATATACTATAAGCCATGCTCTAGAAGAGATTACTTATAAATAAAACAAAAAGACCGGATTGCCACGTACTGGGCAAAAAATAGTTACCTTGGCACAGCCTACTCTAACAGGTATGATGACATTTGGGAACTCTAAGAACTGGTTTCTGCAACACCTTGTTATACCATAATATTAAAAATATTACAAGTCCTTAGAAAGTTAAAATTCTTCGGCCTTTTTACATCGTAATAGGACATAATTATATGCATTTGGTCATGGACTTGCGGTTAATTACCTTTGAAGGTATCCACTAAAGTTATAAAACCACGTAATTTGAATGGCAATCAATTGATAGTAAATCTTTGAGAAAATGAAACTTTATTCAATATTGAGTACATATAAACTTGCGCTCATGATAGAAACAAACAAAATGGCGATTACACTATCAGCTGTACGTCAGCTTACTAGATACGCCACCTATTATTTTTTAAATGCGCTTTATGTTTGGGGCGTTGTTTGTCGTATTTCAAAGTACTGTAACCACGTATCTGTGACTCCGTGTAATTTAAGGTCTTACCATATTATTATTCAGATAGGAAGAAACCTTTTAGAGAAGCTATAAAAGTTACTAAAACTACTTTCATACATTCATACGTCAAACAATATGATTATCTGTCAATTTTGATGGATGATTTCGATACTTATAGTATAGTATAATGTTATCAATGTTAACACCCGCCTCGGTGGCGTAGTTAGCTAACGCGCTTCTAGACTGCCGAGGACGGGGGAGATCGAGGTCCGAATCTCAGCTGGGTGAACTGGGGGAGGTTTTTCCTTAATGGTTTTCCACTAGGCCTCCATGCAAATGCAGGTTCACTAACTTTATATTCAACCTTCCTAATTCCTAACCCAATAACTTAATTAGTACTAAAGCGTATAGACCGAAAAGGTAGTAAGAGACGGTGCTAAGTATAGGTAGACTTATGATGATATTTTCATCTGTGATCGGCCAGTTGCCGACTATGTTTCTTTAGACCAGAAATTCTCAAAGTGTAGTCCGGGGCCGTGAGGTGGGTCCAAGGTCTCCACAACATACCTTTATTTTATTTTTTAGATCTTTTATAAAAGGGTAAATATCTGGTAGGCCTATGTATTAAAAACAATGGCGTTCCCTTCCCATATTAAAGCCTGAGCAAAAAGTGAGGCCGAATAGGGGGAGGGAGGTTTGCCACGCCCTTTGTTCCCACATCTTTGAGAGGAGCAATTGGACATTTACTATTATTTTAGTTTCCTCGTCAGCCAACACGAAGAACTTTCATAAAATGCACTGAAAGATCTGATGCCTTTTTCAACCAATTATTTGTATGAGTAAGCCTTTTCTACTCTTCTTAGTGTTGAATCAGACTTCAATTCCATTCCTCACATAAATGATCAGTAATTACAATCAGTAATTTACAAATATAATACATATTTTCTTTTAATTTTTTAGTAATTATTTTAACGTTTATTTCAAAAATTATTATGACTAAAAATATGCAAATATAATACCTGCATTTATTTTATTATCATTTACATTTTAATTATTTTTAAATCAAAAATATTATGGCTATAAAAGAAATGACTAATTTATCCCTGTATTATATTAAAAATATATGATTTAATTTTTTGTAATCATTATCCCACATAAATGGGTTCACGAATCAGCTGTTCCCTGGTTAGAGGGTTCGCTTGTCCGAGAAGTTTGAGAACCACTGCTTTAGGTCATGTCATTATCGATGCAGGTAGCAGCAGAGAAGGCTTTTTCACGTATCCTCCAGGGTTCTTTTACAGGCAACAATCGACATGAGACAGATGGACTTACTTCGGAAGTTGTGCTACGGATTTTTATCACTCAAGATAGATCCGTCGACCTCGGCTGGGTTTGGACCCACGAACAACGGATCCTGAGGCAAGCACTTAATCTCAAGACAGCTGAGGATGACACCTTTATTATATGGTTTAGTAGTATGTAGCATTGTCATTATAATAATAATAATAATAATTATTATTATTAGAACCACGTCTTACTATCCGTTCGGGTTGTACGCACTTACGCTAATGTGTAGCAGTAGGGTGATTGTGAGTTGAAATGGAGGACCTACAGTTTAAAGTGGATCCGAACCACGGTAGAGGCCTGGCATTCCACAAGTTGTGATTAATACACGTCTTGTCAGAGGTGAAGGAAGGGTTTGGAAATCAAATAAATCTGTGCCGGGAGCGAGGATTGAGCCCGGACCCCAGCACAGAAGTCCCGACACCTTACCGCTAGACCGCCAGGTCGCCTATTGTGTAATGACACAATTAGAGAATTAGCGAGATATTAGCGGTAGTCCGTTCACATGATGTTTATCTTAAGCACTAACCTTGCATCATCTCACTGACATGTTCATGACCCGAATTAAAATAATTGTACTTAAATAAAGGACTCATCTATATCCTGTGTAATTAGGTGAAAAAGGAGGAGAGGGATGGAGAAGCTTCACAATTAGTTCTAAAGTTGATTAAGAAAAGTAAATAAGTTTCGTAGCTATTTAATCTTAATAGCCAACTTACAAGGTTAATACACCTTTCAAGTTTTAAAATTCCCTGACTTATCCAAACAAACAAAAAAATGCATTTTCCTAGTAATTTATCTGCGAGTTAAAAATAATCTCGCTTTTCACATTTTGTGTATTAAATTATCCACACAGGACTTATTAAATACAAATATGTCAGATTTCTTCACAAAATTGCATGGATTAGAGATAGAAATAATGGGTTACAAAGAGTTTATCTTTTAATCTGTGTTTCAAAAAATAAATTACAAAAATAACTTTGATCTCCTGTGACTTTTGGAAATCCCTCCGCGACTTTTTCAAGTCATATCAAATTCCCTGAGTTTCCTATGTTTCCCATGCTCTCCAGGGGCGTATCAATCTTTCCCATAGATGAGTAGAGTAATCAGTTTGCGGTAATTTTATAGTTTTCTAGCATCCACGTCGCAATATTGTGTTGCCACTTCGACATGTTATCCAAACAGAATTTAATCTTACTCCAAATCACAGTTTAGGAAGGATAACCTAACTGGGACTCAAACTGAAATTGAAGATGTACCCACATTTGCCATAACCTAAGGATAAAGAAGAAGATGTGCCCACATTTGCGACAACCTATCCTGGTTCTTAGGATAAATATTATTTTTAATATATGTCTTGGATACCTCTCTAGGGCATTCATCAATGCCTTTTTAAAAACATAATTTAATAAATGTAAAATAAGGTCATTAACCATAGATAGAAATGTCCACATTACCATTATTACATACATCATGGACGCTAATCGAACTTTCGAGGTGTCTAATTACTATAACGATACCAATTACCGGTAATTACAAACATCCAGTACCTTTTCCACTTCCCTCCACGGGATGTTTGTAAACACATGTCATTAACCAAAAATTTAAACAAACGGTGCCACCTACCCATACACCATGGTCACACATACCGTTTGTCATAAGTCTCGTACGTAGAGTGAACTCCCAAGGGGCATCTACTTGAGTATGACACTAAAAAACATTTTTTTAAAAACAATAAAAACATATTCGTTGTGTCAAAAATACAGTCAATATAGTCACAAAACTATCTAAAATTGTTCATTAAACCAGAAAAAAGAATCGTCACTATGTAGATACAATGATTGAACCGCTTTATGTTATATTTTTACTATTTTTATTATATGTCTTAAATAAATGGTGACCTCTCATCAATGTCTTAAAATTTATGAAACCATTATTTAATAAATGTACAGTAACATCATTAGCGTTGGATAGAATGTAAACAAACAATGGCCACCACCCAGACGGCATGGTCACAATACCGCTTGCCGAAAGTCCTATTTGACGCCACTTACCATTATTTACACATCTCACGTGCCGTTTACCCCTACGCTCTTTTCCTCCCCTCTCGTGCAATCACCACCTGAATGCCACGATCACAAGTGTACCACACCCCAAACTCCACGGTCACAAGTCGTCATGGTTACATGTGTACCACCTCCCAAACGCCACGATCACAGGTGTATCGTTTGTCATGTACGTAGAGTGTACACTCAAGATAATCTACTTCCTCAAGGTGTTTCACTTACCGTTAATCATAACGTCACACTCTTATGATGTCACAGAATATAATAATTCTTTCAAACCTGATTTAGTCAATTAGTAGACGGCCTTCTCTTGTGACATCACTGCCTTACGTCACGTACTCGTAACACACAATACCTCTTACATTGCTACCCCCACTCCACCCCTGAAACGTTAGAGATTATTATTTAAATATATCTAACCTAGCTACCCCCACTCCAACCCTGAAACGTCAGAGAATATTATTATTTAAATATATAACACAGTTACCCCCACTCCAACCCTGAAACGTCATTGAATATTCATTCAAAATTTATTCAAGTGACGTCAAACACACCATCACTGGCTCAGTGACAATCGCCTTATACGTCACAGTCACAAATACTGCCTCAGTGATGAAACGGGTCTCAGTGACGATCGCCTTATACGTCACAGTCACAAATACTGCCTCAGTGATGAAACGGGATAGAGTCGGGCTATCACTACTAATGTTTAGCAAACAATGATTTATACAAAACGATAATACATTAAATTAAATTAAATTAAATTAAATTAAATTAAATTAGGAGTCATAAACATTATCATCAACTGTTTCCAGCCTGTGGCCGGGTCACTTTAGTAAAATGCCTTCATCTTCTTCTATTCTTCCAACATTCTTCCTCCTTTAATCGCTTCCATTTTTCTTTCACTTGCATATTTTCTGTTATCTGCTGCTCCCATCTCTTTCTTGACCTCCCTTGCGGTCTTTTTCCCACATACTCACTCTCCATCATTCTCTTTGACATCCTTTCCTTCTCCATACCATTTCAGTCTTGCTTTCTCTTCCATCTCATTTACTCACTCTACGCCCACTCTTTCCTCACAAACTTCATTACCATGGCCTCCACTTTCCTAGTCTTTCTTACATTCAATTTCCATGTTTCTACTGCATGTGTGACAATAGGTACAAAGTATACCCTGTACAAAACTTCCTTACACTTCAAGGTCACTTCTCTTCTCCATAGCAGGTTTCTTACACACCTATAGAACAACTCTCCCTGCTGTCCTCTTCTCATTACATTCTCTCTACTTCCACCTTTTGCCTCAATCACGCTTCCAAGATATTTTACTTTTTGTACTTTTCTCAGCTCTACTCCATTCAACCTTAGTTCAAGTATTACATAAGCACATTTTTGGCAATTTTCAACACCTCCCTCCCCTTTGTAAGCAAAAATAAGCAAATGCCTGACCCCTCCACCCTCTTGCTTATGTAAGATATGTAGACTTTTTCATTTGTTCACAGGAATAACTTATTTTATAGAATCTTGCTTATAGCCTGAACAGGTAGTAAGATGCAATGATAAAAAAAAAAATCCATGCAATTTATAAATTGCCGTTAATTATTGACATAGAGGTGTAAATTAAAATTATGAAATAATTAACATTTAACACTCATACATTGAATTTAAATTTATTGAAGATGTAAAATTAAAACAAGTTATAAAACTTTAAAATTCTAATTTACTTTTAATTGAGTTATACACTAAAAGTATTATTAGTGAATACAAGAATATTATATTTATTAAAAACACACCCTAAACTCCATTTAATCCGATGACCAAGATCCTTGAATCCACGTATCAACACTTTCAATTAACATGTTTATATTTGGGGAGGCTCGGTCACTCAAGCTTTGGCTTCCTTCTATAAGCTTCTCCACTTCTTCCTCGTTTAGCCACTCAGCATCTTCATTGCTGCCCAAAGTCAAGCACCTCCTTATAGCTTTACTAGGCCTTATCCTCTTCCTTGTCATTACCATCACTTCACATTTTACCATGCTAAATTTCACTTCACTATCTTTCACTTCCTCATTCAATTCTTGTAGTTGTTCCTGTACTTACTCTTTCTTCTCCTCCCATACCATCAAGTCATCAGCAAACATCATGGCTTACATTACCCCCTCTTTGCCCCCAACCCCCCGTTTTATTGACACTTTGTTCATGGCCATTACCATTTCATATAATAGTAGCGAGGGTACGCCCCTGCTTCACTTCATTTTTTATATGGAACCAAGCACTCTTCATCACTCTTCATCTTAATACAACTCCTGTTATTCTCATACTTGCTTTTCACTCACATTACAACTCCTCTTTCCACTTCGGCCGCCTTCATCGCCTTCCAAACTTTATTTCTATCCATGCTATCATATGTATTCTCCACATCCATTACCAAGTCTTTCGTAAACATTAGTCATAATTGGACAATATTAAGGAACCTTTGTTAAATACAACATATTACAACATATTGAAAACAAAAAAATTAAATAATCATGCTCGTGAATTTGATTTTATATTTATTCCATGTGAAGGCTATATTAATTTGTTTAAAATTCTTATATGTATGTTATATTTCATTTGTGTAGATGGTGCTAACAAATATTTGAATATTTAATATCATAGGTATTAAAAACCATATGAAAATTACACTGGTTGGCAGCCATTTTGCATCTGGTGTGTGATACATCAATTAGTATGTATTTTTGGTTGTAGAATCTGAATCTGCCTTCGGAAATGCTCTGTCACGTAAGGTTTTTAAGATATTTGATATAATTTTTTTTAGATTTTTGTGTTTGTGCTATGATATTTTTTTTCATGAATTATCACTGACTATGCTTATGCTGGTTGCACTCTGTATTTGGATGCAATATATGATGGAAGAAGTTCTAAAAATAGTCACTAGATGCCAGGGCAATTTAGTTGAGGGGGAATGGTACTGCCATTGGCAGCTAGATGTGACTCAGCTAGCCACGTTAGCCCTGCTGTTTAGTGCGTGTTGAAACTTGGATGGTGTTAGTCACTTTGTATGTTTCTCTTTATTGATACCTTAGTTTGTGTTATTGTGTGTTTTTGTTTTTCCTGTTTGAACTAATGAGACGTTCTGATACTTTTAGGTTATAGTTAGTACAGTGTTCTTAATGTAATGGCAACTGCTAAACTTCGTGGGTGTGTAAACCACCCAGATAACTTTTGCTATGTATGTGGTAAGTTCACTCCAAAAACCCAAAGAAAGCCAATCACTGACTTAGTTAAGATGGCTTATAAACTGTACTTTGATTGTGTTCTTGGAGATCAGCATAAACCCTTTATATCCCATATTGCTTGCATAACCTGCGCAGCTACCTTTATAGAATGGATGAAAGGAATCCACTGAGTCATGCCATTTGCTGTTCCAATGGTGCGATCCAAAAGTTCATATTGACTGTTATTTTTGACTGACAAATATTGCAGGACATTCCAATAAAACTAAACATACAATTAAATATCCAAATGTTTCTTCAGTTCATATGCCTGTGCCTCATGGGGTAGGCTTACCTGTTCGTGCTTGTCACTTGCAAATCACTGCATAGAACCATAAGAGGAAAGTGAAAGAGAAGATGTACGACCTTTGGAAGAATACATCCCTGAAACTCATGGCAGATCGCCTCACCTCATAGAACATATGGAACTGAACGATTTGGTCCGAGATTTGAAACTTTCTAAACAGCAAGCTGAGCTGTTGGGTTCTATACTGCAACAATGGAACCTTCTAGAGCAAGGCACAAAGATTTCAAGTTCTAGAACCAGAAATAGCTGTTGGAATTCTTAATTTCAAAATAACCAGACAATATTTGTGTGTGTGCACAGACGTGAATGGTTTGATGATGGAGTTGGGTGTTACACATAATGGCAATCTTCCATCTGGTGCATGTGGTGGACATGAGGGGAACTTATGAAAGTATGGCTTTGCTGATGGAGGGAATCAAATATAAAGATTAGGAGGGGCAGATATGCTGTAATTTAAAAGTATGAGTAAAGTAAAAGTAAAGGTATGATGACATTTGGGAACTCTAAGAACTGGTTTCTGCAACACCTTGTTATACCATAATATTAAAAATATTACAAGTCCTTAGAAAGTTAAAATTCTTCGGCCTTTTTACATCGTAATAGGACATAATTATATGCATTTGGTCATGGACTTGCGGTTAATTACCTTTGAAGGTATCCACTAAAGTTATAAAACCACGTAATTTGAATGGCAATCAATTGATAGTAAATCTTTGAGAAAATGAAACTTTATTCAATATTGAGTACATATAAACTTGCGCTCATGATAGAAACAAACAAAATGGCGATTACACTATCAGCTGTACGTCAGCTTACTAGATACGCCACCTATTATTTTTTAAATGCGCTTTATGTTTGGGGCGTTGTTTGTCGTATTTCAAAGTACTGTAACCACGTATCTGTGACTCCGTGTAATTTAAGGTCTTACCATATTATTATTCAGATAGGAAGAAACCTTTTAGAGAAGCTATAAAAGTTACTAAAACTACTTTCATACATTCATACGTCAAACAATATGATTATCTGTCAATTTTGATGGATGATTTCGATACTTATAGTATAGTATAATGTTATCAATGTTAACACCCGCCTCGGTGGCGTAGTTAGCTAACGCGCTTCTAGACTGCCGAGGACGGGGGAGATCGAGGTCCGAATCTCAGCTGGGTGAACTGGGGGAGGTTTTTCCTTAATGGTTTTCCACTAGGCCTCCATGCAAATGCAGGTTCACTAACTTTATATTCAACCTTCCTAATTCCTAACCCAATAACTTAATTAGTACTAAAGCGTATAGACCGAAAAGGTAGTAAGAGACGGTGCTAAGTATAGGTAGACTTATGATGATATTTTCATCTGTGATCGGCCAGTTGCCGACTATGTTTCTTTAGACCAGAAATTCTCAAAGTGTAGTCCGGGGCCGTGAGGTGGGTCCAAGGTCTCCACAACATACCTTTATTTTATTTTTTAGATCTTTTATAAAAGGGTAAATATCTGGTAGGCCTATGTATTAAAAACAATGGCGTTCCCTTCCCATATTAAAGCCTGAGCAAAAAGTGAGGCCGAATAGGGGGAGGGAGGTTTGCCACGCCCTTTGTTCCCACATCTTTGAGAGGAGCAATTGGACATTTACTATTATTTTAGTTTCCTCGTCAGCCAACACGAAGAACTTTCATAAAATGCACTGAAAGATCTGATGCCTTTTTCAACCAATTATTTGTATGAGTAAGCCTTTTCTACTCTTCTTAGTGTTGAATCAGACTTCAATTCCATTCCTCACATAAATGATCAGTAATTACAATCAGTAATTTACAAATATAATACATATTTTCTTTTAATTTTTTAGTAATTATTTTAACGTTTATTTCAAAAATTATTATGACTAAAAATATGCAAATATAATACCTGCATTTATTTTATTATCATTTACATTTTAATTATTTTTAAATCAAAAATATTATGGCTATAAAAGAAATGACTAATTTATCCCTGTATTATATTAAAAATATATGATTTAATTTTTTGTAATCATTATCCCACATAAATGGGTTCACGAATCAGCTGTTCCCTGGTTAGAGGGTTCGCTTGTCCGAGAAGTTTGAGAACCACTGCTTTAGGTCATGTCATTATCGATGCAGGTAGCAGCAGAGAAGGCTTTTTCACGTATCCTCCAGGGTTCTTTTACAGGCAACAATCGACATGAGACAGATGGACTTACTTCGGAAGTTGTGCTACGGATTTTTATCACTCAAGATAGATCCGTCGACCTCGGCTGGGTTTGGACCCACGAACAACGGATCCTGAGGCAAGCACTTAATCTCAAGACAGCTGAGGATGACACCTTTATTATATGGTTTAGTAGTATGTAGCATTGTCATTATAATAATAATAATAATAATTATTATTATTAGAACCACGTCTTACTATCCGTTCGGGTTGTACGCACTTACGCTAATGTGTAGCAGTAGGGTGATTGTGAGTTGAAATGGAGGACCTACAGTTTAAAGTGGATCCGAACCACGGTAGAGGCCTGGCATTCCACAAGTTGTGATTAATACACGTCTTGTCAGAGGTGAAGGAAGGGTTTGGAAATCAAATAAATCTGTGCCGGGAGCGAGGATTGAGCCCCGGACCCCAGCACAGAAGTCCCGACACCTTACCGCTAGACCGCCAGGTCGCCTATTGTGTAATGACACAATTAGAGAATTAGCGAGATATTAGCGGTAGTCCGTTCACATGATGTTTATCTTAAGCACTAACCTTGCATCATCTCACTGACATGTTCATGACCCGAATTAAAATAATTGTACTTAAATAAAGGACTCATCTATATCCTGTGTAATTAGGTGAAAAAGGAGGAGAGGGATGGAGAAGCTTCACAATTAGTTCTAAAGTTGATTAAGAAAAGTAAATAAGTTTCGTAGCTATTTAATCTTAATAGCCAACTTACAAGGTTAATACACCTTTCAAGTTTTAAAATTCCCTGACTTATCCAAACAAACAAAAAAATGCATTTTCCTAGTAATTTATCTGCGAGTTAAAAATAATCTCGCTTTTCACATTTTGTGTATTAAATTATCCACACAGGACTTATTAAATACAAATATGTCAGATTTCTTCACAAAATTGCATGGATTAGAGATAGAAATAATGGGTTACAAAGAGTTTATCTTTTAATCTGTGTTTCAAAAAATAAATTACAAAAATAACTTTGATCTCCTGTGACTTTTGGAAATCCCTCCGCGACTTTTTCAAGTCATATCAAATTCCCTGAGTTTCCTATGTTTCCCATGCTCTCCAGGGGCGTATCAATCTTTCCCATAGATGAGTAGAGTAATCAGTTTGCGGTAATTTTATAGTTTTCTAGCATCCACGTCGCAATATTGTGTTGCCACTTCGACATGTTATCCAAACAGAATTTAATCTTACTCCAAATCACAGTTTAGGAAGGATAACCTAACTGGGACTCAAACTGAAATTGAAGATGTACCCACATTTGCCATAACCTAAGGATAAAGAAGAAGATGTGCCCACATTTGCGACAACCTATCCTGGTTCTTAGGATAAATATTATTTTTAATATATGTCTTGGATACCTCTCTAGGGCATTCATCAATGCCTTTTTAAAAACATAATTTAATAAATGTAAAATAAGGTCATTAACCATAGATAGAAATGTCCACATTACCATTATTACATACATCATGGACGCTAATCGAACTTTCGAGGTGTCTAATTACTATAACGATACCAATTACCGGTAATTACAAACATCCAGTACCTTTTCCACTTCCCTCCACGGGATGTTTGTAAACACATGTCATTAACCAAAAATTTAAACAAACGGTGCCACCTACCCATACACCATGGTCACACATACCGTTTGTCATAAGTCTCGTACGTAGAGTGAACTCCCAAGGGGCATCTACTTGAGTATGACACTAAAAAACATTTTTTTAAAAACAATAAAAACATATTCGTTGTGTCAAAAATACAGTCAATATAGTCACAAAACTATCTAAAATTGTTCATTAAACCAGAAAAAAGAATCGTCACTATGTAGATACAATGATTGAACCGCTTTATGTTATATTTTTACTATTTTTATTATATGTCTTAAATAAATGGTGACCTCTCATCAATGTCTTAAAATTTATGAAACCATTATTTAATAAATGTACAGTAACATCATTAGCGTTGGATAGAATGTAAACAAACAATGGCCACCACCCAGACGGCATGGTCACAATACCGCTTGCCGAAAGTCCTATTTGACGCCACTTACCATTATTTACACATCTCACGTGCCGTTTACCCCTACGCTCTTTTCCTCCCCTCTCGTGCAATCACCACCTGAATGCCACGATCACAAGTGTACCACACCCCAAACTCCACGGTCACAAGTCGTCATGGTTACATGTGTACCACCTCCCAAACGCCACGATCACAGGTGTATCGTTTGTCATGTACGTAGAGTGTACACTCAAGATAATCTACTTCCTCAAGGTGTTTCACTTACCGTTAATCATAACGTCACACTCTTATGATGTCACAGAATATAATAATTCTTTCAAACCTGATTTAGTCAATTAGTAGACGGCCTTCTCTTGTGACATCACTGCCTTACGTCACGTACTCGTAACACACAATACCTCTTACATTGCTACCCCCACTCCACCCCTGAAACGTTAGAGATTATTATTTAAATATATCTAACCTAGCTACCCCCACTCCAACCCTGAAACGTCAGAGAATATTATTATTTAAATATATAACACAGTTACCCCCACTCCAACCCTGAAACGTCATTGAATATTCATTCAAAATTTATTCAAGTGACGTCAAACACACCATCACTGGCTCAGTGACAATCGCCTTATACGTCACAGTCACAAATACTGCCTCAGTGATGAAACGGGTCTCAGTGACGATCGCCTTATACGTCACAGTCACAAATACTGCCTCAGTGATGAAACGGGATAGAGTCGGGCTATCACTACTAATGTTTAGCAAACAATGATTTATACAAAACGATAATACATTAAATTAAATTAAATTAAATTAAATTAAATTAAATTAGGAGTCATAAACATTATCATCAACTGTTTCCAGCCTGTGGCCGGGTCACTTTAGTAAAATGCCTTCATCTTCTTCTATTCTTCCAACATTCTTCCTCCTTTAATCGCTTCCATTTTTCTTTCACTTGCATATTTTCTGTTATCTGCTGCTCCCATCTCTTTCTTGACCTCCCTTGCGGTCTTTTTCCCACATACTCACTCTCCATCATTCTCTTTGACATCCTTTCCTTCTCCATACCATTTCAGTCTTGCTTTCTCTTCCATCTCATTTACTCACTCTACGCCCACTCTTTCCTCACAAACTTCATTACCATGGCCTCCACTTTCCTAGTCTTTCTTACATTCAATTTCCATGTTTCTACTGCATGTGTGACAATAGGTACAAAGTATACCCTGTACAAAACTTCCTTACACTTCAAGGTCACTTCTCTTCTCCATAGCAGGTTTCTTACACACCTATAGAACAACTCTCCCTGCTGTCCTCTTCTCATTACATTCTCTCTACTTCCACCTTTTGCCTCAATCACGCTTCCAAGATATTTTACTTTTTGTACTTTTCTCAGCTCTACTCCATTCAACCTTAGTTCAAGTATTACATAAGCACATTTTTGGCAATTTTCAACACCTCCCTCCCCTTTGTAAGCAAAAATAAGCAAATGCCTGACCCCTCCACCCTCTTGCTTATGTAAGATATGTAGACTTTTTCATTTGTTCACAGGAATAACTTATTTTATAGAATCTTGCTTATAGCCTGAACAGGTAGTAAGATGCAATGATAAAAAAAAAAATCCATGCAATTTATAAATTGCCGTTAATTATTGACATAGAGGTGTAAATTAAAATTATGAAATAATTAACATTTAACACTCATACATTGAATTTAAATTTATTGAAGATGTAAAATTAAAACAAGTTATAAAACTTTAAAATTCTAATTTACTTTTAATTGAGTTATACACTAAAAGTATTATTAGTGAATACAAGAATATTATATTTATTAAAAACACACCCTAAACTCCATTTAATCCGATGACCAAGATCCTTGAATCCACGTATCAACACTTTCAATTAACATGTTTATATTTGGGGAGGCTCGGTCACTCAAGCTTTGGCTTCCTTCTATAAGCTTCTCCACTTCTTCCTCGTTTAGCCACTCAGCATCTTCATTGCTGCCCAAAGTCAAGCACCTCCTTATAGCTTTACTAGGCCTTATCTCTTCCTTGTCATTACCATCACTTCACATTTTACCATGCTAAATTTCACTTCACTATCTTTCACTTCCTCATTCAATTCTTGTAGTTGTTCCTGTACTTACTCTTTCTTCTCCTCCCATACCATCAAGTCATCAGCAAACATCATGGCTTACATTACCCCCTCTTGCCCCCAACCCCCCGTTTTATTGACACTTTGTTCATGGCCATTACCATTTCATATAATAGTAGCGAGGGTACGCCCCTGCTTCACTTCATTTTTTATATGGAACCAAGCACTCTTCATCACTCTTCATCTTAATACAACTCCTGTTATTCTCATACTTGCTTTTCACTCACATTACAACTCCTCTTTCCACTTCGGCCGCCTTCATCGCCTTCCAAACTTTATTTCTATCCATGCTATCATATGTATTCTCCACATCCATTACCAAGTCTTTCGTAAACATTAGTCATAATTGGACAATATTAAGGAACCTTTGTTAAATACAACATATTACAACATATTGAAAACAAAAAAATTAAATAATCATGCTCGTGAATTTGATTTTATATTTATTCCATGTGAAGGCTATATTAATTTGTTTAAAATTCTTATATGTATGTTATATTTCATTTGTGTAGATGGTGCTAACAAATATTTGAATATTTAATATCATAGGTATTAAAAACCATATGAAAATTACACTGGTTGGCAGCCATTTTGCATCTGGTGTGTGATACATCAATTAGTATGTATTTTTGGTTGTAGAATCTGAATCTGCCTTCGGAAATGCTCTGTCACGTAAGGTTTTTAAGATATTTGATATAATTTTTTTTAGATTTTTGTGTTTGTGCTATGATATTTTTTTTCATGAATTATCACTGACTATGCTTATGCTGGTTGCACTCTGTATTTGGATGCAATATATGATGGAAGAAGTTCTAAAAATAGTCACTAGATGCCAGGGCAATTTAGTTGAGGGGGAATGGTACTGCCATTGGCAGCTAGATGTGACTCAGCTAGCCACGTTAGCCCTGCTGTTTAGTGCGTGTTGAAACTTGGATGGTGTTAGTCACTTTGTATGTTTCTCTTTATTGATACCTTAGTTTGTGTTATTGTGTGTTTTTGTTTTTCCTGTTTGAACTAATGAGACGTTCTGATACTTTTAGGTTATAGTTAGTACAGTGTTCTTAATGTAATGGCAACTGCTAAACTTCGTGGGTGTGTAAACCACCCAGATAACTTTTGCTATGTATGTGGTAAGTTCACTCCAAAAACCCAAAGAAAGCCAATCACTGACTTAGTTAAGATGGCTTATAAACTGTACTTTGATTGTGTTCTTGGAGATCAGCATAAACCCTTTATATCCCATATTGCTTGCATAACCTGCGCAGCTACCTTTATAGAATGGATGAAAGGAATCCACTGAGTCATGCCATTTGCTGTTCCAATGGTGCGATCCAAAAGTTCATATTGACTGTTATTTTTGACTGACAAATATTGCAGGACATTCCAATAAAACTAAACATACAATTAAATATCCAAATGTTTCTTCAGTTCATATGCCTGTGCCTCATGGGGTAGGCTTACCTGTTCGTGCTTGTCACTTGCAAATCACTGCATAGAACCATAAGAGGAAAGTGAAAGAGAAGATGTACGACCTTTGGAAGAATACATCCCTGAAACTCATGGCAGATCGCCTCACCTCATAGAACATATGGAACTGAACGATTTGGTCCGAGATTTGAAACTTTCTAAACAGCAAGCTGAGCTGTTGGGTTCTATACTGCAACAATGGAACCTTCTAGAGCAAGGCACAAAGATTTCAAGTTCTAGAACCAGAAATAGCTGTTGGAATTCTTAATTTCAAAATAACCAGACAATATTTGTGTGTGTGCACAGACGTGAATGGTTTGATGATGGAGTTGGGTGTTACACATAATGGCAATCTTCCATCTGGTGCATGTGGTGGACATGAGGGGAACTTATGAAAGTATGGCTTTGCTGATGGAGGGAATCAAATATAAAGATTAGGAGGGGCAGATATGCTGTAATTTAAAAGTTGTCGCACTGCTTGCAGGTTTACAGGGTGGATTCACAAAATACTGTTTTTTTGTGCTTGGGGGACAGCCGAGACACCAAGACCCACTACAAAGTCAAGGAATGGCCTGTAAGGAAATTATACATTGCTGGAAAGGAAAATGTGAAATTTACTCCATGGGTTGAGCCGAGTAAAGTCATTTTGCCTCTGCTTCATATAAAGTTAGGCTTGATGAAGAACTTTGTTGTTGAAATATCCAACATTTGATGCTAAGCTTACAAATATTGAGGTAACTGCTTGGTCCTCTTTCAAAACCATTGTTTACGGCTCTTTGGGCAACAGAAAAGACGATAAATATGTTTCCATAGTGAGTGTTCTCTTGGACAACTACAAGAACATGGAGTGTAGAATGTCACTAAAAATTCCCTTTTTACACTCGCAGTTTGACTTTTCCCCAGAAAATTGTGGTGCTGTTAGTGACGGACAGGGTAAACGCTTTCACCAAGATATCCTGACCATGGAGCATCGTTACCAAGGACACTGGAACCCTTCGATAATGGGCGATTACTGTTGATTTCTTTTTAGGGAGATGAAACACCTTTCAAAAGAAAAGCATCGTCATTCCATTTTGTCAAAGAAAAATGACATTAAACTTTGTAAATATTAATATCGTGGCTTAATGTGGATTATTTTAATGCTTTTTGTTGGTTTCAATTAGTTAGTTTTTTACACTATCAAGAAAACATAAGTGACTGGGGTTTCTTCGGGGAGACATGCTGACAGCTCACCTAACCGTACCGGTTCTTTAAACCAATCGTTCGCCATTACTCGGCCACGCGAAGGGCGTGTATTGAACTCTGCTTTTATAGTATTCAGGATCCAAGCTGTCCACCAGAGTCAGGAAGTTAAGGTTCAGAACAAAGTTAAAGTAGAACAATTAATGACCGAGAAAAAAGATCACCCTTTGAATGTGGATTCGACCCAAAAAGATATGAGGGCTATGTTTTGTTTGTATTTAAAATGGTAAATAGTTGCTAATGTTGTATTATTGTCTTTGTATTAATGCTATGTATCTTGAAAATGTGACATAATAAAAAGAATCTGATTTTTCCACTGAATTCAGCACCCGAAAATAAGTTATATCCACCCATTTACAAACCAAATACAGAAAAAAAGTTTCAATTTGTTGACCATTGTTATTTTGGTGTCAAATATAGACAGGTTAAACTAAGGAAATTTAAAGTGTAAGAAAGGTTACCATTAATGAATTTTAAATTTTTTATTTTATAGCATCGCGTCTTACTACCCATTCGGACTAAATGCTTTAAATATAGTTGATTTGAAAATGGATGATTTATCTTAATTCCATTTCTCTTTGGTTATAAGGCTGCTGAAGCTGCTATTTGTATAAGACTAGTTTTGATGTGTTAGCATCATCTTTAGGTCTTCATGAAAGAAAATGCAACAAAACATGGTTAAATATAATTATATTTATGTATATTGTTGCTTGTAATATGTTGTAATATGTTGTATTTAACAAAGGCTCCTTAATATTGTCCAATTATGACAATCATAATTTTTACTCCTATTGTAATTTAACGTATTATCTTTTTGTATACCTCATTGTTTGCTAAACAATGCACAATTTTACTCATTTTTTCCATAATTAATTCATTTATTCTAATTGATTGTTTTCCAAGCAATATCAATACTAAATTTCAAATGTGTAGAATTTTTTTTAGATATATATAAAATATATCGTACCCTTATACATTCATCAAAGTTTTTTATTTAGAAATGTTTTCTAAAATGCGAAGATAATTTTGGGTCTTTAAGAAAATAGGCTCTATACTTTTAAAAGTTTGGGCAGTCCTAATCTGTTAATGATCAGAATAAATAGGCCTTCCATTTGATTCAGTTTTAAAATCATTAGTAAACTAAAATACATATTAAATGTGGGCCCGATAAAATATTAAATTCAAGATTTAAAAAAACTTTGATTTTATTCAAATTTTTATTTTATTAGCGATTAAGGTGTATAGCCTAATAGTGGTTATGTAACAAACCTGACAATCAGGACTTATACTTTTTATTTACCACTTAATGTGAACAAAATCATATTTGAAGAGAATAAATGGTACAAACTTTCTCATATAGCTTGGCTTGAGGGGGAAAAAATCATTTAACAGGTTGTTCGTTAAATGATTTATATTTGTAAAAATAAAAAATATTCTTATTTTGAAAAACAATTCCCAGATACCCATTTTGAACTCAATCTTAAAGGTAATTTTTGAAGAAAAAAAAACTAACATAATTCATTATCATTTAAAATAGTCTCCAAATACCAATATGAACAAAATAGTTTGAGCTATTTTCAAATTTTTAAAAATTTTCAGAAATCAAACACTTTTTAAGAAAAACAAATACATATATGTATATATATTAATGTAAAAAAACTGTAAAAAAATAACCATTATGAACAAAATCGCTAAGGCTATAGTTTTTAAATATTCAAATTTAAAATAAACCAGTAATCAATAAACTACCCTTATATGAATTTTCCTCCAAAAAACAAGTATAAACTTTTGTTTGACACGTCAAACATTCCCCAAATATGCATCTTAAACAAGATTCACTAGCAATTTTTAAAATGTTTGAAAATTACTTAGCATTAAACTAATTAAACTAATTTTTACCTAAATTACAAGTATACAGTGTTATTTGTCAGGCAAAACACTCCCTAGACATCAATTTTAAACAAATTTGTAATTAAAAAAGAAAATCACTCAACAATAAACTACCGTTAATTTGAGGGATAGCGTCGAAATAAATAAAAGTGCTGACAACATCTAAATATCATGTATGAACAAAATATATCAAACTGTTTCAGATCTGTAACCAGGGACAGACAGAATTGTAAAATCCATTATTTTGGGTTCGCTCACACATAAAGCGTAAAGATTCATCAAATCTCAAGATAAAAAATGTTCATGATTACAATACTTTCTCTTGATATTATAAAGTAAAAAAAAAAAAGTAATGTGGGAAAGTTAAACTTTATGGCTCTCATATATGTTGAGATTCAGATTTGTAGGAAATTCAAGAAAAAGTGTATTCACCCCCATCTCTGATGTATCCTTAATTTAACCATTCCCTTTATTCCTGCCATGTTAACTTTGTCACTTGTCCTAACCATCCTATTTCATACTAAGACCAATAAAACAGGCTATGCACTGAATTGATTGTTTTTGATTGTAGGTTTTCCAGAGCGAGCTGAGTACTTGGCAAAGTCTAAACCTGTGTCGATGTTTGGGAGCAATAGCTGGTTGGATACTTATGGTACTGGTATCATCAGATGACATGTTACACATACATTTAGTGGCCATGCTTAGATACCAAACACCAAATCTCCAGGGGTCTACAAAGTATTGATTGTCAAGAAGTGAATTTAGTGGATATGCTTGAATATATTACACGCCAAACCTCCAGGGGTCTGCAACAAAAAATCATGTTAGATGTACAGGGCTTAAAAAAGCCTCGCCTGCTTGTTTGTGACAAGGGAAAATTTTTGCTTGGCGAGTAAAAAAATCTGTTTTTAGTTGTTAATTTTGTTATGGCTGAGCTGAATCCTTCATAAGCTATCCTGTTGACATGACTACATAACGACTCTCGCAAGAGTATTACCAATATTATGATTCAAATAAATTTAATATGACTAAAAATCACTTCTTTCGCAAGGTGATATCGATATCTTATTACAGTTTGAGGGTGATTTTGAGATATATTTAAATCAGGGTTGCCAATCAATATTTAAACAGTTTGAATCTCAAAACACTACAAAAACAAAGAATCGTGAGTAACATTATCTTGTTTGTTTGCGTGTGAGGGGTGAAGAAAAGCACAAAAGTATCTGTTTCATTTTTTTCAAAACCAATACACCACATCCAGATTGTATAACAATGGAAACAGTACAATACAAGGTGTCGCAATTATCTAACCCATGTAGTTCTAGCGCTAGGTATGCAACTGAGAGAAGAGTGGAAAAATAATTTTGTCTACACTTCATCATCGCATGTGGTTAATGGGTTCAAAGAACCATTTTGTCACAAGACTTTCAAGTTTCACAACATATTGGCTCCAAATAAGTTGGACAAAAAATGATGTCTTATTTTGAAGAGTTATTTGATGTAAGTTATTATTTTGCCATAAACAATAAGCCCTTTACAGATATTAGAGGTTTTGCAGAGCTTGTTGATAACCTTAATGTGGCAGTGCTGGAAGAATATACCAATGATAAACAGTCTAAGGAGTTTATGCTTTACATTGACAGGTCTAATGTGGAGGAATTTTTCATTTGTTTGATATATAAATGCCACTGGTGGAAAGGAAGGAATCATATTTAGCCAATAGCACTCCTGCAGGCTCCCTAGACAGCGTATATAAATAACTCCAAAAAGTGAAATTGAATTGAACAAATGAAAAATGTTTAATTGGCCTGGCAACTGTTGGACCACATTACATGATAGGGGAAAATCACTGATTGCGCAACTCATGTCACAACCATTCACTGTGTTGCAGTTATGTGTGCTCAATTCGCTTACCGGTCTATCCTATATTTATATCAATAAGTTGTTGACGTATCCAAGCAGGAAAACTAGCCCCCTCATTTGGATCTAGCATGTATATTTTTTATAATATAAACTGTATTTTTCAACTCTTATAAAGTTTGATATTTTTTTTGTGGAATATTTTTTATTCTTAACCTGTAAATAACACAAGTTATAGTGTGATTTATTCTTGATGTAAGTTAATTTTACTTATTTATGAATATATGGATATACAAAATGTTTGATGGTTTAATCATTTTCATATAATTACAAGTAACAACACTGCTTCCTCTGTTTGAATTACCACTCGGTAAGTCTAGATAGAAAGTACGGTTAGTCTCAATAGGGCAACAATACTTTATCCATACTAGAAGCATTTTGGTCAACTTTATCTCTTTTTTAAAACTTAAAATTGCATAAATCTTTGTTTAGAATTCATTGTTCTAACAGCTCAGTAAAAAGTTTGTGGAGACTGTTTCAAAGTCTACTCTGACACTACCCTCAGGTTTTTATTTGACACACATTTCAATATATCTTATAGATCTTTAAACAAATATTTCACTCTTATTTAAATTTTGACTTTTGTAGTTTAATGATTTGAAAAACATTAGTACTACCATTTATTGAAGTTATAGCTGTATAAGTTTGTTTAGACAAAATACCATAAATTGCATTTAAAAAAAAGTCATAATTAGCATATTAAAATGTAATTTCAGAGTGTAAAAAGTTCAAATAAAATATATAACTTTATTTTAAATTAATATGGAAAAATTTACATAAAAATACATATTGTGCACAAAGATATACACAAACAACACAATGAACCAATCTTAAAGAGCTTCACAATTTTGAAACTAAATTAGTCATAAGTTATTTAGTTGCAGATCAACTTTGAAGAAATCTAGTTTTCATAGTTAGGTGCAATTTTTCCATCTAGTTATAATCGTAACATCTAGAGAAATGTACAATAAGACAGTGTAGAAACAATGTACATTAATGTAAAGTAAGTAATAGTGAAAGAAGCCAATCTGAAAGGATTGTTAGGTTAGGCCAAGATAAGAACAAACACACTTTTCTCATTTCACTATAACTATGCCTTAACTTTAACTTCTTCATTCTTCATCATCATGAACTGTTTCCAAGCTGTGGCCAGGTCTGTTTGGTAAAATACCTCCATCTCCATCATAATTTACTTTTCTAACTTAAGACTATGACAGGCACAACATCCAGTCCTCAGCTGTTAATTAGTCATCGTTATGAAAGGGTAAACCCACATTTCACCAATGATAAATTTTTTAGCCATGCCGGGAATCGGACCCGCGACCCTTAGCCCAATAGACACACACTACCGACTGAGCTAAGGTGTTGGCTTAGAGTGTTTTTACACTGTCTTATTATAAATTTCCAAGCCATTAGGCAATAAATAATTCAATTAGAAAAAATTATTTTGCTTTTTATTATAGATAACCAAAAACTATAGTTAGAAAGTGGTAGAAAAACATTCTAGAAAAAAAAACACTTTTTTTGTGTGTTTAATATTTGCTTATATTAGTATTATTTACTTATAGTGATAGTATATATTGAAATTTATAGCTGTAAATCTTATAGCTTAATATATAAAGTACAATAGACTCTCGATTTTCTGGGGTAATTGGGGGAGAGGAAGCATGGATAATTGAAATCACAGATAATAAAAACAATCCCTTTTTCCTTTTGTATACTTAATGAATTAATGAAAGAAGTCCTTTATTCGTGTTATCTCTGAGGGTTATACTAATTTCTGTTACTTTTCTGTGCATGCATTCATTGTTTGTAAAGTGTCTCCAAATATATCAGGACAGCACACATTCCTCAGCCTTCAGTGCCTTGGCTACTGACTAGCTTTATCATCCGAGATAAGCTCTGCCTCTCTTTCCACTATCTTCCCATCTATTTCACTAGTCTCAGCAGTGTCTCTCTCTCTCTCTCTCTCTGTGAGAGATTGCCACACCTGTGCACTCGGTGGCAATAACAGTAGAATACATTCAGCCGCTCAATCGACCAAGGATGACTGGTTTTTTATAATGCAGATATTTTATGCCGATAATTGAGCATTTAAAATATATCTATAAATGTTCAAGTCATAAAAATATAATTCATTGTTCAAACAAAAATATTTAATTAGTCTCTTGCATGTAAACACAAATTCTTTAATTTTGCGTTAGATATTTTAAAATAAACAGCTAAACCAACATACTAAACAAAATAAACCATTCAATTTTATTTACCTTAAGGCTTATTTCAAATTATGAAAATACTTGATAAATATATTATATATAAAGATTTCCTCAAGTAACAAAGTTAAACACTTATCAAAAACAATATTAGGTAGGCCAGTATGATTTTATTTGTTGTGGATCTATAAAAAATACATAATATTATGGCTATAAGTAGCATAGCTATAATTGAATACAAGTTGTATACTAACCTTATATGAAATATATTACCTATATCGTTCAGCACGAGCAGAGGTCCAAGCATAGCATTTTTATTTCTATTTTATATACCCCCTATTTTTCTGTTGGCTGAATTAACTAAACTTAATTTTATTTACGTAACCGTAACTTATAAAGAAAAAACAATGAATACATCCAAGATAACATCATTATTGTGCTATTACGTTCTCTAGAAGCTAGCTGCACAGAACCGCGCTCAGTAAGCATGTGTTTTTCTTTTCTTTGTGGTGTGTGGCATCGGCTGCATGCGCCCAAAGATCTGCTTAATTAATTATTCGCTGAGTGCTCCCAGAGATCGGTTCTAAGAGCATTTCAAGCGTAATGTCGAAGTACCAATTTACAGCTGATGTAAATAGTTGTTTAGTTATTTTGTCATTTAACTGGGAATATTTTTATTTGTACTTTAATAAAAAAATACATATAAATGCCTTTGGTGGCATTTTTTTCTGTTTTGGTGGCTATCATGAAAAGTATAAAAGTGCCAAAATCAGATAATTCTTGTGTTTTAGTATTGTTACTGTACACTTTTGCAATATTAAAAAAAAAAAAAAACAGCATCGGTTACCGGCAATATCTGAAAAAGTACTTATCAGCCAAACCCTAAAATATAGCCAAGGTTAAGTCGCAAACCGGTTGATCCGCCCCCTGTAAATTGAGAGTCTACTGTAGTTATATAATGCATCTCTTCAAGGAAAACCTCTTTTTGATTTTTAAGCTAAATTTTGTTATATTGGGAAGAAAGAGTGAGAGAAACACACAAAAACAACAAACATGATATGGCCTTTAAAATGAAATTAAGACAAAGAGGTAATGGCTACCTCTTGAAGAAAATTGATCCCAGGGGATTGGGCATAGACGATAATTTTTCTTCAAGAAGCAGCCATTAGTAGCAATGTGAGTATGACCTGTTTTCTTAGTTTCATTGTAAAGGCCATATCATGTTCATTCCATTTTATCCGTTTCTATCACTCTTTCCTATACCTTATTTCCAATGAAAGTAGTTATAGTAACACTTATATCCAAAGTTGTTCAGATACTGTTCTTCCTTCCACATTCATATACAAAAGTATTGTCTTTTGAATTATTTTAGCCATACAAAATGGCTTTACTAATCAATCATGTCAAAAATCAAATCTAATTTTAAACATTTAAAGCTTCACTTTATATAATCTAATAGTTGGGTTGAGGTAAAAAAAAATAATCAAATACTATCTAGGTATTAAGAGAAACTTAAGAATATTTCCTTCTGAGCTTTATTTATTAAATAAAACCAATAAACAGTTTTTCAAAGATTTAACTCCATTTAAGTACTCTATATTCAATTTGTGGCTCATTGAAAGGTTTTTTTTATTGTGTAATGTAAGCGAAAAGGAGGCAAACTTGAGAGGATAATTAGATGAAACTTTGATAGACAGTCAATAAACTTCTCTCTTTGTTTCTATTTACACTTCCTTCTGATTATTTTCAAAGTTAAAAATGAGGTTTGGATATCTTAAAACATACAATAACACCCAGAGAGAACATATCCAGCACATTTACCTTTGTGATACTGGATTGAAATGGTTTAGATAAAACACTAAAAAATATATGAGAGTATTTGTCTGTTTTTAAGTGTTTTATCTAGAAAATTCCAACGTCTATCACAAGGTAAGTGTGCTAAACTAGCATTTCAATATTGCTTACTTTCTTATCACTTCATTCAATTAGAGTTTTCCATAGTGTTGGATTTAATCACTTATTAATAAGTTGATTTCCTCTCCCTTGGCAAAAGAAAAGGTGTTCTAATAGTAAACTTTATTTCTGTTAAATTTCATGTTCATTCCTTTGAGATTTTTTTTCTGGTCATACACCTATGTAGTATGTACCAATAATACTAATATGTTAGGGATTAGGAAGTTTGAAATTATTTGACGTGTACCCAGATTCGTGTGGAGGAAGAGTGGGAAACTATTAAGGACAATTCATCCTCATTGCCCAGAACGAAATTTGAACCTCGATGGCCCTGTCATCAGTCGGCCAGTCTAGTGCTAGAGTGACGACTTAGACCTAGGGATGTGTTATCGAACTAGTATCAAAAGAAAAGTATCTATAACAGTATCAGTATCAAAATTATAATGATTTAGCCATACTATAGTAGATTTAGGTCTATTGCATCTATGTGATGTGTTGGAATTTTGAAGGTATGATAGACAGTATTGTATAATGGATATATTATTATAAAAGGTTTTACCATACCAGCTTTCAAAATGTCTTTGAAAATATAGATGATGGAAAGTTATTTAATAGCTAAATATGAGTAGTAATTTTTAAAAATCTATTTTGTACCCTTCTTTAACCATAGTAAACATTTAATCCAAGCATGAGTGAAAATAACAAAAAATTGTTTCTTTCGATACTGATCCCTGAGTGTGTACTAATATCAGCGAAAGTATCAGAAAATAAGTATTGAGTAAAAAAATACTAGTATCGAAAGGAAAATATCAATATTAGTAAGGTATCGATACTTTTCCCACATCCCTAATTAGACCCTTCAGCTACCAATGCGAATTTTAAGATGGCTGTTTTAATTCCTCCTTTAAAAATCAGTACCGTATTATGCAATTCATACGTTTTACTGAATAATTCCGATCACAGTTCAAGGGATTGGGTAGTAATGGCAGATGTTATCCACTAAGAGCAGTGTAAAGTGTGAACTGTGTTTCTGTGTTCATATTGAAAAAGTTATATTTTGCTTGTTCCTCTTTTTTTTTTAAATTACTAGTTGAAATAATCTTTACACCTACCTTTAATCAAATTGGATCACAATGTAGCACAATCAAAATAAATTACACTAAATACTACACAAGAGAAAATTATGAACTAGAAAAATATTACATGTAGATCAAATAAATAAATAAATTGTAAAGCACTAGAAAATAACTATGATACAGCAAGAAGATATTATATTTAGAGATGGGTCAAATCCACTATTTTATTAATCCAAATCTTGGAAAAAATGATTATGGCATTTAAAAAAATAAAAATTATTAAATATTAACATTCTTTCCTATAATCCATTCATTATAACATTCAGTTAAGTGATAAATTACTGATCTAGATTCTGGATGTTAAGTTCATCCTATAGTAATTATAAATGGTTCTGAACCCCCAAAAGCAGAATTAGAACTAAAAAAAAAAAAATTCAATTGAAATTTGTTTTAAAGTATTTGAGTAATCTGACATTTTCTCGAATCGCCACAAGGATTCGTATTCCCATCCCTAATTATATTACAACAAAATTCTAATCTTCATGTTCTATGATGATATATTATCTGATGAAACATCCGATATTTCAAGTCCTTCAACCTCTGAGGACTTTGTGATGCCGAATTGCTAGAAATAAAAAGAATTTACCCAATATTCAATCAAATTTAATTTAATAACTCTTTTAAGCCTATGAAAAATTCTGACTTGGAATATTACTCAGATTTAAATATTAATATTTCAATAAGGAAAACCTTTTTTTGCTGTATGAGTTAATTTTGTTATATTTGGAAGAAGGTGGATAGACACAGATATTGTGTTTAAGTTCCTTTTCTAAGTTTCTATCCACCTTTCCTGGACCTTCTTCCAAATATAACAAAATCTTGATATTTGAAATATTCAAATTTGATTCAAAATTTCAAATCTAAATAGATCCTGGATTTGGATTTGATGGATTTATTTCAATATTAGAATCTTTAATTCATACTTAACAAATTGATATAATGAGAGGAAAAACCAGTTGGGTAGTTGAGTGAATAGAGATTAACTTGAGTTCCAGGCCATAAAGGAATCATGTTGTTTCTGGCAGGTAATAGCTTATATTTTAAAAACAATAAATTTAATTATTGCCTGATGGCTTGGAAATGTATAAGACAGTGAAGAAACACTGTACAATAATGTAAAGTAGGTAAAGGTAAAGGATAGTTAGGTTAGGCCAAGATAGGAACAAACACACTTCTCTATTTCTTCTTACACTTTTAACATTTCACACTTATTCAGACTTCCACAGTTATACATTGTTGAAATTTTCCTTTTTCATGTAAAGAGAAAAACAAAGAAAGATACTACATGCATAAGAATTTGAAAAATAACCGAAAACGTGCAGTGCTGCCAAAGTGATGCCACATAATGGAGCTTGAATAAGTAGAGAGCTTGCTAAAATAATTATGTTTATCTCAGATTTAAACCAGGGGGTAGTCTGGATGTGCAAGTTTCCATTGCCTGAGTTTAAAGTTGTTGCAAGTGGCTATAGGGTGGTAATGGTGGTAAGTCCTTATTGTGGGTGTTAGCATGGGATGTGGTTGGTATCAATATGATAATAATCATGCGAATTCTCACAGGTCCTGTTGTGAGTCCAATGTATTCAGCTTCACAAAAATTACATTTAAGTTGGTAGATGTTGGCATTGATGTGTTGCAGTCAAAGTGAAGGTGTTGCAGCATTGTTTCATACATGGGTGTGAACCTTTTGCTGTGTTGAATGAGATGAAAGTTTTGTTGGGGTCAGGCCATTTTGAGTGTACTAGAAGGTTGTGAAGGTTAGGTGGCCATTTGAAATAGATTTTTGGGGGAGAGTTGAGAAGGTTTCGTGTTTGATTCTTTGCAGTCCTGGATGGTATTTGCTGGTGAAATGGATGTCATCAGAAGTTTGTCTATGATATGTCGAGTCATTTGAGAGTGCTCTGGAGATATGAATATCAATGAGAGTTGAAGGGTACCCGCTCTCCTGAAAAGCTGAGGAAAGTTTTTTTGAAATACTCAGACCACAAAATTCCATGCCCACCACTTCTTTCCTCCTATACCAATGGGACTGTAAGAACGTTTTACCTTTCCTCGACAGACATCTACAGATCAAGGGCAATGCAACAGTGCCTTCCTATGCCAATGGGACTGTAAGAACGTTTTACCTTTCCTCGACAGACATCTACAGATCAAGGGCAATGCAACAGTGCCTTCCTATGCCAATGGGACTGTAAGAACGTTTTACCTTTCCTCGACAGACATCTACAGATCAAGGGCAATGCAACAGTGCCTTCCTATGCCAATGGGACTGTAAGAACGTTTCTTACGTTCCAGACTCATCAAACCACTAGCATGATTCCGGTACATCGACAATAGTTTGATGATTTGCACACATTCGAATGGTATGCTTAGCAACTTTCTGGAAGAACTAAACAATTTAAGTACAGCATGTCACCTATTTATATGTTGATGTATTCATTGTGTTTTATGTGTTTCTCTTTATATGAAAAAGAAATATTTCCAAAAGTTTAAACAATGTGTAAAAGTGTAAGAAGAAATGAAGAAAGAAAAAAGAAGTGTGTTTGTTCCTATCTAGATCCAACCCAACTATCCTTTCAGGTTGGCTTCCTTCACTTTTATCTACTTTACATTATTGTGCAGTGTTTCTACATTGTCTTATTGTATTTAAAAAAAATAGCTAGGCCCACCTTTTTGTAAATATTAATATTAATCAATTTGCACTGTAATTAAAAAAAAAAAAATAGTATGAGCTTTGGTTGATGTTTCTTTCACCTTTTGAGGTTAGGGCTATTAGTTACAGTATATTTTTTAGTGAACCTAAAATGTTTATAAAGTGATAATCAAATTTTTTTTAAAGATTTTATTATTGGATCGGATTCAAAAACTTAGTATAATAGAATATTCAACACACATTTGATTTAAAACAATATCATAGTAAGCTTAAATTAAAACAATTGATTTGAACTTAAAATAGAATATATAATCCAATTCGTTTTAAGCATCAGATTCTATTAAAAAACCAAATTAATACACAATTAGATTCAGATCCGACTCGATTTTTTTTTAAGGCATGAGATTCAGATTCGATTAGTCAATTAGCCAAAATTCAAATTCGATTTGAAGCCGAAAATCTTGGATTCGCACAGTTTTACACTCATTAATTCTAGATTCATAAATGTAAAAATCTTTAAAATAGTGGTGAAAAAACATTGTTAAATAATTTAATGTAAAATGTTTCAAATGTAGCTACCCTTTTCTTTCCGTTTTTCTTATTAGAATGATTGAAAATATATGTTACTGTGTGAACAAGGATGAAAATAAGAATAAAGTATAGATATAAAATGTTGATTTATGTCTATATAGGTAGTACCCTTAAATTACAATACAGGTCTTATCTGCTGCTTGACACACTGACAATTTTTTTTTGTTGAAAACTCTGCCTTAAAATATGAGTGAAGAATGATCCTGGGCATGGGACAAATCCTGGATAGCTCAATGATAAGAGCATTGGCATACTAAGTCAAATGCCCTGGGTTCGATTTCTACATATTTAATGAGGCTATAACCTTACTTAACAACTATAATAGCTTGGCTATTTAATTCAGTTGGAGTTTGGTTTTGTAATTGTTTTACTTCGGCCTAATCTGGTTTCAAGCCAACCTTTAAATAGATACTAAGCTTGGGCTTGTAATTGTTAGCTCCTAGAAAAAGGTTATTTCTTTGCCTTGCATTGTGAATCTGGTGACTTATTATTATTTCTATTTTGTTTTGGGGATATGTATTGTGCTGGGGAACATGGGAGAAAACCTAACAAAAATGGTATTGTGCAGCAATGGCCATTGAGATGTCAAAGTTGGAAACTAAGTAACTGGTTTAGTTGATAAAAGGAAGAGACTATGAGGCGTGGATTTTAGGACACAAATAGCTTAGTGCAAGATGGTATCAGGTACACTTTAATGCTCATCTTAAAATGCTCTAATTTCTCTCTCTGGTAAGACGCCAGTACCAAATTAACAGCTGTGCTCCAGATAAACAAGTGATGGTGGGGCTTTTTTTTAGTTTTTTTTTTAATATTGCTAAATCTTCACATCCAAACATATTTCCATGAATGCTTTTTAAAATCTTTCCTTAGGCATATTAAAATTAATCATAATTAATTTTTCGATTAGTATATTTTAAATTTAATCCTTTAAGTTATCATGACTTAATCTTTTTAACTATTAAAAAAGACTAACATGTGATTGTTTTATATACATACTATTTAACCAAACCACAACTAGACTCAATACTTGGGAGCTTCATGAGAACATTGCTTGCAATCGACTCGAATCAGAAAACTTGAGCTCACAAACCCCTAATTTAATTAATTTATTAACATTTTTAACTAGACACTACACAGTCGCCTGTAATAAGTAGGTTGGTGTTTGAATTTAAGTCAGTCTGTACAGATTGTTTTCCCTTCCTCTATCCATGTGAATGTGTGTGGTGTGCACTTTCTTGAAAACAAACCACCTAACTCATCCATACCTTATAGCCCAGGTTTTTCTGATCAGTAAGAACTTCGTACCATAGTTAGAAAGAGGGTAAAGTAGAAACTATCTCAATACCAATCTTTCAAGGTTATTTCTGTTGCCATCCCCTTCCTCCCTTTTTTTATGTTGCTAGTCCAGTATAAAAATTCCCCCTCCCCCCTTTGACTTTAACACAATTTTCTTATTAATAAATTTCTAAAAAGGTATTTTTTCCCACCAGAGCCCTATTATGTATTATAATTCTGGTAGGTAATTCATAAGAAAATCGGACTATAGTAAACACTCTCATGCTGCTGACAATGGTTTTACCCTGCCCTATTAGTACAAAGGACAAGGGTCAGTCAACTCTGAGTCATTCTACTTCATCAAAATTGAAGTTATATTTCTATAAATTTTCAAGATTACAGAAAATCTGTCCTGACTTTTGGGCCAAAAATTGTTTGTTTTTTTTACCCCCGGGATCCCAAAATTCAAGCTTTCTGCACACCCCTGACATTCAGTCCACCACCCAAGAATGGAAACCAGGACTCTTTACTCAGTTGGTACATGCGCTACAGACTTTGGTCAGCTTTTGGACAGATGCCAGTGAATTCAGTCAGGATTCAACCTCTGACCTGATTAATAACAATGAAAAATTGTAATGCGAGTATAAGGTTTTACACCGCTTGACTACCACTGCGGGTAGCTGGTTTTTTTCATCCAAATTATATTATGGCATAGTAAATTTTTGTTGCACATAAAATATATTTTCAAATAATTAACATTGTCACGGAAAGTACAACAGTACTAGCCTATTGATTATTTTTATGTGGATGGGATGTGCTATTCAATACAGGGCACAGTGTAAAGCAAGCTGCACTCTCTACAACTTCAAAACACCACCACACATAAATTGAAGGGGTTATTTGACATAGTATTAATATTTTATTTTAGATTAAATTTTAATTATTCTTATAATTTCATTGACATAATACACCCATGTAAACTCAAAAGGAAAAGTTTCTAACAAGAATTATTTTACGAGTTAAGGCAACTATTCACTTCAGTGGCTGCATGGTCTAACGCTCTAATCTCACAATAGGCCAGACTACCAATGATGGGGAGATCAAGTTTCGAATCTTGGTCGGGTGTACTGAGGGTGGTTTATACAAAATGGTTTTCCACTCTCTCTCCATACAAATGCGGGTACAGTTACTCTAAGGCCTGTTGTCCACTGGCTGTGTTTTTGTCAGAATTGTCACCCACAATCTCATTTCTGGAAACAACCGTGAAAAGGAAAATATAATTCTCTTGGAAAATGTATATTTAGTTAGAAGGCGACTGAATTGAAATAAAATAATAATAATAATATTAATAATATTTAGCACCGCGTCTTACTACCCGTTCGGGTTATACGCTTAAGTACTAATTACGCTAATGGATTAGGAATTGGGAGGGTTGAATTTAGAGGAAGTGAACCCGCATTTGTGTGGAGTGAGAGTGGAAAACCATTTAGGAAAAACCACCCCCAGTTCACCCGACCGAGATTCGAACCTCGATCTCCCCGTCCTCGGCGGTAGAGTTCAACACGACTAGCGCGTTAGCCAACTATGCCACCGAGGCGGGTGAAATAGAAGAAATTGTTGGACTAATCATATATTAGCGAAAAGGAATACATTGGGAAAGTTCAATCATTTATTTGATGATTTAAAAGAAGAAGAAAAAAAGTTTTTCAGTTATTGAATGAACGAAGATACTTTTGAATATATTTTAAATACCATTGGCACATCAAGAGCAACATTTTTAAAATGTTTGTGAGATCACTCCACCAGAAGAACATCTTAGTGTGACTCTAAGGTAAATTATACAATAGTTGCAATAATAAACTTTATTTAATTACATTCATAAGAACACAAGAATTACATTGTAACATGATTAAAATGTGAAAAATACGCCTGTAGGGGTTGACCTAGCATTAGGGAATTTAAATGTGGAGAGGTTTCGCTGTTTAGGAAGGATGCTGGAGATGGTAGTGGTGTGGATGTTGATCCTTCAGTTAAATAGTTGGACGATAAACTTGGAGGTCCTTGAGAAATGCATACTAACGAAACTCTTCCCTGTGAATGTGGCATACTTAATGCCAATTCTTCTTCTTAAATAAGGACTTATTGCAGTTTATTCCTAATTAACAGTTTTCGGTTGTTTGGTACACTCTTCAGATAAGGCAGGAGAATAATTAAATACTGGTACTCACTATCTTCCTTCAACTTACCACTTTCGGCAAATTTTTTAGCTTGGCCTCCTCTATTTCGAGGAATTGGTCAGCTACAGATTTTTTACGCTATGTTAGTTGTATCTCATTGTGGAGTTTCTTCACTTCTAGGTATACTCGATGTGGATGGTTTCATATGGGACTGATTCTTGAGAGGTGTCAGGTGCATTTTACTCTCTGATTCAGAGTCGTTCTTGCTTGCACCTGTTTCAAGTGATACATTCTCATGGAGTTACCTTCCCTCAATAGTATTGATTAAAAACAGCAGAAATGTATAATATGGCCAGGTGGAATGGATTATAGATTTCAGCTATAGTAATGATGTGACTAAAAAAGTTTTAATATTCCATGGTTAAATAAACAATTGTTATCGATGTGACTAACAATCTTACTTTGTCTACTTAATTACTTGATTTTTGTGACTTACCATCAGCTTTCATTTCCTCAGCAACTTCCTTCTATAACTTTCGTTGTACGTTTCTCATGTGTTTTTGTTTTTTTTATCCCTTATGTCCCAAAGATACTTTTGTTCACTTCTCAATATTATAAGATTCTCAACATCCATGCGGAATATGTCCTGAACTCTGTACTATGCAATACAATTTGTTAGAATAACTGCGAGATGGAATAGTTCGCACTTCAAATGTTTTCGCCCAAAGACGCACAAACTACTTCAAGTACGTGGACGATCTTCAATACATTTTAATGATACCGGATCATTTGCAGCTATTCGTCCGACTTCTGACGAATATAATTCAGATGAAAACACAGCCAGTGGATGACTAGCTTAAATAAAACCTTCATAATCGCTAAAACCAGTAGTATAATTAGTAATTAAGCATAAAGCCTGACAGGTACTAAGATGCGGTGCTAAAAAAGTGTCAACTTTGCTGGGTAGAAAAAGGACAGCACTAATGAGGAAACCAATGGGTTGTATAGAAAGAGATAGTGAGTGTACATAATAGCCTGTACTACAATTTAAGAGTGGAATGCTCTCACCTGCAATGCAGCAAAGTGTGAGGGATCTGCTATCACAATGAACTGTTCTTCAGAGTTATGCAATTCAGTCGAGTCATCAGATGCATCCAGTGTTAATAACGAGTTTCCATCTTTACTGAAGCTTAAAACCTGAAATAAAATAGTATTTTGTAATATAGTATACTTGCAAGGGAAGGTATGATGGAGACATAATTACAAAATTTAACTTATTGTCACAACCAAGTCTTGACATTGATAATATAAACTATTAGGGTTAGGCCAATCATTTGTTTTAAATATTACAAAAGATAATATGCAGTAATTATATTTTTGTGTATTTTTATTTTGTTCATTTTAATTCTGTACAATTTTTAAATGAAAATTTTAAAGAGTTAATTGAAACATAATTTAATTTATCATTGGTGCTACTACATTTTAAACATAGTTTAAGTTGAATTGACTCCACTTTTATCATAATTAACTTTGTGAAAGTTAAATATATGAATTTTATTTTCAAATCGGTACATAGACTATCATGGCAAATATATTTATTTTAGAATAAAAACAGGAAAAAATATTTTTTTCATAATTGTTCACAATATAAATAATTATAACTAATTTTAAAATAATTTTATAAGTATCAATTGACAAATACATTTAAGTATTTAATCCATAGTGTATTTTTGAAACCTCTGCTAGTCCTTTAATCGTAGCTTTCCTTGAACCTTCCTCTCTTGGTTCAGACATCTACTTCAAAGAAAATCCCCTTCCTTCTAATCACAACTGCTGCAATACAGCTATTCCAGCATGTTCTTGAAATAAGTAAATGTTTACTTAGAGTACACTCTAAGTCACCTTCCCACCCCACTCCTAGCAACAGAACAAAGGACAAGGTCGCCTGCCAAGAGCTTAGAAATGATGTCGCCAATACCCGACATTAAAGCTCTTAATTAAACAGCGGTTTAAAGAATCGGTGACCAAATGCTGATCATCAGTTTGCCAGCCGACCTATTCTTAGAAACTATTTAAGTATTGGTAAATTTAAGAGGCTTAAATGTCTGTTAATCCTCATTTAAACTAAATGCAGGCAATACTTTGATTAAAGATACAATTAAAAGAACTGTGTGACAAGATTGAAAAAAATTAATGAAAATCATTCATAACCTTCTTTGACACGCTGAAACTTCACAACCACCTAAATGTGAATAACGAGACACTATACCTCTAGTGACTTAAGTACTAGCCAAGACTACAAAATCTTATAAAATATTAGGTTTTTACCTATTGAAAGTATCCAGCCGAGACAAAAATATATCAAAATGGCAACAGCCGTTGTACACAAGCAGCCTGCATAACTTATAAACCTTCTAATAGACCCTAAACTCAAAGCTGAGAATGACCTAACTTCCACAAAACCACAACGAGAATGGTCTCATCAATTAAACGAATGAAAAGACATTGCCATGTCACCAAAATCAAGAAGCCAGAAAAAACAGTCTCAGGACATGCCTAAACTCATAACCTCAACATTCTTCAACAGAATCCAATACAATATATCCCAGTTAAGAAGATGGGAACTGGCACATCAGTAAATAAAAAATCTATTGGTAAACTATTCCATATTTAAACTTTGCCACACCACTAACACCACCTTCCATTCACAGAACAATAGCAAAATCATTAGGGAATTTTCAATCCACCAGATAAATTTTTATTCTTCAAGAACTAAATTGGCCCCTGAAGCCAACTTCTTGTTCACTTTTAATAATTACTGAGGCAGATTCCATGGCGCATGGAAATATTGAAGTGTTTGTAAATATGTGTTTCTTTAAGCAAGACTTTTTTTCAATTCTTTGAGTTACATTCTGACATGGAAGAAGGTTCAGGAAAGAGGGATATGTGTTTATTTGTGCTTAGTTTTCATTTTCTACAATTCTAACATATTTATGACATGTTTTTATTTTTAAAAATATGTAATAAAGCAGTGTAGCCGCAATACTGTACTGATAATGTTTGGATTGAATAAATATTAAAATATTTGTATTAGCTAATTCTTATATACTTAAACTCAAACTAAGGATTAGGATTTCTTGTCAAGTATGTTCAGGTACCCGTCATTTGGCCTAAAGTGTAGCCAAATGACTTTTTGTAGAATTAATTTTTAGACCATTTATTTAAAATGTGTTTACGTTGTCTCCGGAAACTTTCGTTATGATTTGTAGTGATGCTACTAGATGGCTAGGTGTATAATGTTTATTTAAATAGTACATACTACCGTTTCAAAATATATTTATCTCCTCTCAATTTAATACTTCACAAGGTATAGCAGCACGCCCATTAACCTGTAGTATCACTTTTGTATGGTGAACTTTTTGCATAGCCAAAGTTTTGTATTAGTTTTTGTACCTTATTGTACCACAAATAAAAAGTTTTGTAGCCGTACCCTTTTTGATTAATTAGCATGTGGCCAATCCATTTTAATAATTTTGTTTTATTTTGAATTTTGAACTTTTTTCAATGCCAAATCTTTGAATTAGTCTGGTACCATTTTGTACCACAGTTAAAAAGTTTTGTACCCGGACCCGTTTTGAGTAATAAGCATATAAATGTGGCTACTCCATGTTAATAATTTTATATTATTTTGAATTTTAACTTTTTTTTTTCAGTGCCAAAGTATATTTTATCTGTCTTTCTGCGTATATTTGTTTATTGATTTTGTTAGATGAATTAATCCACCATTCATTTTGTTATAATTATATTAACTTATCGAGTTTGCCCACGGCTTCACTCATATTTAAGTTGGGTAAATTAACTCATTTCTAGCGAATCATCTAAACCAGGTTTTCTCAAACTTATGCACTTAAGCCTTACATGAACATTAAAGCAATAGTTAAGCCTCACTTTTTTAGAATAAAAATAACTTTTTTATGTTAAAATACAAAACCAAGGCATTTATTATGTCATTGATTACATTATTTTCTGATAGGAACTTTGTAGAAGTTTACTAAGAATATTAAAGTTTTATAAAATATTTATAAAATATCACGTTTGTTTTAACATTTTATGATGGAAATATTGTTCATGAAAAATATGCACTTGTCATTTGGAAGAATGAGTTTTTTTCCTATAACAGAGATGGTTCATGGATAGCTTTTGTTTTTATAACACACAAAGAAAGGCCTTTTTCAACTGCAAGTCGATTTCTGTGATTCAAATTATCATACTTTTTGAGAAATTACTTTCATACAAATGTATGTAGATACAATAATCAACATTATTTTTATTGCTTCATAAGTCAAACAGAATATTAATTTTTTACAGTCAATCAGAATTTAGCAAGTCGAAGAAAGTGAGCAATTGGTTCACAGATAAAACAATGCTGCGCCTCACCTGAAATCCCCTCGCGCCTCGCAGTTTGAGAAACCCTGATCTAAGCTACCAAAAACACAATTTCAGACACATATGAGGCGAGAACTTTGTCTGTCAATGAAGCCACATATTACCTATAAGAAGGAACCAAAATATATTTTTTAAATATTTGCAGTCTTTGCATCAATATTTGCTCGCTTACTCAGAGACATTGTTGAAATGAACACCAAAATAAAATTAATAGTTTAAATTTACTATTGAAAAAGGAATTAATTTGAAAGAATAATTCTAGTAAGCGCCTTGTTTCTGTTAGTTTTGGAAATCCCCCCCCCCAAATCATCATTTCTATAACTCCCAGTTAAACACTTATAGTTTTAAGAATCATTTCTTTATCTATAGTTGTACTTCTACCTACCAGCCAAATTTCAATTTTCTACTATATCTAAAAGTTTTTTAAATAAATTCTTCCCTTAATTTCCTGGAGTTCCATTTTAAATGTTCAGACTCAATAGTTATTTGGAATTGTGCATTTACTGGCCTGTTAAATTTCAATTTTATACCATATGGCATTGAGATGTTGTTTCTATCGGTATTGTAGATTTGGAGACTCCCCATCCCTCAACTAACTTTGAGAAATGTAGAGTCTAGTATTATTTTGGCTATTTAGAGTTTGATTTATTTCTATCTAACTGATTTTTTTTTTTTGTTTTATATCTCGCCTCAATGGTTTTTTTTTCTATTATAGTCCATCACCACTATTTCCAGGTTGCGATTTTAAATTATAATTATTATTATTTAAATGTTTATTTTGGTTCCCATACCTGCTTAACAAATTTAAGTTCTTTACCACACCGAGAGTAATTGAATGTATTAGTTTTGGAAATGTTGAGTTTCCCATTTCCCTCCCTCCCTCCATTTTTCCAACTACCACTGAAAAATTTCAAATTTTAAGATTTATTTGGCTATCTTGCTGGGTCCTTATACCCAAGGTTACTCATTGATCTCTATTATATAGCTGGATGGACATCTGTGGCTGAGATTTTCGAGCTGTTATTTGCCAACCATTGTGTAAGAGAGAAGGAAATTTTCGGGTATTTTTTACTCTCTTACACCCATACAAGGCAATGTGACATTTTGACATCGTTCATTAATTTGATTGAATATATGAGACACATCAATGTGTGAGTGGTTAAATGAAATAAATTTGTTAGTAAAAGCTTTGAAGAGCATAACAAAGTTCGAAACTGGTGAATTTTTTCTTTAAATAAGTTGATGGAGGCTAATATATGCTATGATTTTTGAAGGAAGCTTGTTTGGAAGGCTTTATCTCGTACCAGAATCCTACCCTATAGTAGTGTTTAGGTAGGATAAAAGACCTTCCAGAAGATAATTTCAACTTCCATTCTAGATGGCTGTTCATCCTACCAAAATACTAATATATAATATTATTCTGGTATGAAATAAAGCCTTACAGATTGGGATTCCTACTAAAATCAGGTTTTATTAGATATCGTGCTTCCTACAAGCCTATAACCTAAATTATCTTTTTAAAGTAAGACTTCTACACAAAGTATAGCATTCAAACAAATATAATACCGTTTTTAGCTAGCTTGTTTCATTATAGTTATCAAACTTTAAACATAATATGGTTTCTGAAAGCAAGATACAAGATATGAGCTAACTTTATTTTTTTTAAAAAGGTAATATAATAATACTTTCTACAAACCTATAACCTAAGTGATCGTTTGAACGTATGGCAACTACATAATAAAGTTTGTCATTCAAACAAATGTAATCACGTTTTAAGATACTTTATTCATTATATTTATCAAACTTTCAATATAATATTGTTTCTGAAACCAATATACAAGCTAATAGCCAACTTTAAATATAAGTATATCATCCATATATTAAATATGGATGATAACTACATATTTAAATATATTAAAGATTTTATTCATATTTGTACAGTATTACCTGTAAAACTGAATTGTATATCCTTTAATGCAAATGTTTCTTCAGGCATGAGTGGTAAAATATTTCATTATTTTCAAACAATAACACTTTTATTAATCAGAGACATGTTTTCACATAAGCACATTGAAAGAAACTGTTAAATTTGTCCCCCCAACAACTAAGCAGAGAATAAACTTGAGTGTCACGCTTTGTTCCTTGGCAATGCGTATGTTTATTTCCATCCAGTATAATATAGAGATCATTGATATAACTGGATGGATATAGGTGACTAAATAAAATTTTTGAGCTGTCATCTGCACACCATTGTGTAAGAGAGAACACTTTCGGGCATCTCTTTCTCTCTTACACACATAATAGGCAATGTGGCATTTTGGCATAGTTCTCTAATTTGTATATAATATATGAGATATGTCAATGTATGATCAGTTAAATGAAATGAATGTGTTAATAAAGATTTTGAAGAGGATAATAAGTTCAACACTCATGAATTGTTTCTTTAAATAGGTCGATGTAGGCTAATATTCCTACTTCCTACTTCCTACAAGCCTATAACCTATATGAGCGTTTGAATCTCTACACAAAACTTGCTATTCAAACACATGTAATTAAATGTTTAGGTACCTTATTTCATTAAAGTTATCGAACATTAAATATAATATGGCTTCTGAAAGCAATAGGTTGTACAAGCTAATAGCCAACTTTAAATATATTGTAATATAGTAATATTTCCTACAAACCTATACCCTTAATAATAGTTTGAATGTAAAACTACTACACAAAGTTTGTCATTCAAACAAATGTAATTAAGTTTTAAGCTACCTTTTTTCATTATAGTTATCGAAATTTCATTATTATAATATTGTTTCTGAAACCAATATATAAGCTAATAGCCAACTTAAAATGTATCATAGTCTTGGCAGAATGTAAACAACATGAGCGATATCTACATATTTTAATATATCAAAGATTTTATTCGTATTTGTACGATATTAACTTGAAAAGTGAATTGTATATCCTTTAACGTAAATGTGTCTTCAGCCAAAAGGGTTATAATACTTCCCTATTTTCAAACAATAATACTTTTACTCACCAGAAACACGTTTTTGCATACGAACGTTGAAAGAAACAGTTAAATCTGTCCCCTCGCATCCAAGCGGACGACAAACTAAAGCGTCATGATTTGGTTCGTTGCAAGGATGTGTGTATGTCCATCCAGTATATTATAAAGATCACTGAGGTTACTAGATTACAAGGTAGGTTCGTTCCCTATACCAGCCTTCATTCAGCTCTACCCTAGCGCGGCGCTGGTGTGACTTCGGCTCGTAGCCTAGCCGAGCTTGCTTCTGTTGAGTACATATGACTGTGTGGTGTCGCGCTCATTATAAGCTTCTTATTTATGTCAAGTATGTTACCAAAGTCACTGTGAATTATAAATGCTTGTGTTTTTTGTAAGCTTTCCTATTATTTATACGTCAAGTGTTGCGAAAAGTATCGTAACAATACTACCGTTGCCATGTCCAATAAAAGTAATCTAACTAAGGGATATGGTGTTACACACAATACGTTCATAAAGATTTTGATGTCAGACGAAGATGTATTCACTACTGAACGGGATGGAAAATGGAATCCTGATTCGTATTTTATTTGCTCAGAACATTTTTTCCATGATGATTATGAACAAGACTTTCAGCCCTAACTGCTAAACTTGCCTAAGAAAAACAAATTAATATTGTCTGCAGTACCCTCCCTTATTTGTGGCGTCTCCGAAAATGTTATCCAAGGGAAAAATACTACCCGTGAATCTAGGCATTATATTAGATTGACGAAACAAATAGTAAGTGAAATCATGGCTGGTAAAATTATGTGGAAGACCTCCAATATTTTTACTTTATGGGAAAGTCCATCCATACATCCATCCATTCATCAAGTGATCCATCACACCTTAAAACATACTTGAGAAACATTATTTCTTAAATGTGATAAATCACGTGGCTGTATTACATAAATATGTTTTGTACAAGATCATAATTTATTGTATTACATAAAAATGTACAGTAGTTAATGAAAGAAGTTGTCAATGTTCACTGTTAGCTAATCAATATAAAATAAATAACCCTCTTGTATGTAGGCCTATTCATAAACCAATTTGGAGTGTGGTGAAAATGTTGAATTTATATTAATGTTCATCTGAGAGTGTCGAACTAAATATTTAAAAGGTAATATTAGATTAGGCTACATTTATGTTATATAAGTAGTGATTATAGAGAATGACAATAATAATATCCCCAATATGTGTTGTTGGCAATAATGTGTGTGTTCTCCCCCTATATCCCCCTCCCCAACACCCGAGTTGGAAATAAAGTTGTCCTCCAAAATTGCAGTCAGGCACGTCCATGGGCAATATACTATATTCTATAAATATGCAAATAAAGGAAACCAAAGAAGGTGTAGCTGTTGTTCATTGTGTTTCTCAAAACATAAACAACGAAACAAGTCAACCAATTGTGGATAAGACTTAAATCATATCTTGAATAACTACAAAAGGAAAACAAAATATTGAAATTCAAACTATTGAAACAAAAGTCTCTGGAAATCCGTAGGCTCAGGAGCATTCTTATCTTATATATAATTGGATATACCCATTTCTGATTATAGAAATTATGAGGAAAAGGCTTAACAAATTTTGACAAACGAGCTCTTATTTTAACGGTTAGGAGTCCAGGATGTTGGGAAAAATAATTTCAAAAAAATTTGTAACTGTGGAAGTGTGAAGAAGTTGGAAGTGTGTAAAGTGTAAGAAGAAATGAAGAAGAGTGTGTTTGTTCGTATCTTGGCCCAACCCAACTATCCTCTCAGGTTCGCTACCTTCACTATCACTTACTTTACATTGTAATTATATTTCCAAGCCATCAGGCAGTAATTCATTTATCATCAATTAAATAATAGTAATTTGGTTGAAATGTATATCATTTATAATCTAACTTTAGTAATGTAACAGTTTGTAATATCAAAGTTTAATATTGGGCGTAAAAAAAATCTGGCACCTTAGTTCTGTAGGTAGCGTGTCTGTCTACTGAGTTAGGGGTCCCAGGTTTGATTACCGGCATAGCCAAAAAGTGTATCATTGGCAAAATGTGGATTTACCCTTTCACAATGATGAATTAATGGCCAAGGACTGGATGTTGGGCCTGCCCTAGTCTAAGTTGGATTTTAAGACATAAGAAGCTACGACAAGCCTAACAAACCGGTAGTGGAAAATATATGGCTTGAATAAAAAACTGATCCAGTCCAACAGTAATGGATGTAACAAAAATGATTGAAAAATGATATTTACAGCAAAGATTTGTCTTATGACTCATCTAATTTTTTAAAAACTCTCAATGTGTAGTAAACTTAGGTTATAGCTCACCAATTCCTACTGCTTTTTAGAAAAAGATATAACAAGCAATTAAATATAATATTTATTAGGAAATCATGTTAAAAATAATAAGTTCTTACTCGGCTTGGTTGGGAAATTTCCGAGGGCAATTGTATGCTTTTTAATGTATGTATTCATATTTCTCAAATTTCTGAGAAATTATAAACTTTTCAAGAAAATATTGAGATTTTTATTCTTGTCTTGTTTTGAATTTTTGAGTCTTGAATAACCCTTTTATTTATATACAAAAGAAAGTACAGAAACGTCTTTGTTCAGTGGTAGCTGTGTCTAGTGTTGAGTGAATCCTCCTTTTGATTGTGAAAGCATTATTTTTTACTTTATTGCAGTCACTCTTATCCATACCTTCTTCCAGTATTGTAAAAGAATTTGTGTTTGAAAATGAAAATTTATATTTAGCCATGGTATCTGCAAGAACTGACACTTTCATTAATTGTTTATAAAAGGAATGTAAATATTTACATTGGAGGCAATATTTTTCAACTTCTTGGAGCCATTAATGTTGTTGGTGAGGGTAAAGACGGCTTCACCCACAACCAGGTCAGTGCCATCATCGGCCTCCACAATGTTGTGTGCTGTGCGCTTGTGCATGGTGAGCGTGGAAGCTTGTCGGTAGTGTCGCGCGCACACAGTGCAGTAGTATGGCTTCTGTTGCGTGTGAACCATGTGGTGTTTGTACAGCGACGAGTACTCTGTGAATCGTTTACCACAACTCTGCAACAATCCCATGCAAAACAAACATTACACTAAAATACTTTTAAAACTAACTATTTATAAGCTATACCTATCCAGTACAATATTCAATATGGGTGTGCAAAGCTTTTACTTTAATTTGAATACTCTTCAGATTGACTTCACTTCAAATATTTGCCTCTTTGACAATAAAAATAAATCAACTAAAATACACATTTATGTTCAAATGTAGTAATTTTTGCTGTTATGTACCGATACCTCATAACTAACCATAACATGACAAACATTTAAAACAATTAAACGACATATTTGCAATAAAACATTTTGTAAATTATATTTAATACTGAAGTTAAATGATATATGTTAGATGTACATTTTTTATTCAACACAAACCTCTTTTAAAAAATGCAAACTTTGATTCGGTTTTGGGGATTTTTATATGATTCCATTTGACTTAACTTTGAATCGAAAAAGTGGACTTTTAACATCAATGATCATCAAATAACTTGAAGAGCAGTCATTTGATCATTGACACACCAAAACAAAAGGCCAGAGTTTGAATCCCTGTCCAATACACATTTTAAAAATATAGTTTACTATCATAACATAAAAGCTATCTCAATAAATTCGTGGACAAGAAAAGTATACTGAAGAATTTGCATTTGCTAATACAAAATACTTTCCTAAAATTTAACAAAGGTCAGTCTAGTGAATTAAGGTTTTTTTTTTAATATTCCAAAGTAGCTTTATCTTTAAAATTATGAACTATACATGTCAAGGTTGACATTATTTTCTTTCTACCAAATTCCCTGCGTTTTCCAGAAGGAATTCCCATTTTTCTGGGCAGCTTAGATTTAAGAAAAGAGTAATAAAATTTTATTTTTCATCAAACTTACTAATGTGAAGTCATGTAACTTTGGTTTAGAGCAGGATGATTTTAGATTGGTGGATTGTTTCTTCACAACACTTGTTTAAGGGGGTAAAAATACAAGTTTGAATCAGCGTGCTTAATTTTTTAGTTCACTTCTTCACCCATCCAAAGACCTACTATTTTAATCTTTCAGTTAAATGTCCAAAATTAACAAATATTTGAGTACTTTTACTAGATTTTGCATAATTCCCCATGTTTTCCTGGGTTATTTTTTTCTGACAAAAAAAGTTCCTTGAGTTTTCCAGATGTGTGGCAACCTTGCATGTCCTAAGTTGTATTTAAAATGAATTTCTAAAGTAACCATTTCATTAAAATGATCAACTATACACATCCTAAATTACTAAAGTACTTCACAAATAGATTACAAATAAAGATAGTGAATTAATATCAGTTTAAATAAAAAATGTATCCAGAGAGACATCAATTTTTTTTTACTAACTTTTACATAGAGTAATATAATGTCAATTAAAACATATTGAAAGTTCATTATCATAATTATGAACTAGTAATTAAAGATGGGATGCTTGAATCCTATGATATTCGAGAGATTGTAGATTGGTATGAATCTAAAAAAGTATATTGAATACAATTGTGTCGACCTCGACTTCAAATAACAATTTTAAGCCATTGGTAAAAGGAATTATATAGGCTTGTGTAGTTTAAAGAGTAACAAAATCATGAAAAAAGACAAAATTGTACTAACATAATTAATTTACTAAAAAAAAGTGTTCTCCTTGTTGCTTTTAATGCAATATACATGACATGACTATCAAAATATAATTTTTCAGTGGCACGGAATCTTAAACAACTCTTTTTAGATTAGATGTTCAATATTTTTACTTTAAGGGGGATCGGAACTTTTTTGAGAAAATCAAATTTGTTCTAAAAATACCTGTTTTTAATTTTGTCTTGATTTCAAAAGGTTTTTTTTTCTCCCCCTTTTAAAAGTTGTTTTAATTTATAAAATTAGATGTATCAAATAATCCAAACATTAAATGCAAGTGTTTGATTTAGTAACTTGCTATAGATGAACATGTAAATACTTCAATACGATCGAATGAATACTTTCTTAACTAATACATATTTACTACTTCACATAAAAATTACATTTTTAAGTAGCAGTTTTTTTTTATCTTACTGTGCTAAGGTTTTTAATTTATGTAAAATTAATAGTGGATTATTTCTGAACAGTTAGATATTTGATCATGTTTCTTGGTGAGTAAAAAGACTGGCTGGGTAGTATAAAATGATGCAAAAATAATGTATGTTTAAGATAATGGTATTTTTTGCTTTATAATATCTGTCAAGCATATTCATATATTTACACAAATGAGAGAGGAACGTGAAAGGTAGAATATGGAGAAGTGTATCCACATTTGTGCAAATTCGGGTACAAATCCTCTAATCTGCTTTACTGTACATCATCATATAGTAGAAGAAGAAGGACTTTATTTTAGTTAAAAATTTGTATATTTTTATTGTATGCTGGTTTGCGTGGAAGGGGAATGGGAAACCATTTATGAAAACCACCTTCAGTAGACCCGAAAGGGATTCAAACCCCCGATACCCCCATCATCAGAAGGCCAGTCTAACACGAGAACGACGCCTTAGACCATTTGGCAAATGAAGTGTGTAATCTCTATATTAATAGCTTCCAAAACAATTGGTGAAAAAACACATTATGTGCCCTGCTGTTCCCATACTATTTTTGTTTAGTTTCAAGTTGTCAATCAATCTCTCTAGTTTAGTGAATGGTCTCTGTGCTAGTGAAACTGGGGGTTGGAACTCTAGCTTAACCACTTGCTCGTGTGTGGCTCCCCAGGGACAAGGAGGCTTATTAAACCTCCAATCAAGAGATGGGGAAGAGTTTGTGGTATCACCACAGTCACTTTGAACTTCAACATTATCTTCAACTTCACCTTCTCCAGAACTTTATTCCACACTAAACACTTCATTACTATTTTATTCACTCACACTAGTATTATCACTGTCATCCAAAAATTCCAAAAACAGTGATATTACAATTACTTCCCCATTCTATCTATTGTAATATAACCCACTTAAATTATTCTATATTAACATATATGTTAACAATATTCATTCATCTTACTTTCATATTAAAGTTACTTTTATTTTGTGAAGTCGTTCCATTTCCATTTATTTGAGATATTTATGATGATTATGTCATCACACAATTTATAAACCAACTTAAATCTAAAACATACACAACATCCAATCCCCACTGTGGAAGGGGAAACACATATTTCACTGATGATTTTTCGGCTATGCCATGAATCAAACCCAGGACCCTTAGCCAAGTAGAGAGACACACTACCGACTGAATTAAGGTGTTGGACTACATGAAGTCCAAGTCCTGCTATGTTTTGCTCTCAGGAATAGAGCACTAGGCTAACTCATGGTTTAAATTAGGAGGGATAGCCAGCCCACTTACCTTGGTGATACTGGAGTAGAAATTGTTTAGATAGAACACTATAAAACACACAAACACATGTTTAAGGACAAGCTTTCACTGTCACAGATAGCTTCATCAGGTCAAGAGAGTAGACTACAGTAGACAGTGAAAGTTTTAGTGTTCTATCTAAACAATGTCGACTCCAGTATCACCAAGGTAAGTGTGCTGGCTATCCCTCCTAATTTAAGACATGTGTTTTGTTCTCATAACCAACTAGTCTAGACCTGACATCAGCTTCCCACACTTTTGGCTTTTCATGTGTGTGCAGTGACATACAGTAGAATTGCTTTATCAACAACTTTTCAGGACACCCCCCCCCCCCATGGGGTTGAATGTCAACAAAACTAAGAGCCTTTAACACAACTAAATACAATTTAAAGTAATATTTATTCTTGACAAGATGTAAGCCAGAATAATATATTTTTTGTGCAAAATAATGACAAAAGTGGCTTTTAAATATTTGATTATGAATGAAATTCACCTTCAATACACTTATTAAGCACCAATACATGCATATTAAGTTATTCTTATTATTTGCAATGGCATCCATTTGCTTTAGTATTGTGCCATATACAATGTATATACTAATACCCGCCTTGGTGGCATAGTTAGCTAACGCGCTAGTCATGTTGAGCTCGAGGTTTGAATCTCGGTCGGGTGAACTGGGGTAGTTTTCCCTAAATGTTTTTTCACTCTCCCTCCACGCAAATGCGGGCTCACTCTATATTCAACCTTCCTAAATCCTAACTCATTAGAGTAAATAGTACTTAAGTGTATAACCCGAACGGGTAGTAAGACGCGGTGCTAAATAAATAAATAAAATATATACTTATATTTTTGCAGTATAACAATGCTTTTTGTGAGAGGTTTAGTAACTAAAGCGCAAGAGATAACTAAGCACTGGCTCAGTCGAGAAAGTTTTTCAGATGATATTCTTATGGGCAAGACTGTGGCTTACTTTTATGTATTCAGATAAGTTTAAATATGTTGATATTTTATTGTGTATTTGGTTATTAAAATTAATTCTCATTCTTAATTATATTCTGAAAATATAATAAAATTTGTTTCTACTATACTTCTCTAACCTAATGTTAACCTATTTATTTTGACTATGTTTTGTAAATGTTGTAAAAAAAAAAAATTATTTGAACCTATACAATTTGATTCCTTTCTGATCAAAGTGCCATCAGCTTTTAATTTTATCTTCAAATCATGTTTTATATTTTTTTATCTGAATGAATGGGAAGAATAAGTTTGGACTAAAATTATAGATCTAAAAAATAAATATAAACTTAAATTGGAAAATTATTTTTAATTTTTTTTGTTTCATTCTCTTGGGAAATTTTTATTTCCTACCCGAAAATTTCCTGAAGTCAAAATATCAGTCCCTCACAGCCCTAACATTTTTTTTCATCAAAATAGTTATGAGCACTATATTTCTTAGCACTGCATTATATGCCCATGTTCTGATTATGCTTATGGTTTTAGGGATGATGAAGGTTATATTTAGAGGAAATGCACCCACATTTGTGTGGAGGAAGAGTGGAAAGCAATTTTAGAAAAACCGCCCATGGCACACCCGACCGAGATTCAAACTTGGATCTCCCTGTTATCAGCAGTCTAGTCTACTGCGATAGTAGTGTGTTAAACCATGTGACCACCAAAGCGGGTCACTTTAATTTTAACATGCACCATAAATAAAATATTAATGTGAGCATTCAAGTTATTCAGAATAGTATTAGTTTGTTTTAACAAAGTATTTAGCAAATATAACATAAATATAATATAATGTAATGTAAAATTTACCAACAAAAATCATTAAAGTAAAAATCTCCATGTTTTTGTTTTTAAAAGGTTCTAAGAGGTAATATTGAAATAGAATGTAGAGTAATTACAGAACACTACAAACTACAAACATTACCTGAATAGTACAAAGATAAGGTTTTTCTCCAGAGTGAATGCGCAGGTGGTTTTTGTAGTTGGTGGCAGATGCAAACGCTCGATCACAGCCTTGCTCTGGACAAACATATGGACGTTCCCCAGTGTGTGTTCGAACGTGTACTTTTCGGATGTTTGATGTTGTGAACGAACGCCCACACCCGGGAGCTGGACACCGGAAAGGTCGCTCTCCTAACATCACAACATTAGAATTAATATGTTGGTGATATGAATAATGTTGCATCCAATACCTTCTTGCTATGGAGAACAAATATCCCCTTAGCAACCATTTATATTCCTTGTTATCCATTGAGCAGGATTCAAACTACAAACATTTGGAGGAGAACCCATTACTTATACTTAGTTACGCTTAATAAAACTTTATCTTATTAATACATTTTAATTGGCTATTAGTGACTAACTATATAATCTAGGGGTGTGAGAAGCTATGGAATTTTACTTGGCTTCGAAACAAATATCAGCTTCACTTTGAAAAAAAATCCCAGCTTAGCCAATTAAAATATTGACAGCTAAAATACTCAATTTTTGGTCAGTTATTGCCTTTCTGAGCCGTTCTATACGTTGAAAATCAATATTCTAGTGAAAATAATCCATAGTAATTGAATTGTAAGTTGTGATAGTAAATTGATTGATCAGATAAAACAAAATATCACAAACAATTGTGTACCTAACAAAACATTTTCCAAGTGAGTTTAGTGCATAAAGTTATATAAATTAACACAATATAATATTTTTTCAAGCATAAAACAACTAATAAAAAACATTCAAACTTCTGTTCAGCTTAGAGAATATTTCATATATTTGATTAGATTTCGCTCCCAATTGAAAAAGTGGACTTCACACACCCCTAATATAATCTAAGATAACGAGAGGAATGGTGAATTTTGAGTAAATGTTACCATCATCCACCTGGAGTGGTGATATTAAACTACAATGTGGACGAAAACCACCTCCCATGTACCAATTTGGAGCTAAGATAGTTGACTTTTGAATCGAAAGTCAAGCGAACACCTAACTATGTAACAAGTTTAGGTGGATATTATTTAATGTAAAGTGTTCAAACATATACAGTCCAATTTTCATTGGAAGAACCTTATGTGACATCTAGAAAAGTTACTAGAATTACTTTCACTTATTCATTTGTAAAGTCATGTGATTTGCAGCTGTCACTTTTGAAAGGTAGTATTAAAACCTATATAATAACATAAGATGGGCCACTCAAATCTTCGAATCCACCAAATCTTGACAAGTATTTGATGATTCGAGATTTTATTGGATTCTATGGATAAATCTTTCACCTCGTAAACAAAGCATAAAACTACGAATTAATTCAAAAATTATTACCTATATACGTGGGCCTACTTAAAAATCACAATTTATAGCATAACTATGTTTTTGTCAAATAAAAGAAATTATCTTTGTAAAAACAATCAAAAACTATTGTTTAAGATATTTATCTTAATTGTTTTGGTATATAAAATATAACATTCCTGATACTTTACTCCCCCTAAATGTGAAACCCTAAGGATTGCAAAGGTTAGTCAGAATCGTAAGAACTTTAACTTTCACAATGCTAAAAAGTAAATAAGGAAAAGGGAAAATGATGGGTTCAAATCATCACCAACTGTTTCCAGCCTGTGGCCAGGTCACTTTAGTAAAATGCCTCCAGCTTCCTTTATTCCTCAACTTGCTCCACCTCCACTTGCACACTTTCTGTTATTTGCTCCTCCCATCTCTTTCTTGGCCTACCTTGCAGTGTTTTTCCTACATAATTCATTTCCAAGATTCTCTTTGGCATCATCATCTTCTCAATCCTCATTTCATGACCATTTGCTTTTTCTATTAGCTCTTGTACTCCTTGTACCCCCACTCTTTCCTGGATAACTTCATTCCCATAGCCTCCACTTTCCTAGTCTTTCTTACATTCTATGTCCATGTTTCTGCTGCATGTGTGACAACAACAACAACAACAACAACAACAACTCCTTACACTTCAAGGTCACTTCTCTTCTCCATAGCAGGTCTCTTGCACACCTATAGAACAACTATCCCTGCTGTCCTCTTCTGATGGATTCAAATAAAAGTAAAAAATACAACAAAATACAACTTTTACAGTAAAAAAAAAGGAACACATTTCCCACATAACCAATAACTATGTCTTCTATGAGTTTACTACGTTGACGAGTACTAATGTACTGTCAAGAACTTGGGAATTATTCAACATGCATCTTTATTCATACCATCCTCAGTCTAACTAGGGTAAATTATTTATTCTATATCACCCTAAAGTTTAATAGTTTGACGAGGTCCACAGACCACTATTCACTAACAGTTTGAGACAGCGGAAAGTATGAGTTTCATCGAAAGCTCGTTATTTGAAAACTGACAACTCATATTGTCATTATGGCAGGAAAAGATACCTACAAATGTATTTATATTCTTAACCCATTTATTTAGTAATGTAAAGATAAATTATAGAATAATATACAAAGAAGTATTATTTGAAGCTTTTGGTAATTTTGTAGATGAGCATTTTATTTAATTAATCATATAAGCCATATTTCTTTACTTTCCAGCCATTACTGTTTCCAGCCTGTGGCCTGGATCAGTTTTTAATTCAAGCCATATATTTTCCACTACTGGCTTGCTGGGCTTGTCATAGCGTATATGTTTTATATCTTATTTAAGACTAGGACAGGCACAAAATGCATCCCCTGGCTGTTAATCACTGTATAAGGGTAAACCCACATTTCACCAATGATAAATTTTTCGACCATGCCAGGAATTAATCCCGGGACCCTTAGTTAAATAGATTGACACGCTATCAACTGAGTTAAGGTGCAAATAAGACATATTTCTAGAATGCCAAATTTTAATTACTTTCAAAAGTCGGTCGAAAGTGGGCTTTCTACAAAAATGAGTGTTTAACTGTGCCAACTATATATAGCTCGATTATTTGAAATTGATTCAAAAATTCTGATCACTCACTTGTTGAGTACTATCATGTTTTAAGAATTAAATAATGATTTTGTAATTCTATGGAACGGTACTATCAAGTTTAAAGAATTAAATAATGATTTGATAATTCATCGAAGCTCTATGTTTTAAATTGTTTATTTGCTATAAAATATAATTTGAGTTTTATCTTTAAATATTTTTATTTAATATTGAAATAGTGGGAGTAATAGTCGAACACATAAGTACACTCAGCAACGTGAAAAAAAGAGGTCAATCTTAAAAGAGTCAAATATTTGTCTGTGTTTCTATTGAATTGTTTCTTAACAATTGATGAGGAATGGAAGGGAATTAAATTTTTACTGTGGAACAGGAATGGGATGGAAAACGAGCCAAAATATTGAGATCAAATAGGAATGGAAAATTATAAATATGACGCTTTAGAATAAATTTGTATTAAAACGTTTTAGAATAATTTTTCTAATATGTTAAGACTTGTTAAAGCTATATGATCTTATTAAATGTAACATAAATAATAAAATACCATAGTAAAATCATAAAAACATGATAATATAGATAAGGGTGTGTGAATAGCATATTTTATTGATTCGAATAGCAAAATTTTGAACAAATATTGAATAATATAAATCTTAAGAGTTAATTTTATTATATTTTTGTTAGAAATTATTTTGATCATTAAATTACTTTTGAAAATGGTGTTATATATTTAACTATTGGCAGATTGCAAAAAAAATACTAAAAAAGCCTATATTTACACTTTTTAAATGTTATTTAGGTTTGGTGTCCCTTAGAGGTTCTCAATTTTAACATCATGAGTAGTTCTCTAGCCTAACAACTCTTAAAAGTTATTTATGTATAAAACCCCATAGGTTATCTAAGTTTGAAACCCCTTAAATATTTTTTAGCTAAAATAATATCCAAGTTGTATACCCTTTTTATGTTCTTTGGGGTTGAAATCTCTTGAACATTCCCCTCTATGTTTGAGACTGCTTAAATTACCTATATTTGAAACCTCTTCAAACTTAGCTCTTTTTTCAAACCGCTTAAAGGTTCTCTAGAAGTGAAACCTCTTAAAGGTTATTTGGTTTAACAGCCCTGTAATTTCTACTCCCTTTCTGGTTAGCTAAAATCATGATGGTTGACAATGCCAAACTACTTTCTCTCTCCGTAATTTCCACACCTCAAAAGATGGCATAGTAGAATATAACTGTAAGCTTTATCGCTTGCTGAACCTAACAAATAACTGTTGATAGAGCACAATGAGTCACGCGCCTCCCAACTTGTTTCCAACCCAACAGGCATTAAATACCCTCAACCCCTTCAAAGCTTACTCGAGAACCAAGAAGAATGTACACATTAGATTAAGTGTGATGAGCGCAATATCTGCTGGAACAATAAGTGTTTCGTTTCCTGCCCAAAACTTGATGGGGAAATAGCCAATCCCACCTGAACTTCAGGAATGGATAAATTCTTGACATTTTATGAGTGTTCAGTATCCTGTTCACCCCTACAATCGATACATCAATAGTTGAATGTGCACGAGTTATACTTCGATACTTACAAATATTGAGCGCAATTATATAGTATTTATTTTATTAATTAATATTTGTAGCTCTTTTTACAAATGAAACATTTTAGGCATATAAGATAGGGCCTTATTTAAAAGCAAATCAAAAGAGAAAACAAGATTAATTTACCATTAAATTGAATGTAAATTCATATTAAAATTAAAATATAAATTGGCTATGATGTATATTTTTATAGAAACTAGAGAATTGATGTCAACAAAATTTGAATTAGAAAAAAGAAATCAAAACAATATGGGAAAGTCAACCCCTAAGCTTTTAATGAATTTAAAAATTTTGATTCAGTATTTGTAGGGAAAATTAAGATTTGGAATCAAGATATGTATTCATCCTATTTTTAAAAATAACACTAATAATATAGTGAAATCTTATAAATGTTGACAGAAAAAATAAATGAAGGGTACAGGAAAATAATGATCAGAGTCCAAAAAAATTGAAATTCCTATTAGCCGTGCCTTAGTCTAGCTTATTTTGTGAACTACTAACCAGTGAAATGATACAAGGGCATAACAGTCAGGGTTCCAGTTATTGCGTGATAAAGTTGCTGGGGAAGAACGACCAGAGTCCACCGAAGGCTATATTGCTATCTCGTGAAAGTTGTCTAATACAGATCAAACAATATGGATAGTGGGGAATCCTAAGAGCCTTCAATTTAAGAAACATTACTATTCATACACAATAGAATTTCTAAAAAAATATTGTGCAGAATACACTTAAAATTAACCCCCCAGTATTCCTACATGTACGTTTAAACAGTTAAATTTATTTTCTGAGTTAGATTGTTAGTGGACATCATGCATTCAAACTACAATTCTAGTATAAAAACTAAAATAATTTTAAATGACACAATAACAATGGCAATGGTCTCTTAAAATGCCTAATTATGGGATAGTATTTTCACTGGTAGTAGTAATAATTATAGTAATAATAATAATTATAGTAATAATAATAATTATAGTAATAATAATAATTATAGTAATAATAATAATAATAATAATAATAATAATAATATGTTTTCTTTTTATTATAGGGTTTACATGCCTGACTTAATGATAATGTGGATATAAACATCATGAACAGTATTGAACAGAATTTAAGTATGTTTTGAATTTGCGAAGAAAAGATCCAAGAGTATTATAAAACAAAACTCATTAAAAATTTTCTATGCAGCTTTTAATATTTATAGTTAGGGGTGTGCGAAGTCCACTTTTTCAATTCGAAGTGAACTCAAATCGAATATATAAAATATTCTCAAAGCCGAATCGAAGTTCAAATAGTTTCTTTTAGTTGTTTTATGCTTGAAAAAAATATCATATTGTGGTAATTTATATAAATCTCTACACTAAAATTCCTTGAAAAATGTTTTATTGCACAATTGTTTGTAATATTCTGTGTTACTCTGACAAATCAAGTTATTATTACAACATGCAATTCAATTTCTTCAGAATTTTTACATTTAAATATTAATTTGTGATGTAAAAAACCGCCTAGAATGGCTATAATTGAAATACATGGAGTATTTTAGATATCAATATTTTTACTGGCGAAGCTTCTGAGCCAAAATTTGTTTCGAAGCGAAGTCGAAGCTGATGTTTGTTTCGAAGCCAGGTCAAAGTTTTGAAGCTTCGCACACCTATTAATAGTACACCTTCACAGGGGATAAACAATCAGTGACCAAACATTAATAAATATTAGCATTTTTTTGTTACTCTATGAGATTCAGTTTTCAAAAATGGTTTAAGAAGAAAATGAAAATAATTTAAGAGTATACAAACAAAGATAATTTCTAAAAGTATGTCTTCCTTGAGTCTTTAAATCTTAAAATCCTTCTTCTGTAAAATTACATATTTGTGATTCTGCTCATTATTTTCCTGTATCATTCAAATGTTTGTGTTTTATCAAAGTGTCTTTCTACAACCATCCTATTATAGCATGGGCCTATAGATAATGCAAAATTTGTGGATTTATTTGTCATAGATTTTGCTATATTTCTTTATTTCCTTAAATTCTGTATCTTACTGTCAAAGATTTAAAAAAAATGTTAGCTATCATTATTTAGGGTAAAGGTGGTTAAGCTGTCTTATAGTGCATTCATTTTGTAGAGAATGATCATCTTTTAAGTATGTGAAAAGGTATATTACAAAACTAAATTGTACATTGGTGGTTAGGAGAATGCCATTAAAAATATTGACGGCTAAAAAAACTCAATTTATGTTAAATTGTTCCCATTCTGAGCTGATATGTGCATTTGAAAATAGAAATGTATTATTAAAAAGCTCCATAGTGTCAGCCCACACGCAAGCTATACCGGCCAAACAGCTGCCGCATGTTGGAGAAGTTAGTTCCAACATTTACAGATAGAGGGTTTTGACAAACCCTCGCGCCATTAGTCTAAGTTTTCTAGACCAGAGTTACTAGTTCTTTATTCAAGTAACTCCTCAATTGTACTCAGAGGGGTACCCACTGCATAAGAGAAAATTCTGGAAGCATGGGGGATCTAATCCAGGACCTTTGGATCTGTATACCACAGAGATGTGACGTTAATCAATAGGGGGCCTTTGCGCAAGAATACCTATCATGCACATTCAGGGGCCCTTAGCAACAGCATGTTACACCAATATTTGTCAGCAGGATATCTTCCTTTGGCAGGTGCATTTAAGCTCCCTAACCCGTTGTGCATCATCACCCTTGGCCACAGACAAATAATATACCCAGACACTCAACCTACAGGTTAAAATGGTTACACTCTTTTTGGCAGCTTGAGTCCTTCACCACTAGGATCGCTGCGGTTAGTCCTATCATCATCCAGCAGTGACACTAGCATAGCTCAGTGTTGAAGGACTCAAGCTGGCAAAATGAGCGCAGCGAAACCCCCATAAGATTGAGTGCCTGTTTCTTACTTGTCTGTGCCCATGGCCTAGTCCCATATCGACAAGTTGTTCCGCCAAACTGGCCCCAGGTATGAGTCATCAGTCATCACTCATGGCCTAGTCCTGTCTCAACTTGTTGTGCCACCAATCTGGCCCCAGGTATGAGTCATCAGTCATCACTCATGGCCTAGTCCTGTCTCAACTCGTTGTGCCACCAATTTGGCCCCAGGTATGAGTCATAGATTCTGACACTATCAGGGTTGCAACATCCCGGGTAAGGGAGGGGGACTGCCCGAGTCTCAACGTTACTCTCAGTCTATGTGAAGCTTCCATCAAAAGGTACACTTCCCAAACCCCAACCAATTAAATTAAATTAACGCCAACATCCTTCCAGGGATTTGAACCAAATAATTAGACATAAATTAAATATACAAATGGAAGAAAATTAAAATGATACAGGATTCCTACACAAAATCAAGAAATTTTTTCCAGGACATTTCAAAGATCTTCTACAATTTCTCCAGGACTATATATAAAGTAATCATAATTACATATTTTCTTTTATTCAATGCAGGCTCCAAACTCCCATGCACCTGCACCTTTCCATATCAGTTATTATTTTATTAATGTATTCCATGACACAACAAGTTGTTCAAATAATCAAAATATAACATAAACTCACAAATAATTACTGGTGAAATGTGGGTTTCCCCTTTCACAGTGATGAATTAACGGCCGGGGGCTGGATGTTGTGTTTGTTCTTGATATAAATTAGTTTATAAGTCGTGTGCAGATATGATCAGTCGATTTAGTAAGTGCACATTAAATACACCAACTCTCACTGTTCAGATTGTGCATGATAATTTATCTTATGTAAATTACAAAACAAAAATAAGAATAATACAACCTAGTTTTATACTAGTGAATACCTTGAGTACCTTGATACATTTTTTTAAAGGGATTAACTTATCTTATGAATTTCCTCAGATATCTTGGAAATTTCCTACTGACTTACTACTGTTTTACTCCTGTGTCCTCCTGATTTACTTAAACGTTTAAAAGAAAAGAAATTTCCAATACAACTTTAAAAATTCCAGGAAAAGATTGAAAAACTGAGAAATTCCATAACATTCCCAAGCCTGGAAGTAATATTTTTAAATTCCAGGTTTTCCACGACGCATAGGAACCCTGATGAAGGAAAATGGGCAGAATTGCAATGTAAGGTTAGTGACCCAAAATGGGCCGAAATGAAAAGATACAAATAATATCGGGGGAAACCCGACAAGGACCTCAGGGTCAGGATTGAACAGGTACAAACGATTACATCATTGAGAAAAATGAATCCCAAAATAGATGATGTCATCAGGGTTGTTAACATTTTGGGTTGCAACATAGGAATGACATCACCTGAGAAAACCCTATCTAATCTGAGGTGGCTGAAATTGATGTTAGGATAGTAATTTTTTCAAGCATAAAACAACCAGCAATAATTATACTATTTGGGTTTGCTTCAAATTGAAAAAGTGAACTTCACCCAGAAAATAAAATATCACCAAGTCCTAGTGGCTGTTAATGCAGAGAGGTACAAGTAGCTCATACTCATACTCATCTATACAGACTCATCCTTGATGAATGAGTGAGCAAGAAACCAACCTGGAGAGCCCTTTCATCATATGAGTGGAGGAGAAGTCAATATGGTTAAAAACAAGCTGTTTGTTGTTCAAGTGAAACTAACACAAGTTTGCCTCTACCTGTATGTGTGCGAACGTGCTTCTGCAAGTCGCCAGAAGTCTTGAAGCACTTCCCACATGTCTCTTCTGGGCACTTATAGGGTTTTTCTCCAGTATGTGTGCGCACATGTGCCTTGCGCCCATACCCAGTCGCAAACGCCTTATCACAACCATCCTCCGTGCAACGGAATGGACGATCACCTGTATGGACTCTTTCATGAACCTAAATAACAAACACAAAGGAGCTGTATCCAGTATCACATTATTTAACAATATGGTAAATTACCTCCACGCCAAACTTGGTGGAGTAACAAATTTTAAATATGCCGTGTTTGTCATCGACATAGTAATTTGGCTACCAGAAAAAAGCAAACGTCACAATTAATTATCCACATCAATGAAAAAGGCATTCAAAATGGCATGGTAGTCTACAGCATATCAACACAACGAAAACAAAATACAAAATCTACCCGTGTGTCATCAAATTATGTCAGAATGACATTATTATAATTGTCATCAATTACAATAGGCTTGAATAGTGAGAATATATATAACAAAAGGAATGTTCCAAGGTATGTGGGGTAAGACTTGAACCAAAATAAACTTGTAAGCCACATTTGGCTTAGTTGATAGGAAAAGCTGCAAAAGATTAACTAGCCTATTCTAAAAAAGCTAAGCATGATAAAGTTGGGATTATCTATATTTGTATTAAATAAAACATACTTTTTTACATCCACTACTGTTTCCAGCCTGTGGACTGGGTCAGTTTTTTTTGTCCAAGCCATATATTTTCCACTACCGGCTTGTTAGGCCTGGCGTAGCTTCATATGACTTATAATATAACTTAAAAACTAGAAAAGGCACAACATCCCATCACCAGCCGTTAATTCATCACTGTGAAAGGGTAAATCCACATTTAACAAATGATAAATTTTTCGCCCATAGCTGGAATCGAACTCGGGACTCTTAGCTCAGTAGACAGACAAGCTACCAATTGAGCTAAGGTGTCAGATAAATACAACATACTAAACCTGTCCACCTAAATACACTTGAACAAGTTCCAAACCAAGCCATGAGAGTAATTACAGGACAGTCACACTACATCCATCAGAGTGTTAAAAGCATATACCACAATACTTCACTACACTCTGATAGAGAATAAAGAACTCTCATTCAATATGAAAAATTAAGGAGTCCCCCTTAAAATAACCATCTGTAAGCATACAAAGAATCCCCAAGAATCCTAAAAACCCAGAATGGATTCACACAAACATTCAAACAGCTGCAACAAGACTATAATATGTAGGTAAAATATAAAATAAAATGAAAACAAAACTAATATATTTTAATTTTTAAATGGAATAAAACATCCTCGAAATTACAATAGGATTAATATTATTACAATAAAAAAAATACAAACTGTATTAACCTTGGGGGTCTTGGGGTAAAGTGTTCGCCTCAGGACTGATGTTCATGGGTACAAACCCAACCAAGGTGGACAATTTTTCTTGAGTCATTAAAAATCTGTAGCACGACTTCCTTTGGAAGGAAAGTAAAGCCGTCAGTCCCATGTCAATTGTGGAATGTAAACAATCCCTGGGAAGGTATGTAAAAATTTGTTGGCACTTTCTCGCTTGCGCAAAGAAATTTAGTGTGGAAGGCAATAGGAAACCACCACACTTTCTGAACTTCCCTAATACATGTGCTTTCTACCAGGTGCGGGCAGCACTAACCAGCCAAAGTGCTGAGCGAATACCCAGCTCCATATGGATAGGAAGCCCATCAAACCCACCTTCGGGTTGAAAACTCATTTTCATGCAAACTGCACAATTCACAAACAACATTCAGATAATTCAAGATAACAAAAAAATGAATGAATCCTTCATCACATGGCACACAGCACAGCACAAGCTTAAATTTGTTGAACATATGAAAATATCGAAATCTAACCTGCACTTCTATTAATGGATTGAGCTCTAAATTAGAGTGCTCACAAACCCCATATAAATAACAAAAAATAATAACCTTCAAGTGGTGAGGAGTAGTATACAATTTGGGGCAGCCATGGTGGGGACACTTGAAACTTTTGGCTCTGTCTTTAACAACTAGCTCATCATCATTGTCATTGTTATTATCCTGCGAGGTAGATGATGTAGCCTCCAGCATCGAGTCTATATCCAAAGATTCCAGCAAGGTTCCAGTCGACAAGGAAATGTAACCTGTCGATCCATCTTCTAATTCCACAGGCTGGTATGTTTCTATGGCATAAACACAAACACAGCTTTGTAATCTATTTTAATAGATTAGGTTTAAAGGACATAGATTATATTTAATAACACTATCTATCATAAATATTTCTATGTGAATGAGAAATGTATGGCAGTAAGGAAGACAGTTTATTGTGCATTTATTGGTCTGGAGAAAGCGTATGATCGGGTGGAATGTTCTGAGAGAGTATGGTGTGGATGCATGGTTAGTAAATGCCATTAAGGTGGTAAAACGTGCATTAGGGTGGATGGAGCTTAGAGCAGCTGTGTTATACAAGATTGTGTTATGTCCCCATAGTTGTTTAGTGTTTTCAAGGATATAAATGTATGAGGGATGCTTGTGAGGACATTGTTAGTGTACAAATGGACAATGTGAATGTGAGGGTGCTGTTATATGCATATGATGCCATATCAATGGATGAGAATGAAAGTGACTTGCAGAATGCATTAAATCGTTTAAGTGTGGCGACAGGCAGAATGGATCTTCGTATAAATCTCTCCAAACTTAAGTGATAGTTTTTGATGAGGACAAATTAGGAAATGAGTGTCAACTAAGTATAAGTGAAAAATTGTTAGAACAATTGAATGATTTTGTGTATCTGAGCAAAATGTTCTGTAAAAATGGAAGGATAGCTGGTGAAATTGACAGACAGGTAAATGCTTCTTGGAAAGTAGATGGATGTATGTGGACTATTGCAAAGAATGAAGTAGTATCGAAAGAGGCAAATGTGGCAGTATATAAAAGTGTGTTAACGCCAACATTGTTTTAGGCATGTGAAGAGTGAGTTTATCCAGAGAAACACAAGAGCAAGGTGAATGCGGTTGGAATGAGATATCTAAGAAATGTAAGTGGAAAAACTCGTATGGACCAAGTCAGCAATGAATGGCTGCTGAAGGAGTGTGGTTGGAAAGGGAATGGTTTGGTCATTTTGAGAGAATGAGTGTGGATTGAATTACTAAGTAAATATATTAAAGTAGAGTGTGTGGATCAAAATGAGGAAGTAGGACATGTAAGACATGGCTAAATGTTGTAGTTAAATGTCTGAAAAAGAGAAATATTAATAGTGTGGGTGGGTGGTGAGGGGGGTGATTAATTCATGACTTAAGTTTACTTGGATGACAGCTCAAAAAGTTACTAGAAATAGTCCCTAATATATCCCTACGCCAACAGCTGGCATCTATAACTTTGGATAACTGCAATGAAAACAGATATGAATGTGATAGTTAAGGGGATGGATCACCATGAGAGATGAGCGCGGCCGGTTTCTAAGACGATTTCTCTGTACACGATTACTAAGAAAACTATTATACATATTTTAATCAGATTTTTACTACTGTAAAGATCAATTCATTTACATGGTTTATAGTTTATTCCTATCCACCCAGCCAATTCAAATTTAAGTTTTAAAAAATAATTTAAAGATCACTGCATGAAACAAACTGGGCTTGTCATTTAAATGTGGGAAGACTTAGGCTAAAACGGTTTTCATTTTATTACAATAAACACATTTCTCTATCATTTAGTATAATTTAACGCCAGTTGAAAGTTAAATATTTGTAAGCAGCTTTGTTTAAATAATTTTTGCATGATCGTATTTTCTTGGTTTAGTGTTGTTTTAAAAAAAATCTACAGACAAAGTATAAACCGAGTAAATATGATTGAGAATAATTATCATTTCATTTTTCAGCATACATATTGTTCTAAACTAAAATAAAGTGGTACAGTTTTATTTTGATTCAAAAAAGTGTTGTGGTGCAGTAGCCTGTGACCTAGCGGTGTAATGTTGAACAAAATGAACCTCTCGAGAAAACTCATGGCAGTGATGCCAAGCGTTGCACGGTGACGAGCAGATGTTCTCAGGAAAAATATCAACTCGACTGCGTTCATTTATTAAATCAGTTGTGTGAATACCACGTGTTTTGCAATGGAAGCCGTTTCTGTAAAAAGATATCGAAGAAAATAAAATAAAAAACTACTTTATTTCTCAACCAGACGAAAGAAAAATAAATGTTTTACTCTTGTGAATTGGATGAAAAAAGCATCATGAATTTATTATTTCTGCTTGAAAAATACAATTTTAATACTGTAGTTTAAAATTCATCCATTAATTTCAAATCATGTGCGTAGAATAATATAATTACAGGACCCGCTTTGGTGACCTCATGATTTAAGGCACTACTCTTGCAAAAAACTGGACTGCCGAGGACGGGGATTGGTGTTAGATCCCAGTTTGGTGCTATGAGGTTATTATTCCTAAAATGTTTTCTACTTACCCTCCACGCAAATGTGAGTGTAAGTCATCTAAAAGCAACCTTACCCTTCTCTGACACATTAGCTTAATTAGTACATCGGAGTAAAACCCACACGGGCTCGGTTCACTTTGGTGTACCAATCAAACACTTTGGCCCTACCTTTGGTAATCTGATCTGTAAACAGAGTCAATAATTTGGTATTGATAATACGGGGCCAACTAAATCATTTTGGACTATTGGTAATTTGGACAAGAAATACACTTGTCACAATAGATAAATGTCTTGAAACTATTTTGCTATTGGGACTATTGAACATGCCTTGACCACCACTCTTTTAAAATTAATAACATTAACACAGATCCATATTTAATTTTGACAATTATTATTTAACAAAATAGTTTCATCACAAATATCATTTTTACTTTCTCGCACCCCTCGCGTGCCATAATCAAAGATTTGGAAATAACGTAAGATTTAGAGAGGAAGGGAAGGGGGGAACACAAATACTAAAAGGAGGATGTTACTCAACATATATAAGAGAGTGCAGTGTAAAGATTATTTCCATGTCTTTTTTTTTTTTTTGTTCTTGTGATATTAGAAATGCTTCACTTCTTAATATTCTTCGATGTTATTCGTAAATTTACAATAATAAAGTAGGGTAGATAATAAATACGGTAATTAAGAGAAAGTGTTCCCACATTTGCGTTGAGGAAATGAGCAATAGCGAGGAAAAACACCCCAATTCACGTGGTAGGGATTCAACCAAAAATTGTAGCACAGGTCCCTAATAAAATTAAAATTAAAAACGTAATATTAAGTGTGTTCATTGCAGAAGTTTTGATGAAGGACTTTGAATGTATAAAGTTGTAGAATGGATGTATTATTATATACTGTGTGTAGCAAAAATTATAAAATAGCTAGTGATGTGTATATATATTATGAACGTCTCTGACACAAAAGTGATTGATAAGGGAGAAATAGATTATAAAATGATCATGCTTCAATGCAAAACTTGTGTTTAAGCCTATCAAATTTGGTCAAAATCGATAGATTGATATTTTCTATACAATTGGGTGAAAAACCTTTTCTTGCAGTATATTTCTTTATGTTTTATTGTAATTTCAAATACTTATTTTTAGAGTTAGTGTTTATAATTTTTGAAGTAGAGGCAATAAGTGTAATATTTATTCTATAAAAAATATACATTTTTTAAAATAAAATATTTATTTTTGCAGAAAATAGTTCTATATGCTATCTTCAAATTTGAATATATATATTTATATATATAATATTTATTTATTTAATTATATTATATTTTTATTTACATTATAATATAAAATTATATTATATTTTGATTTACATTATATTATATATAAATATATATGTACAGCCCGAACGGGTAGTAAGACGCGGCGATATAAATAAATAATAGTAGCGTGTTTGGAACCGTTTTAAAAAACACCCTCAGTATACACTACTGGGATGTGAACCCCAAAATATTTTCTTTCAGTTCCTGAAGTAAATGGTCAGATTAATTTTTTTTTTCAAATAAACAGAGAATTTGTTAATAGATTTTGTTTTTCAAAAATTGCTTTAGTGGTTTTAGGGATCAGGAAGGTTATATTCATAGAAAGTGTACCCGCATTTACGTGGAGGGAGCGTGGAATACCAGTTTGGAGAAACTAACTTTAGTACACCCGACCGAGATTAGAACCTTGATCTCCCCATCATTGGCAGTCTAGTCTACTGCAAGATTAGCGCGTTAGACCATGAGGCCACCATGTTAAAATATGTATAAACGTATTTGACTATCGAATATAATTAATAAAAAATAGGTTAATAGAGTTTGAAATTCTTGATAGTTACAAGTTCATTGGTGTAACTATAGGATGGTGGCAAAATTCCACAGGGCCACACCCAAAATAGGGCCCACCACGCAGGTCCACCCACCCAAAATTAATTTGGTAATAGATGAAAGCGTTGTCTTTCAGGCCTATCATTGTTTCATAAAGATCTCACTAATCAATCAAAAATTACTCAATAGTCATTTTATTGCGCATAATTTATGCTGTACAAAAATGTATGTACATATTTTTCTGTAAAATCAATAGAAACAGCTGACAGGTCATTTTCAAAACTTTACTAAAAATTATATTAAGAAGCACATGAATCAATAAAGGCTAAAGGGATTAGCTATGTTGTCTGTTGAGCTACTACCTGTAGCTTGTCCTTGGAGGAAATTGTAGACAATTTCAGAGAGACGTATGTTTGTTTAGCCTCTATAGGTGTTAATATTGATGATTGACTATTGATTTGTTTATAATATTTATTAATATTGTTTTATTCAATTCAGATTAAATTTTTTACATTATATTGAAATTTTTCAGCAACAATTTTATCAAATATTATGGCTGTATGGTAATGCACTTAGAGTGGTTTTTCCTCAATGGGTTTACACTCTTATCTTTCCACGCAAATGTGGGTACACTTCCTCTAAATGTAACCTACCTACTCTACATTAATACGTATTATAAAATAATTCCAATAATAAATGTCTAAATATTTTTTTATAATCTACAATTATTCATAAGATTTGGGGACGGTGGTGTATTTTTTCCTTGTGGGCACCCACCGTGGGTCCATCACTGCATAGTTACGCCTTTGTACATGTTACAAGCTAATGTAGGTCAAGCTAGTTTTACAATAGGAAATTTTAGTGCATCTTTAAGTTTATATTAAAATAATAATAATTATTTGTATCTGGGTGATGTAATATAAGAAACCCCTCATAACTTGGGTTATGTCAAATGCTGAGGAAATGATCTACATTCTACGATGTGTCTGTCGATAGTTTTATATCCACTGTTACTCATTGAGGGTGGACTGGGAAGGGGGGAGGTTTGATAGGGCGGGGTATTACCACCAATGTCTTCTCCACCCTTCCCCCCATCAAAATGTGTCTTCCTCCAGTTTGTTTGGTTCCCTCTGATATACTCTAGTTTGAAGATGAAAGATGGTTTACATCAAATTTCAAATAGGTTCTATAACAATCTATTATTATTTTTAAATGCTTAAGGGCCACCCCAAATAGCTTTTAGTGACATTCCATTTTCAAACATTTTCCATTGGCTTGGAGTCATTCCCCTAAAAACTCCTCAAAAATATATATTTTTTCATTGCGACTTACTTCCAGTTTGAGTTATACACATACATGAACTAGGAACGAGAAAGGTAACATTTTAGATTTAATGTACCCACATTTGCGTAGAGTGAGTGGGGAACCATTTTAGGGAAAATGCCCTTATTGCACACAACTGGGATTTGAATTTCAATCTCCCCACCACCATCAATCCAGTCCAATAGTGTGTGCTACCCACCGTGTTCAACTGACATGCTGAAGACGGGGAGATCACGGTTCAATTCCAGTTGAGTGCACTTAGGTGGATTTTCCTAAATAGTTTTCTGCTCTCACTCCACGAAAATATGGATGCATCTCCTCTTAATTTAACCTTCCTGATGCCTAACACATTAGAGTAATTAGTACATAAGTGTACAGCCCGAACGGGTAGTAAGACGCGGTGATATAAATAAATAATAGTAGCGTGTTTGAAACCGTTTTAAAAAACACCCTCAATATACACTACTGGGATGTGAACCCCAATCTCGTCACCAGCAAACCAGTCTTATACGAGAAAGTCAAATGAAAAATGTTTTCTTCCGCTAGGTAAGAAATATTAAGAAAACCATACTACTGATTATATTAGTTCAAGCTAAAAATAAAGCAGCAGATTTCTGCATAGTGTGGTCTTTGATAAAAGCCGCACTCTTGCCTGCCTTTCCCTTCCAAGAAACTTGACCCATGTAAACAACAGATTAGCTCGCTCCCCCTTCACTCTTTTAGACCAAACTTAGCAGATATTTGACAACATCGCAGCTCTAGTTCGGTGTCGGCTAAACAGTCCAAATAGTTCAATATATGGACGTTTCTTAGGAGTTGCGCTGATAGCGCTTCTCAAATTTTACAAGGTAGTCCTTCCACTTAACCACAGTAATTTTGGCCAAGATTATTTATATATTTATTTAAGGTCGGACACAAAGCTTATTTATCGTTTTATTCGACTTAAAAAAAATATTATTCACAGCCCTTCCACAAAAGGTCTAACTAACATAGCTTCAAAATGGCGACCGGCGAATTTAAACCATGTGATTGAATGTGACGGAAACAAGTATTTTACAATGATGCACCCACACAGTGGATAAAAATATTTTATCCAGTTAAATATTTCTTAATACAATAAAATATTCATAAAATAATTTATTATATAAAAAAATGACAAGTATTTTCTCTTTTACAAGTAAATATGATGCCTGTATTAAAATGTATTAATGTATGTACTATATTACACATCACAGATAACATTCCAAAATGGACAATAAGTACTTTTAATTATGTTTAAAATATTGTTTTGAGTTGGATAAAAAGAAATGATTAAAAGTAATGAAATGGTAGGAGAAAACTTAAGTTTAAGTTATTTTAAATGTAAAATATAACAGGTAATTAAAAAACTTAACATTTATAACAAAACAGTGATTCTTTACAAGTGTTGGCAACCCAAAACCTAAACATATGACTTTTGAACTGTCATCCAGGTAAAAATCTATCATGAACAGACTTCATGTATGTATTGTACAGCAACTAATAAACATCATTAGAGAACATGATTCGAGTTTTAATAAAATTGGATTGTGTTAAATATAATTTAGATTTCAGTATTAAAAGTCTGTAAATAAAAGGCATTTTTTCAGATAAAAATTGTAATAAAAAAACTACCCAGACTTAATGGAGAAAAATTAGTTGAATTTAAAACATGTGCCTTTAGTCATAATATGACTCATTATACAGTAAAAGTCCAACTATCCGGCACACTTAGGATCCCAGCAATGCCAGATTATTGGACTATATCTGTGTTATGATGTAAAAATGAGTAAAATAGCTTTGAAAATGGTTATGGTTTATATGTGATGTAATAATTTATGTATTGACAAAAACAACATCATGCTATCTAGCAAATTGTGACAAAGATGTAGTAGAACATGAAGCTAATTGAATATTGCATGAAGCCTTTTTAAATATAGTTTGAATGTCCCCCTGCTTGTTAGACTCAGCTCTTTTTTAAAAAGCAAAGAATGTGTAGATTCATTACTTTTGCAATGTTGTAGTGATTACTACACTCAGCAAATTTCACAAAAGTATTTAAAACGTTGACAACCCCATTTCAAGTGATGTAGTTGAAGCACCTTCTTCCTCATCACTCTCCACTTCTTTTGCCACCCGCGCATAAAACACATTTTAAATTATGGCATCACTTAACTCTTCCACAAATGGCTCATCTTTGTCAACTTAAATCCAATCAATAATTTGAAAGTGTGGTTAGTGGTTTTTTTTGAAGGAACACTTTGTATTCAGCAGTTGAGAGTAGTTCAGTATTTTACCTTCGTCAATAGAACTTTCCTCTCATTTTAACACCTTGTATATAGCACTGAAAAATATTCTTTAAATAGCTCCACAATCATCCAGGCAATTGATTGAGCTTCATAAGCCACAGGCAAATAAATGGAAGAGACCCTTGAAAGCCCTATGCTTCTTATAGTTGCTAATAACAAAAGGTTTAAGTTTATGATTCCTTGAAGCATTTCCACCAAAAAAAACCAGTAAGCCCATCCTTATTTAGTATAAAACATTTTTACTATTTTTCTTCGTGTCCTGCTAATATCGAATCCGTTGAGCAATTCCATAAAAGGTGAGGCTTGTCAGCATTGTAGACTTGACAAGGGGATAAGTTAGGCTCAGTGATAATAGCAGTGAATTAACTTACGTGCATTTACAGCAACCTGATCAGCAGATTTTTGTTCACCCAAAATGTCCAACTCACGTATTCCATACCAAATTTTGAAGTTGAGAAGCCATCCATCTGAAAATGAACAGCTATCTTCTGGCAGGTTTAATTCTTGAATAAAGTGAGCATTGGTCCTGTAATAGGCTTACTTTCAGATCATTTTGCACTGAGCCATGTATACAATACACTGTCTAATTGGTTCAGCTTAGGCCTTTTCAAAGTTTTCTAAATATTGATAGTTGATACTTCTAGAAGTGGCGGATTGAAACAAGAATTTTTAAAGTTCTTTTTGTTTTTTAACATCATAAATAGTAGAGAATCCAATATTGTAGTGTTTCTGTTCTCGCCCTTTTCTAGCCGACTTATAATATCCAGGTTTTGTATATTGTTGGTGTCACATGTTTATTTTTCATTCCTTTAGCCTTATCAACATTTTATAAGGTTTAAAAAACACTTAAATAACTAGCCATTCAATTAGGAATATCTTTGTATTACAGAATAATGCCCAATCTTACAATCGTAAACAAAGACTGACTTACAGATGAATGGTGCTGGTGTTGAGCCAAAAGACAAGTGGTGGCAGGTGGCCTACATGTAATGGACTATCGAGTGTGCCGAACCATTTGGTGCCAGATTATTGGACTTTAACTGTAGCCATATCAAACACATGTTTTACTTCTTCTTTACCAATAGTCTCTGATGAAGGGAAATAATCTTTCTGGTCTGGAAACTATGATGTGATATATACATATTAACATTCTCACCAATTGTCCTTCAATTTCCACATAATTTCCCATTTTAAAAATTTGCTTGTGTATCATCTGCATGAGGGGATTCCACGAGTACAGTGTAGACAATTCCAACAGAGCAATCATGACATTCGTGCAGATGTGAACAGAGCAATGACAATTATTACGGTACACAAAACACAAAGATTTTAAAATGACATATAATTTTTCTGGGAAAACACTTGATTCACCAGGTAGAACAAATTTAAAATTAAAATTTTTCACAATAAAAGCACATCCCCTAGACTTGGAAGTGTCCATGTAAATGCGATTGAAACCTTGAAAGCGAGTGGCGAGCCCAATGAAAGCACTCTCATATTATGATAATTGGTGTTGTCGCTCTAGAGGCATTTCACACAAGGCAACTATCACTTTGATGATTAGCATGGAGGTAGATTGGGGGTTTCATACGAAACAACTTAGTTGCCCGCCCCGTCAACAGTCGCTCATAAGTTGTCCACTATTGGTGATTTGTGGAATAGTTGCCTGTCGGACAACTGTCACCCACCCTGCGATTGCTTGGTTAATCACATGTTTATATGGTGTCATTCACATAAGGCAACAAGCGCCGGCCAGCACCTCAAGTGGTGCAAACCTCCAAGCACCTGTTGAATTTCATTCTTGATAAGGAAAGTTATCTAGTTATCTATTGTTGGTTTTTTTGTGAGTGCATGGTCTTTAATAAATATTTATAATTATTATATACCAGTACTTCACTAGAAATTTATTTAAGCTAATCATAGGTAATATAAAATGATTAGGGGTTTTCACCCATAGCGCTCGACCATTTTCAAGGATATTTCCATCTTATTATATATTATTATTAAACATCTAGATTAAATTGTTTTATCATAAGGCTTGAAAACTCCATCAATTCCAATGAAAGAACATTCTGATAACTAATGGGTAGTTAAAATTATATCATTCAACGCCATAGCTCAGTCGGTACCGTGTCTGCCACTGAGCCAAGGGGTCCCGGGTTCAATTCCCGGACATGGCCAAACAATTTATCATTGGTGAAATGTAGATGTCCCCTTCCACAATGATGACTTGGTGGCCGGGGGCCAGGTGGTGCGTCTGTTCTCGATGTAAGGAGTCACAAAAAAGAACCTCATCCTTCAAATCCATAATAACTGCCCTATTTTTTCGTATACTCTGGTTAAGTTGGTATTGATTTTTCTTTTAGAGAGCGAAAGTTTACCGGTAATTTTTGCTGGGTGATAGTTGCCTCGTGTGAAACAGCTCAGCAATAGTTGACAACAATAGTTGCCCCGTGTGAAACGACTCTCAAGAGAACTTGGCAAGATCAAAATGTAATTTCGATAGGCATATACTCCAGGGAGCAAATCAACCTGGAGAGGTGTGGATAGACTTCGGAAGAACTAGCCCACACATGTCAAAAACCAATAACATATGGATACTATGCCATTTGGTTTCATAAAATACATGGTTGGGCAGATAGAACACAAGCAGCATGCTACGGCATGCAATGAAGCTTTAACATGTAAGATTCTAGAAGATAGGAGGGCCGTTAAGGAGGGGACTCCCTGGCATTGGCACATGCTGATCAGTGGACTATTATATTGTAGCTGTTAATATTTTTACATTTAAAGCTTTGAATTCATTGAAGCCTGAATTTCATGTCAAAGTTTTTGGTACACTGGTATAGAATTGCAATCATAATGTATTGTAAAAATGATTCATTATTTAAAGGATAAGATAGTAAATAAGTTAAAGAATCATATGGAAAAACCATTCCTATGTAATCCCCTCACTTCGACTTTGTGTAATACAAGCTGTAAGGTTAGCTAGTAGATGTTGACTAGTTTTTTTTTTTGTGTGTTCCACAAGAGCTTGGGTAAACAAAGGAAAAATGTTCCCAACGGCTGTATTCAATCATTGAAAGAGGATAGAAGTGCAAGTCCTACACACCAGAAAACTGTAGGCCTCAAAGTTCACAACAAAACACATAATTATATAATTCACAGCACAGCTTAAGTAATTAAAGTTAAGCTGGTATATTTAACTATGCTTATGCAAAATAATAATATATTAGACAAAATTTAAATGTATTTTAGTAGCATTTTTAGGACACAATATACCTTATCTATGACTAGGGACATGGAAAATTCGCATTTGCAATAAAGCGAATTTTTACAAGAATTCTACTGTTTTCACACGAATAACACAAATTTAAGTTTTTTTCTAAATAGACACAGTTCTTTGTAATTTGGGCAAATATCATGGCATCCAATATAATTTTCAATGTGATAACACCAGCGATAGAGTTACGCCAGCGCTTCCGTTCGTAAGGATAATATCCGTTTTGCATTTTAAAGGTATAAGAGGGATTACGAGATATACAAGAATTTCATGGATTTAGATATTTTTAGGTTAACATTAAAAATCACGATTTCTACTTTTACACATTTTAATACTTAAATGTTGATATATCGGTTTGTTTTCAGCTTTTAAAAGATTTCATGCTAGGTCCAAGCAAAGACATTACAGGCGGTCATGTTTACAAAATTAAATCTTCTTTATTTTTATTCCCTTCTCCTTTTTTGATAAGTTGTTTAGCCATCTATGACAACATGTTTCGATGTTGTTATTGTTTTGTCTAAACATAAAATGAAAATTGATTTTTTTTATACATATTGCTATTTGTAAAACTGGAAGGTAATGAAATTGAGAGATCAAGTTTGACATTTCTAAGTGTGAAATGTTTTGTCCATACTTATATTTGATTTTTCTCCGAATATGTAAATAGAGTTAAATACACAATATGAATTAAAAATGTAGACAGTTATATTCTAGGTTTTTTTTAACAAATACTAATTTGACTCATATTTACATAAATAATATCACTTTCAGCATATAATATCATCGCTTTTTGAGAAAAATAACACCACTTTTCCCCTAAAAATAACCTCACCTTTTGCCTGTCTCTATGACTTATTTACTACTTTCTGAGCTTGCTTCTCTTTTAAGCTGTAACTTAATTTACTTTTGAAGATAAAATTGTTGCAAAAACCAAACAGAAATATTTAAGGCTGGTTTAGTTTTGTTGGCTATACTAAAAACCAACTCTGGAAACTTTACTGGTTCAAATACCAGCCAGGCTAAATTTTCATTCTCAAAACATAGTAAGAAAGCAGGTGGAATGTAAGTAATTTGAAGATCTATAGTCTACCATATACATTCTCAGACATTATTTACTGTTTAAAGTCTAGAGAAAAAAACATTGTTTACCTTCATTGTTTGAGGAAGAGATGAAGGCAGTGGTGCCATCCTCAAGAGTAATGGGCTGACCCTCAAGAAAATTCGGTATTTCCTGAATCAAAACTGCACTACCATCTTCCAACTGCAGTGTTTCGCCTTGGAGATCATCTGAAACTATCCTATACTTAGAATGGACATTAACATGGAGCTAAAGCAAATATATAAAACTGGTATAATGCAGGAAAACATTGCATGTTTTGGGAAACAAAAAAAAAAGTTAAAATAAAAATATTTGATTATTTAGTTGGCTAGCTTGAACAAGTGTGAAATATCTAAAAATCAGAGCATATATATGATGTTACAAAACATCTGTGAGTTGTTTCCAGGGCTAGCTAAGCTTGCCGTACTGTACACTAATAAAACTACTCTGCCCATTCAGTATCAAACTCGCCCTCCAAGGACAATGCTCATAAATTCTCAAACTACATTATTGTTCATGATTGGTTAAATGGGTAATAAAGTTTTATAGCACAGCCCCACCAGCTGGTAAACAACCCAAAATTGACCCTTGTGTAAATCAAGATGACATTGTTCCTTAATTGGAAACTTTGTATGTTTATAAATGGTTTGGTGATCTAAAAACATGAAAGGAATATGGACTGTTTTTTATTAATACAATACCCTACATTCAAGTGAATGTTCATTAATTAAAATGGAATAAAGTTTCCACTGCAAGAGCAGTCATTACAATTTACATTAGAAATACTGCTAGAATAATGTGTGCCAATAGAGTTAATACTGATATGGGGATGAGGTTTCTAACTCGTTTGTTTCTTACATTGTTAAAGGGCCTAGGTTTTAAAAGAACATAATGTGATTCTAAAAGTTCATGCTCACTGTATATCACTGATCACATATCTGGGGATTAACACAAGTTGTATACCTGATTTTAAACCAAGATCCTCTGCCATGAACGCTTGCGTCCCATCGGCAAGGGTGATGGCTGTAAAGGTTGTACCCAACGATGTGTCCATGATGAGAGGACTTTCTTGGTCATCGTCATCGTCATCTCCGCTTCCTTGTATCATCTCTAGCTTCACCTCCCCGTCCAATTCCGACAACATAGTCAGACACTGGAACCTTGCCTCTTCTAAACACACCCCAACAAAATAACCCTAGTTAGTGAGTCTTTCCTAGAGACATGTCGTGGTGTTTGGCTTTTGTGAGAGATATTGGTTTGAAACTATCATCTTAGTGCAAGAGTAAGTGAGAAGGAATAGTTTGAAGAGAGGTCCCAGACACTAACTGCCCATCAGTCGCAAGCCATCTGAGAGATGACCCACCATTTGGGTTGCTTGGGGTGGGTATCTTCTTGGCTCCCTTCCCTCCACTGGGCAGTTGAGTCAGAGCCATGATTCAGTGATTATCAAGGTCATAACAGTAGTAATAATCTCTTGAATGACTTGCGCCCAATTGTGTCTATTGATCGGCATCTCGTGGATGAGTCGCGCCTAAACTTGTATTATACAAGCTCTAAATATATCATTCGTTATGTTTTTTTAGTACCTAGGTAATGGTTTTTTTATATTTGTAATGTAGCTTGATTTTCTTGAAATAAAAAATTCATAAATAAACAAAAGTAAGAACAAGTACTATTTGTGATGTGTTTCATGTGGTCATCTGGCAGATGACTCGCGCCTTATGGCGTAGGCAAATTTTCCTATATAGTCATCTCTCATATGACACGTGCCTCATGGTGTTAGTACAATTTTCAGCAATTTACTAAAAACCTCCCCAAAGAAATAAAAAATGTTTACGATGGTATTAAGCATAAGTTTCATTAACTAAATCTAAATACAACACATACAAAGAATGTTAAAACTAATAAATTACATTTTTTTAGTAACATTTTAACTCAGGAAGCAAATATTGTAAGATAATCTGTCAGATAACATGCAACCGATGGTGTAACAAAAACAGGCGTCCCTGACGGTGGTTTAAGTACATTCAATCCACTTTTGTGGTCAGATGGTCTAAGGCAGGGATCAGCAACTTTTGGACCACCATTAACTTATCAAATTATCAAAGCTCCCACGATCATCCATCGCTTCTCCCCTATTCCTTTTTTTTTTTTGACTATGCATATTATATTTATTCCTTAGAATAAACACTTTTTTTAAATTCTAGTGTTTCCAACTTTCAAAAAAGAAAATTGTCTAACCAAATGTTTATTTTTATAAACTATTTCCAAAGTTTATAAAACATTTTTGTAATAATTTAAATAAAAGCCGCAACATAGGGAAAGAAAGTCATAAATTCCATAACGTCTTGTCAAAATATGCACTAAATTGTTTAGCACACTCAATATTATTAAGAACTATTTAATGATTAATAAAACTCAGTGGTGTATTGCATATCTCCTGAAACTTTTCCCGTAGGCCTACCCCTAGGGTTATGCGTACCACAGTTTGAGAAACACTGCTTTATGGCATAAGGAACCTAAAAGTTAATTGCCGCATTTATAAAAGTATGTCACCTATCCCAGTCTTCAGCTAGTTCTATCCAGTCCACCTCATTACACCCTGTCTCTCTTTCAGGTCCCTTCTAATGTTATCCTCCCATCCGCGTCTAGATCTTCCTGGTGGTCTCTTCTCAGTGAGTTTGCCAGTCAGTACCCTGAACCCATTCACACTGCATTTTGTGAGATTTGATTATTCTAACAATTAAGAATTAATAGCCAGAGCTATTATTTATTCTTATTAGTGGGAATTACTCCATCTAGATATCATATTCTGAAAATTGAAAAATGACACCTGGACACGGGAATCGAACCCGGGACCTCTGGCTTAGTACGCCAATGCTCTGACCACTGAGCTATCCAGTATTCGTCCTGTGCCTTAAAATATGAGTGAAGAATGACCCTGGGCACAAGACGAATCCTGGATAGCTCAGTGGGTAGAGCATTGGTGTACTAAGCCAAAGGTGTCAAGTTTGATTCCTGTGTCCAGGTGTCATTTTTCAATTTTCAGAATATGATATTCTAACAATGTCTAGTGATGAGTGCAGGGTATGTAACTTACTATTATGTAACCTCCTCCACTCCCCAAAATCTTCATCCCTTTTTTGTACCAAATATCTTCCTAAACACCTTGTTTTCCAACACCCTAAATTTGTTTTCATCATGTAAAGTAAAAGACCATGTTTCACAACCAGTAAAATTATTGTTCTTTAATATACCTAGTTTTACAAATTACACAGTAAGTGAGAGGTTAACTTAAATAACTGAACCTATATAAAATCAAACTTTGAAGGATTCATCTTAAAAAGAACAGTTAGTAAAACAATGTATGTTTTGAGCATACTTTCCATACCAGTATTTGTGGCAGTAATTGGCTCTAAGAGATTTTTCTCAGAAGTGATTGTTGAAGGTATCTTATGTCTATCCGCCATCTGCTGAAATCTAAAATCAAAATATAATAACCTTAAAGATACAATTTAGCCAAAATGCTAAAATGTTTTCTGGTTCAACAAATTGTTTCCTAAAAAAAAATCCATCCATGATGAAAACCCCAACACCTTGTTAACGCATCACACTAATAAAATAGCTTTGTAGGTATGCCTAAGTTAGTTCATTTCTATAGATCTATACAAAGTTAGACTTGCAATTTAAATGTTTAATCATATTATGTGTTTTTATTCAAACTGTCACAAAAATTATACCAACCCCAATGTTGCAATGCAGGTATGACTCATGACAAATTGCACCTGTGTGTTTTAAATAGCTATATTATAAGGCATGTAGGATTTGTATTCTGCTTCAATAACTTCAATAACTTTTTAGAAAACATAATTTCAAATAAGTTATAAAATAACTAAGGATAAATAAAAAAGGAAGGGGTGAACACAAAAGGCTTATTTTGTAAAAATTGTTTATAATGACCAAAAAAACCTTCCAAACAATGTTAATAAATCATACTAAACACAATTGATACTTGGCGTGCCAATATTATGATTAGCAGTTTCTTCAATCAGACAGTAATTAGCTAACTAAAGAGGGGAGTATAAAAAAATATCCATGATAATTCACATTTCATCATGTTCTTTAACACTTCCTTCCAAATTATACATGTGTGACAATGTTGAAGAAAACCAACTTAATGTATAATTAACGTAACCAATTTATTTGTTTTAGAAATTGAAGGATAGGTTTCATTAAGTTGGGGTTAGTTTATAATAATGTGGATAGTATTCATCTTATAACTTGATCATTATATACAATTTGTTCTCAAAACTATCAATATTTTATGATTGTTTTTACAAATGGGCCTAAAATAAAATAGGAAATTTATCAATGTTTAGAATTATTTTTTTCTATTTTAAAACAAAGAAAAAAAAGTACCAGGGTGCTTTGAAAACATCTTCTAATGAAATAATACAAAGTTAACTTTCACATTTTATCCATTGCAACTGAACCCTTTAACAACTTAAACTTAAACCTTACAAAAATATATATTGATAACATGTGCTAATATATTAATATTTCCATGAATATTCAATAAACAATTTAAAGCCTCACATAATTATGTGTGGATGACATCATAGATAGGTATTTAAATGTGCAGAAACCTAATGGAGCACAGATCACAGCGCATATTCATAAACAATTAGGTTCTTAGATGAGTTTGGTGGTTTTAATTGTATGAATATACAAACTTTCAAACCTTTATAAATACTGTACAATTTTATTTGATTCTCCATATTCTTAAGTGTAATAATGATGGTGATCGTGATGGTGGTAATAATAATTTTCTATATGAGGTACTTATTTAATGTGCACTTTCTGAACCAACTGATTATATCAGCACACAAGAATTTCTATGAGCAAGAGTGAAAGGGCCTAACAATTTTGCCAGTAAAGGTATTTTCACACACCTTCTCCAGTTCTTATACATGCCACAATCAAAATTGAACTGACAGCTTTACTTCCCCTTTGAAGGAAATTGTGCTACAGATTTTTATCACTCAAGAAAAATCCGTCGACACCGGCTGGGTTTGAGTCAGGTCCTGAGGCAAGCACTTTACCCCAAGACCAATGAGGTCGATAATAATGATAAATACTATTAATAATAATACTAATAATTATTATTATTTATTTAGCACCGTGTCTTACTACCCGTTCGGGTTATACACTTAAGTACTAATTAAGCTAATGGCTTAGGAATCGGGAAGGTTGAATTTAAAGGCAGTGAACCCACATTTGCATGGAGAGAGAGTGGAAAACTATTTAGGAAAAACCACCCCCAGTTCATCAGACCGAGACTTGAACCTCGATTTCCCTGCCCTGGGCTGTCTAGCTCAACACGAAACTAGTGTGTTAGCTAACTATGCCACCGAGGTGGGTAAGGAGCCTATCACACCTACAGGAAGGAGTCACCAGATCCCTGATAAACTTTGCAATGAAATAGCACAGCTAGACAATGCCTCCTCTCAATAAAGGATGTTAATTTTAAGGGTGAGCCACAATTTACATTTATAAATTTTGGGTCTTGTTAATCACTGCACAGAAATAAAACATGACAAGTTTAAAACTCCAAAATCTTAGCACAAGTAGCGATCATACAATAATTTATCCCCCCATAGTTTCAGATTTTTTATTCGGTTCCCCCACCTGAGCTATTGAGGCCTGAATATTAGAAAATTTGAGTGTGCGGCCATGTTTAGGACTTAATAAAATAAGAGGGGGAAATTTATAGGTCTTGAAATTTCATAGAATAAGACATTGGGAGTAGGTTAAAAAATGGTGAAATTTTGAATATCTAGATTAATCTCCTTCATGCCCTTTAAAAAGTTTAAAAACTGTGTTTTTAAACAAAATTTATGCTGAATTTCAGGCTAAATTTTAGTCATTTAGGTTACATTTAGATAAAACTTACAAAGACATGAAATGTAGCCCACTTTAAGAGCAGAAGAATGGTTTCAATCCCAAGTTTCTAGATCTTTTAATTCCCAAGATATTTAAGTTTTGGTAAACATCAAAATATGTCCAATTTAGCGTCGGCCATGTTGGAAAGTTGGCCATACCGGAAAAACTAGTAGGAGTAAATTTAAAATATTTTTTTTAAACTACTGGAACATGTAGGAACATGTCGGCAAAATTTTTAAAATTTAGAAAAATTGTCATGCAACCAATTCTGGGTGAATTCTTATGGAATGACCCAAAAAGCTATATAAAAATCAATTATATTTATGAAATAAAACAGGGCCAATAGATGTGTTTTAAGGCTCAAATACATAGGGTGAGATTACTAGCTACTCGCTGGCTTGTAAGCTTGTTCAAACAAGCTCAGCGAGTGTCAATTACACTCAGCTAGCCAACTTGCCCACTCGCTCAGTAGAGGTGTTTCAAATAGAGTGGCTGGCTGTATTCTTTGATCAGGAGTATTATTTGTTTATTTGTTTAATCATAATGTCTGCAATCAAGTTGAACAGCAATAATATTGTCACCTTTTTAAAAATGTATGAACAATATTATGTTCTGTGGAATATCAAACATAAAGAGTAAAGACTATATTAATGTGAAGTTAAAAGAAGTATTTAAAGGGATGTGGGAATGTATTTGTATTAAAAGGTCAACAATAACAATTCCTGCACGAACTACTTATGACATTTCAGCCACTACTAGCTTACCTTTATTTCATACAGCTATGTTACTATCTAGAGGGTAAAATACCAAGCAAGCAGCGAGTAAAGTAACCCAGCCTTGAACTTTACTCGCTGGGGTAAGGTGAGCGGCTAGTTTACTAGCCAGCGCGCTTACATTAGGCGAGTTTACTATCTGCGAGTAAATTCGCAATCAAGTAGCTAGTAATCTCAACATCCAAAAAATCATAAATGTTCAACTAAATAAATGTATACCCATACCAACTTTTATTAACATAAGGCTATATTAGTTTGGGTTAGGGTTTAATTCATTACTGTACATGAACAATTATTTTATACATTTGATATATTTTATTTGATAATAATTATAATGCATTTTATGAATAATACAAACTAGCCCAACCTAACCTTCTACCTGAGAAAATTAAATCTTCATCAAAGATGGGGTAGTAAGTAATACCTTATGTAACACTTATTTTATTAAAAAAATTATTTGGGTCAAGAATGTTTACAATGTATTTTATAAAAAGGAAAAAATATTATTTTTTTACTAAAGAAGGTCTGTAGTTAATATTAGACACAAAAAATGTCAGCTCTCAATAAGTTATACTATTTAAGAAATAATTTTAAAAAGATTTGCTTGACTCACTTAGTATCTCATAAGGTATCTCGAGATGCAAAAGTCTACAGCAACCATGCATTAAACATCTCACTTTTTCCATGTGGTTATATTTTTTTAATATCCAGTTAAGCTGAACCTTAGAACCTATGTGTTTACAGTAAAAAATTAATCAACCAAGATAAATTCAACCTGACATTTCAAGTTTATGAAAATTAAACTACAATAAAATGTTGGATCAATTAATACATTTAGAGACTATTTATTCCCATGCAAGGCTGTCATGTGTAATTCATCAATTCAATTAACCAATCAAACTATTTTAATAGTTGACTTTTCTTGTCTTACATAAGTTAATTAATATCATCATCAAGGGTTAAGTTTTTTGTAATTTTTTTTATAGAGAAAGTAAATATCTCTACCCAATTTTTTCTTTTTTTTACATTATGTCACACTATCTTAGTATTAATAGCCTACATATTTAAAAAAGACGGGAAATCTAATATCAGGCCCTACCAGTTTTTATGAAGTATGATAGGCCTACAGTTAAAACACAACTCACTAAAGTCACAATAGAAATGTAGAAACACATCTATATTGACTAACCTCGTGTTGAATTATGTTCTTTGCATTTTAATGTTGACTTACAATACTCTGCGACATAAATTATTTTTATCAATAACTCATTATTTTAAACCTGCTTCGGTGGCCGCGTGGTCTAACATGCTACTCTTGTGTTGGACTAGACTGCTCAAGATGGGGAGATCAGGGTTCGATCCTGGTTGGGTTCCCCGAGGGCGATTTTTCCAAAATAATTTTCTATGCAAATGTGGTTGCACTTCCTCTTAATTAATCCTTTATAATTAATTAAGTAGATTAAGAAATGTTTGAAAGTTATAAGTGGTATCATAATTATCTTGAGTATTGATTTGGGATTTATATTATGGACCAAGTTAAATAATTTTTATCTTATAAAATAAACCAATAATCTTTATTTTGTTCGAGTTTGTTTATTATAATTAAAAAAGCACTTAGCATTTCAATTGTCAAAAATAAATTCAAAAACGTGAAATCATTCTAACCCCAGAAAAAGAAATTTACAATATATAAATGTATAGATCCTGAGATATCAGACATAACCTCAATATCATCTGATTACACTTAAACAAGCCAATGCCACCGATATTAGCTGGTACATGTAAATCAGTACATTAACATAACTACAATGAAACACACATGATTAATATCGTGCAATGTGTTCAAAAGGCTAAACCCCCACTGTAATTAAGATAAAATACACGTATTTTTTTTACACATTAAAATAGTTTTTCAAGATAGTACAATAATAACACAGGGTAGCTATTGATAGTAAAATTGTAGCAAATGTATCAATTAAATTTGAAATAACAAGACCTACTTGTAAAAGTAACAGAAATAATAAGTCTAGCCAAGATTAACCCCAAAATGTGATACTGAATCCTCTTCCACAGGCCCAAAACAAGAAGAGCCCTGGAAGGAAACATAATTTTGAAATTCATATTGTCTTGATTATAATCTTTAACTAGTTTGTTTTCAAAAAATGAAAACATTAAAGAATTATGGGAAATTACCCATGAACTCACATTTTCACCCACCATCCCCTGCGTTTTAAGATTCTGCCTGGCCACGATTGTAAATAAACGGTTCAAAAAGGTACAATAATTTATTGGTTCGTCAGAAGGCCTGATAAAGATACCGTGGACAAATAATAAACTAAATATTATTACCATATGTATTTTAAATATTAAACTACGACCACATAGTACAAATACATTCAGAGGATTATAATTAATATGATCGAATTATTAAGTAAAAAAAATATGTATTTGAGTTTTACCAAGACTCAAATCATTGAATACAAATGGAATGTGCCATAACATCTTTAAAAATAAAATACTCTTAGTTTTTCCCTATAGGTAAACGCACTCTAAAGGCTGGTATCCACTAATGCGTATCCGCGTTTCATGTCATCATTGAGTATTATATGGTTATACGATAAAGTGCAACCATCTCTTCTATTTTTTTTCGTATCATCACTCCATATCCATATTAAAACGGACGACACGGGACTACAATACTTTTGAGCTTGAGTGTTCGGTACTAGTTATTCTGCAGCGATAAGCATATCTATGCAAATAGCGACAAACTCCTGCATTTTAATTCATTATTCGATATTGGAAAAAAAAAAGAACCCCCCCCCTTTCGTTGGTGTCAAAATTGTATGCAAACAGGGAGGTGTACAGTGGAACAAGTTTATTGGCTGACTTAAATTTAGAGTCTGTAAGTAGATTGTACAAAAATTTCGCTAGGTTGCAACTAATTGATTTTGAGTTTTTGTTATCTTCAATTAAGTCCAAAATTTCTAAATAAGTTACTACATGTATGGTTCTATAAACCTTATGGTCTTCTCCTTACTCCACTTCATTAGGCCAAAAATATAGTAATAACAACAATAAACGAATAAACCGTACTAACAAAAACCAAATCTCTACACAAAGTTTCCGCTAAGCGTCCTTGACAGGTAGCCCGTCCACAGATGTTTCAACTTAGTGCCGTATCATTACGTTGATGTGACGGTAAAAAAACCGACAAATGACCGATCAGGCCTATTGCGTATACTTGTATCGCATTTTATACGACACCTTGCAAATATTTCCCATCTCCACTGATACGCAACGGTGACACGATACATTGATATGCAACAAATGGATACCCGCCTTAAGGACCCTTTTATTATGACTCTTATTGGTCTCTTTTTTTTTTCAATAATTTTTAAATTTCCTAACTAAGCTGGTAGCTTACCGTACTTTAGAATACTCACTCATTGAAGACTTCACAATATAGTATAATATAAAAGAAGGCATGGATGCCTTTGCAAGCACAGGTTTTGAAGATAATTTTAGGATTCCAAAAACTAAAGATCAAGACTCAGAACTCTTGTGTGAAACAGCGTTATTTGAATTTAAAGAGAAGAAGGAAACTTTCCTTGGGCTATACTATGAGTGTTTAAGTCACCAAACGGAAACCTGGAAAATGCAATAAGTTTTTTTATCAGAAGCACTTGACAAAGTCCTCTTAGCAAACAAACCCATAGTAATCATGGGAGACATACATGTTGATAACCTTAAGAACATTTTTACGAAAAGACAAAATCATCCGGGACATTGGCAGGATATTATAGTAATAAAAGGCTAGATATTACAACCCCAAGAATCACTAAAAATACTAAGACCCCTATAAGCCAGATGTTTATGAATCTGCGGCAAAATGAACTGTAGTCGGAAGTGATTCTTACTGACCTCTCCGAACACTACACTCAGACCACTTCATTAACAGACAAATTAACAAGCACACAATAAGAATATATCTTACAAATCGCATCATTGAAAATTTCAAATCACCTTTTACCAATAAAACTTGGGAAAATGTAATAAGTCAGTGCAAAGTAAATTATGCATACAAAACTCTAAGTAAAATCCTCCAATCATCCCTAAACACTGCCTACTCCTACTTTATATCTAGGGCAAAAATAAGACCAACTAAAATACACTAAGACGAAGAAAGTGGCAGACTTAAAGAAGCCCGTACTCAAGCATGGAAATATTCACAGGATGACCAGAAGCCAAAAGAAAAACAGCCGTTAGAATGACAAACTACCTCAAACTGAAAACATTAAGAAAACAGCAAAGCACATAGATGAGACCGATACTAAATCTAAATCCATCTGGGAGGTCATCAACCAAGAGATAAAAACCAAAACACCACCTTCCACTCACTAACTGTCTTAGCCTAGGTATTAAAGGGAACCTTAAAAAACATACCATCAAGGTTGGAAACCATTTCAATTTTTTTTTGCCACTGTATCAGAAAGGATTCTGAGAGACAACAAATAAGCGATTTCGGTAAATACAATACTACCACTCAACCAGCCTATGACAGATGTATATCTGCATCTTACAAATAGGAGCTACAACTAAGTAATAAAAGTCATAGTCTTGCTCACGCCAAATAACTCTACAGGAATATATGACATCACCTCAAAGCTTGCAAAATGCTACAGATAAGAACTTGCTCTTCCGTTATCAAGCATAATAAATACATATTCGACTGTTCCCGGCACAGTTGAAGATGGTCAAGGTAGGATCCATATCCTAATTACAAAAGTAGTCCCACTGTGGAAGTCATCAGTTACCTCCCTACATCCCTAATTGACAAACAATACAGATTTCTAAAAGGCAGGCCAATTAAAACCGCTATTATTCAGTTAGTTTAGCATATCAATGACAGGTTAGAGGATCCCTGCATTACCATAAGCCTTCTGCTAGACTTTGGTAAGAACTTCATCTGGCTGGAACATGACTTGCCGATGGGAAAATTGCAAACACTTGGAATAATGAAAGCAGTATCAAGGTGGCTACGCAGAGCTACCTGACGGACAGACAGCAGCTAAAGGAATTGGAGTACGTAGCCAAAAGAACAACCCAAAAGATCAAGTCAAAATCATTACCAGCTACAAGAGGTGCCCACAAGGATAGGTCTTGGGCTCAATTCTTTTTATAATACTGAGAAATGATCTGCTGGGGTAGCTGGATGATTTCTGTCTAACGATGATTCACGCCAATGTTACAGCCTCATACCAGCCAACAAAAACCAAGATAGATTGACATCGAACCTACGTAGCGTTAAACATTGCAAAACATTATTGTGGCGCCAATGTATTGTCCCTTTATGAAGCCAAAACGACCCAAGTGATTTACTGTACAAGGAGAAATGATGACGAGGGGCTACTTGGACTGTAGACTGGGAGCCCCTCATATGCGCTTGGCACCTATGTGATACGAAGAGTAAAATAACTAGTGGAACGAAGGCCGCTTTGCACTGTTTGAAGACCACATGAGATATGGTATAGCGATTTGAGGAGATGACCACCATCACACATCTATAAAGTGTCCTTGTCCAACAAAAGAGATCCATTAGACTCTTGGTGGGGCTGGGCTACCAACAGTTGCTGCTCGTGGATTTATACATTAGGAGGGATGCATTGGGGAGGAGGGGGGCTGCCAAGGGCTCTGGGGGGTATGGAATTTTTTTAAACTCAAGCCTTAAAAGTGCCTTTTTAAGATCATCCTGAGCAATCTCTAAAAGCATCTTTGTTTTCAAAAACCGTATTCACTACCCTGCTATTGAAGTTCCACCTCGTACTTGAAGTTTGAGGAATACAGTGAGACACATTATCAAGCACTGAAAGGCACTGTGGTGACCTTTAAAAATGCAGTATGCCTGAAAAATTGCTGAAAAAAGTCCCTGTGGGTTTCAGGAAGCTACCTTTTGCATTATTAGGTTTAGCTGATGAGCATAACAGTGTACACAAGGTGCATTATTAGGTTTAGCTGATGAGCATAACAATGTACACTAGTAACATTTGTGTAGGTTTCTTAATAGTTTACCGGTATCAAAGCAATGCGAAGCTGTTCTAAAATGCATTCAAACAATCCTTCTGCATTCAGAGAATTTGAATTACCAAATCCCCAAAATATTTCGTGGACAGCTCCTTCCCTTTCATAACGGAATACATTAACCGTTTGAGTTTTTTCTGAGACATCAGTAGTATCATCTGACATCACAGAAATAAATTTGGCCTGGTTTATTTCAGTACAAATTTTTCCATGGCACACTTCTATTATGGAGTCTAATGATTCGTTCTGAATATTTTTTGAAGATCCCTTGAACACAGTTGATTTATTTAAATGTGTTCGTAGGTTTTCGTCAAGGTTGCTAGCAAATTATAATAACCTTCGAAATACACCGAGATTGACAGACTCTGTAGTTTCATCGTGGCCACGCAAGGGAAGTCCAAATTTACCGCAGAACTTAATGCAATCAATTATTTTTTAAAGTATTTACATATTTCTTCTTACTTCCTCGTTATGCTTGCTAATATGTAAGCCTCACTTGAATGTGTGGTGATGTTTACTTTACTAGCATAGCAAAATCCATTACAATTTTTAGAAGCTTTGTTGAGTCTTCTTGCTTTTTAATTTTCTCATTTAAATGTATCAGGTCCATTATACATGTTCAACCCAGGTTTTATCACCGCCATGTGATAAACGTGCGAAACAGAACAGAACTTTTTTACTTCACACACTCACAGCCATTTCTGCTTGTCATACACATCACGATTACATTTTCTTTTATATATAAGCTTCTTGCTCGAGGAAGCTTTATTAATCGACAAGTCAGGAAGAAGACGTCCCTAATTTTAAATGTAAAGTTTCTCATTAAATGATAACTGGGAGAAAATAATTTTCTGTAATCCCGCTACACTCATTCCATTCATATTCTTAACTTGCAACTGTATAGATCACTACTACTACATCCTTATAATAATTGCAATTTGCGAACACAATTAAAGCCTGACAAAAAATGCACGCCGCGTAACACTCAGCTAGACACAAAAACTGGGTGTCGGGGCTGCATTACAGAACAGCCCGTACAAGCGCATTATAGCGCGACCCTATCCTTAGCCCCTTCCCCAGGCGCTTTCCACCCAATGACCAGCGCGAGCGCATGCGACAGATAGCTAATAATAAATTTTAATAATAAATAAATAAAATTAATAAAAAATTAATCAAGCTCAAACAACTAAAATATATGTTGTATTGAAGTGTGTCATATAGCGATATTTTGTTTCTCAGAAAACATAGCAGGTTCATTCAACTTCGAAACAAAATCGGGGGTAAAACTGTAATGCCCCAACTGGTAAACCCCTATGTCGTTTCAAAAAGGAAGGATGAGACTGCCGTTTTCATATTTTATTTTTATTTTATATTTAAATTCGGGAATTCCCTTTATTTTATTATATTAATTTTAATCATTCATTTGCATTTTATAATATACTAGCGGACCCGACAGACGTTGTCCTGCCCGAACGTTGGCTTTTCATTTGGGTGGCATAATTGATTTCGATAATAAAACAAATACTATGTGATCATCATAATTACAAATTCACAATGAACTCCAATTAGTGAGTAACACAAATATCACAAATTCAGTGTTTTTCAAGACAACATACAAAATAAAACATCTTTTCATTTTTGGCATTTCACCCACAACTCCACAAATATCAGCTGAATCGAAAAACAAACATAACTATGAATTATTCTCAGAAGTTCAATTATTCATGAACTTTTCCGAAGGTTTTAACGGTCAATTATTGATGAACTTATGATTTTTTAACGGTCAATTATTAATATTATATTCATTATTATAAATATTGGGGGGGGGGGGGGGGGGGTTGAAATTTTTAGGTTACATGGTCTGATATGCAAAAAATCTAAAAAAAAAAGAATTCCCTAAAAAATTAAAAAATCCTAGAACCCGATTGCAGCGCCACATACCGGGTCCAATTGTGAATCTAAACCATCCACGGACCCACTCAAACACACACAAAAAATTTCTTCAAAATCGGCCCAGCCGTTTAGGAGGAGTTCAGTGACATACACACGTACAGAAGAATTATATATATTAAGACTAGCGGACCCGACAGACGTTGTCCTGCCCGAACGTTGGCTTTTCGTTTGGGTGGCATAAATGATTTCGATAATAAAACAAATACTATGTGATCATCACAATTACAAACTCACAATGAACTCCAATTAGTGAGTTACACAAATATTACAAATTCAGTGTTTGTCAAGACAACATACAAAATAAAACATCTTTTCATTTTTGGCATTTCGCCCACAACTCCACAAATATCAGCTGTATCGAAAAACAAACATAACTATGAATTATTATTCTCAGAAGTTCAATTATTCATGAACTTTTCAGAAGGTTTTAACGGTCAATTATTGATATTATATTCATTATTATAAATATTGGTGGGTGGTGGTGGGGGGTGAAATTTTGAGGTTACATGTTCTGATATGCAAAAAATCTAAAAATAAAAAATTAATAAAAAATCCTTAAAAAATAAAAAAAAATCCTAGAACCCGTTTGGAAGTCAATACATTTATTTTATTTTAAATGTGCTTACTGGGTGCGTTGGACGATGAAACCAAAACGAAAAGAGCTGATCTTGCACTTAGTTCTCGTTCTAAGAGAAATACACCTTTTACTTAGTATGAAGCAGTTGCATTGTCCAGCCAACAAGAAAGCCAGAATTCAAACTACTCTCTTGTGATAGGTCGAGATTGTCAGTCCCCTCTGGTGCAATCGTCGATGTCATCAGAATTTGAAAAAGACGTGAGGCAGAAACAAACTCCAACTGCTATAATCAGAAGGAGACGCGCAGTGACTGGGATGGTGACAAGATGTGTGTTGCTTGTCACCACATATTTAATTATGATATAGTGTACGGTGACTGGCGTAGAGATAGGTCAATTGTACAAGCCGAAGTTGTAAATTGTTATAGTAATAAAGTATAAAGGAAAACGTTCTAATAATAAATTAATATAAAAGTGATCAAAGAATGTTTATTGTATACGTGAGAATTTCCTTATGTGATAATCGCGTCGATAAGAGAAGATGAGCTAGCCAGGGATATAGATCAAGATTATAAGTCGTCTTTTCATAGTGTTTTATAATTGACGACCCATCGTGGGGCTTTTTAGGGTGGTCTTCAATTGGCTACCCAACGCGAGGCCTCTTTAGAGTTCTTCAAAACAATAAATCAATACATATATTTTTAACCATAACAATAAATGCATAGAGGCTAGAGATCCGCCACCTTGTGGCTTTCAAGAGAAATAATAATAAATTTCATTCATAAAGGTAAACAACAACGGTACTTCTCAAAAGCTAAGATTCAAAGTAACTCAAATCATAAACGTCCTGCCACCTGGTGACAATCATTTGTGCCTTCAAAAAGGTCTCAAAGATAATGAAATAAAATATTAAACTTTAACATTTCCACCAACTTGTGGTGACAATACGCACTATAAAATAATTGAAGTTCCTGAGATTACTAAACATAATCCATTATTAAGAGCCCTGGCTTCTTGAAGAGATTATGCGCACTATAATGTAACAGAAGTTACGATACATAATAGCAGATCTTTGGTGATTTCTCGCAGCATCATAATATAGTCTAATGCAACTAAAGTTTCATAGCACAATACTAATATTCCCTTTTCTGTCCTCGTAACAACAAAATGTAATCTAAAGCGACTAAATTTATGAAGCATACTACTAAATGTTTAAGTGCTCCATCTCTTCATAGCAGCAAAATGTAATTAAATTTGAAAATTACAATACTAAATATATAAGTGCTCCGTCTCCTCATACCAACAAAATGTAATTCAAAGTAATTGAATTTGAAAAGTACATTACTAAATATATAAGTGCTCCGTCTCCTCATAAAAACATGTCATTTAAAGTAATTAAATTTGAAAATCACAATACTAAATATATGAGTGCTCTGTCTCCTCATAACAACAAAATGTAATTTAAAATAATTAAATTCAAAAAGCATAACACTACAATTTATTGTCTTCATAACAACAAAATGTAACTAAAGCAATTAAATTTGAAAAGCACAACACTAAATATATAAGTGCTGCGTCTCCTCATAACAACAATATGTAATTTAAATCAATTAAATTTGATAAGCACAATACTAAATAAATGAGCGCTCTATCTCCTCATAATAACAAAATGTAATTAAAGCAATTAAATTGGAAAAGCACAATACAAATATATATAAGTACTATCTATTCATAACAAGAAAATGTAATTTAAAGTAATTAAATTTTATTCTACCAAACATTAATTACTCGGTAAACGACGCCAACTACCCATCAGCAAGATGGCGATAGCCTACGCGGGAGCGCAATGAAACGCTAGCCGCCGAGCGGCGAAACCGAAGTTACTTTAAGATTGGGGAAAAAAATTAAGTTTCCCCAATGGACAAAACACTAATAGAAACGTGGCTACACATTATCCTACTAATAAAAGAAAGCATTCCCATCCTATTTAAGAGATTTTAAATTTATAAGCCCAAATTAATAATTTTGAATAGATTGCGTAATTTTGAAAAATGAAAGCTAAGCCCTAGCATAAATAGCGTCGCTCACCTCTTGTTAAGCCAGATGATACAATGAGTACCGATATAAACAAGACACCTCCATATAAACTAGGCTAATGTGGGTACATTTCAACTAAAATATTTAAGACATGTTTTAAATACAATAATTAATAAAATATTATATGTAGGAAGTCCACTTTCGACCACAATCAGTGTATTTGTTTAGTATAGTTGATCTTTGTATATCAAATTAAAATAATTAAAAATTTAGATGTAATAAAAATAAAATATGTTTCCACCGATATGACAACAAGAGTTTCTAATTTTCAAAAATGGGTCTAGTTGTGAAAATAAAACTCTAATAGACTTAATTTGATAACCTATGATTATCTATGAAAATTTATTTGAGAATGCATTCTTATAAAAATTAATAACTATACAAAAGCTAGACATAAAGGTAAACCTCTACATTACTACCAAACTAGATAATAGGAGACATAGGTAGGGTTACCATACGTCCGGATTTCGTCCGGACTGTCCGGATTTGGAACACGTGTCCGGTTTGGCGTCCGGATCTGAGAAATGTCCGGATTTTACTAATATGAACCGAAAACGTGGCCAAATTGGGGAATTTTACTCCACGCCGCACCTTAGGTTGGTCACACTGCAGCACTGCGTGCTCACTGCATTCTGTCTTTACGTCCAATTCAAGGTCACTCGCAGTCGCAGTCCACAGAGCGAATGATTCTCAGTTGTTTATATTGTTTATCACTTGTCAGTTTGTTTAAAAATAGCTTGTTTGCTGTGTACCTAATGTTCCTGATGTATTGATACTATTAGTGTTCAGTTTGTAATTTTAGTGTGTAGGTAGTTATAGCTTGCAAAATGTCAAAGCGCAAGTGTGTTTTTAATTACAAACTAAAAGAAGAATACAAGTTTCTGATACAGTGTCAAAACAGAAATGACCACGTGAGATGTTTGACGTGTAACTCTGAATTTTCGGTGGAGCATCGATGACGGTACGACATAGAAAATCACTTGCAGAGTGAGAGACACAAAAAGGCTAATCAAGCAGCATCCTTTGCAAGTATTAAAACCTTTTTAAAAAACACTGATGTCACAGATGCTGAGTTGCAATGTGTGGCAAAAGAGGCAACTTTTGCCTACCATACCGCAATGCACGGACTTAGTTTCAAAACGTCTGATTGCACTGCCAAACTTATTAAAAAGCTTTTTGAGCCCAAATTTTCGGGAGCTCGAACTAAGACCGAAGCAGTTATTGTAAATGTAATTTCTCCTTACATATTTGATAAACTGCTCAAAGAGCTCAAGGATGCAAATTTTCTTACACTAACAATTGACTGTTCAAACAGAAAAGAGGTTAAATTGACTCCTGTATGTGTTCGTTATTTTAACCAAAATGAAGGTGTTAAAGTGAAACTGTTATTTTTTTATGAACTTCCGGGTGAAACCTCTAATATTTTAGTAGAACATCTTTTAAAATGTATCAAAAAGTTCTCTATTGATTCCAAAGTCGTTTGTCTGTGTGCTGATAACACTAATACCAACTTTGGCGGTGTTAAAAGGCATGGACAAGGAAATGTTTTTCGAAAACTGCAAGAGGCTCTGTCAAGACCAATTCTTGACATTGGATGCTCTGCTCATATTTTGCACAACACAGTGCAGACTGCTTGTGATGGCCTGTCCGTTGATGTTGAGGCGATTGTTGTCAAAGTGTACAAATTCTTTTATCAGTATACTGTCAGAGTGACCGCATTAAAAGAGTTTTGTGAATCTGCAGAAGTAGAGTATAAAAGAATCCTTTCACATGGAAACACAAGATTTTTGAGCTTGAAGCCTGCAGTAGAAAGGATACTGATTTTGTTTGAGCCCTTGAAGTCGTATTTATTGTCAATGAAAACTGCCCTGCATCGTTACTTGCATTTTTTGAAGATCCAGTAAATGAACTTTATTTAACATTTGTGCATTAAAGTTGAGTCTGATTACATTACTGCTACAGAAGCGACACAAGTGTATGAAGAATTAGTTATCAAACTGGAAAAAAGGAAGGCAACTAACTGTATCCCGTTTGCAGCAAAGCAGTTACACAGGAAGTTAAAAAATGAAGAAGCCGTTGATGATAAGAAGGAAGAAAACCTTCTGAAAAATGTAGAAGGTTTTTACAAAGTTGGAATAGGCTACTTGAAACTTTGGGAAAACAGCTATGACAAGGCTAACCACTTTAAATGGTTAACGCTACAGCATGACCCTACCTGGGATGAGATGGAAGACAGTGCTTTAACTGTAGCCAGCGTTATTCCGGATTCCATCAATGTGGATGAACTATTTGATGAGCGTTCGTCACTAATCCAAATTCTGAAAAATATGAAACCTGAATGGGTTTCCCTACCAAAAGATGAAACCCCCAAAACTCAAAAGAAATGTAAACAAGTATTTGAAGCATTTTCTAGAAGCAATGTCTCCTTTGTGAATATTTTCAAAATAGTAGAATTCGCCATGTGTCTGCCTGGTACTTCGGCTCCAGCTGAGCGTATTCTTTCAATGATGGGGTCTGTTTGGACGGCTGAAAGAGGAAGATTATCTCTGTCAGTTGTAAGAGATCTTCTTTATATTAAAGCAAATTATGTTGTGACATGCTCAGAATTCCACGACCACATCAAAAATGACAAGTCTTTTCTGAGGAAGGTCAGTTCATCTGAAAAGTATGAATCAAGAAAAATTGAAGAACCTGTCCCTGGACCCAGGACATTGTAATCAAAAGTTGGAGCATGAATAAAGTACTTGAAAAGTTCAGAATATAATATGAGCACTTATGCTATGTAAATATTTCACGGAATTTAAGTGATAGTGTATTAAAAAGGGTTAATCATAGTAAATTTGTAATTTATTAACCCCATAATACTTATTTTGTAATTTAAAAAGCTTATAAATCAAGCTAAGTTTGATAACATTTTTTAACGTATCAGGATAGCTAAAACGCCGATTTCAGTAACTAATTTTCAAAAATTTTCCCGGACCTCCCACTCCCCTGGGGGGTATTCCATACCCCCCAGCCACCCCAGAAAGACCTCCGTCCGGATATGGACTCAATAAATTATGGTAACCCTAGACATCGGTTTCTTTCCCATGTGTCAAAAAATTTAACTTTTATTAAACTTTTTTTTACTAAAACATAATATTAGTAATTATAGAGAAAATACTGAGTTACACTAGCTAATAATTGAAAATTTTAAACTTACATTGTTTGATCTATCAGTGGGATTAGCAAATTGACATGTCTTCAATTACAATTTTTAATTTCAGGTTTTACTCTCTTTAAAAATATTAGAATCTGAACTGTACATTTTAAATTTTAAGAACAGTTTTACCATATTCTTGAATTTATAAATTTATATTCCATTCCACTGGATTAGTAAAAATTCGTTTCTTTGATTTATTTTCAAAAATATCATGTCTAATATCACCTTTTATCCTCTTTATAAAAAAAAATTCATAAAAATAACCCAAACACATCAGATTAGAATCAGTTAATGGAAAAAATAATTCAACATACATGCTATAAAATCTCAGATAGTTACAATTTTACAATTTCTAATTTCATAGATATGTTATACTAATTACATAAAGCAATTATTAATGGTATACACAAATAAAACTTTTATTATTCACATTAGTATAATTAGCCACTAAATACTATTTAAAATTTGAAACTTCCGTTTGTTTTATCTATCAACGGTGAATAGTAAATTGACATATCTGAACTCCACATTTTCAATTATAAAACAATAGTTTGAACTTTATTATTTTTTGAATTATCAATTGTATATTTAACTCCACTGGATTAGTAAAATTCAACCGGACTAAATTTCAACCATCCTAACTTTGATATAATTATCTCTCCTCACATCACAATAAATTAATTCAAAGTTTGAGGGAAATTTCTTAACAAGATCAATTTGTTCTTTAGTACATAACTATGAAAACTTTTTTGGTATAAAGAAACCTACGGGACTATCGTTTAGCAATAACTTTACATAAATTCCTCTTCCAAATTTAGTGTACCGCTCCTCGAAAGATATAATATTTAATTTGGTGTTCTCGGCTAAATTTCTAAGTGAAATATATTGAGTTTCGCCCTTGACAGCATTTAATTACGTCATAAATACCTCCATACCCTAACAAAAAAGACAAAAGTAGATTTAAAATAGACATATTATAAAATTACAAAGATGTAAATTAAAAAAAAAGATAAATCACAAATATGTTTAAAAAAATTTTAAATGATAAATCACCTTGATTGTCTCGTACAGAAGTGAGTTTTGGTGATGGTTACTCTGTCTCCGTTGTGGGCTTATCTATGCTCGGATCACCCTGAAGAAGTTTAGCCCGCCTAGCTTCCAGGCTGCTCGTTCCCGGGTCTTGGAGTGATTCTTCGAAGAAGTCGGATGTGACGTCTTGATTAAAGTCTAATGCCGCTTCTTGCCAGTTGCGTAAACACTCTTGATGCGTCCAAAACCAGTACCAGATAAGTTTACAATAGCGTACTTCTCCACAAGCGTAAGATTTTTTTTTAAAGGGCCAAACCATCCAGAGCTACAAGAATGGATCGTGCGTTGGATGGTGGAATTTTGTAGAACTTCTAATACACACTTTTAACTATAAAAATAAAATCAGTTGTACCTAACTCAATGTATCTATCACCATCCGCGTATTCGTCTAAAATTGTTATATCTCATATTAGTGTTCTAAAATGCTCTGTACAGCATTTGCAAACACCGTGCCACCTTCTCTTGTTAACTTTATCGAAATAAGAGTGGCCCGTAACACTAGTCCTAGATTGTCGTTCAATATGGCAACGCTTAAACGCTTGAAGAGGTTTGGTAAAGAACAAGTCTTCGACTGACTCCATTTTAGCGACGTTTATGGGATTTTATATATCAGTATTTAAACATATTGCCAACATTAAAAAACACGATAAAATTGCTAACAAGTCTGGACAAGGTGACTATCTCAAGGTAATTTCTAAAAGAGTCAACTCAAGGCGAGCAAAATCTACCTTTAAAAAAAATAACTGTTGTGGTCGAATACAAGCCTATTACTTCCATGGACAACGACGCTCAATTAGAGTTATTTTGTCCTGGAGATGGCGAGTACTTTCATAACCTCTCTTCGACTAATTATATCTTCGTATTCAACTCGTAAAAGGGGCATGGGAAACCAGTCACAGCCGATAATAAAATCAGATGTGTCAACAACTTGATACATTCTTTATTTGGTCAAATCACTATCTCTATAAACAAAACATCTATCACAACCTCGATAGACAACTATGCGTGCAGGGCTTATTTATAGAACTGAACTAATTATGGTCGAGACGCCTCCAAGACCCACCTGGTTAACGGTATGGGGTTTATGGATACCCCTACCGCTAACGGTGAACTCGCTGCATCCACAAAGAACAAAGGCTTCGACACGAGATTAGACTTGTTAAAATATCCAGTCGACATATTTAATTGTCCACAATTGCTATTGAAAAATGTATCCATGCGCATTAAATTCATTCGCAACAAAAGAGAGTTTTATCTGCTCACAGACGTGGACAATTTAAATACCGACGTAAGGTTGAAAATTTTAGAAGCCACCTTCCTTATCAAACACGTAGAAGTCTCGTCCACTATTTCCCTCGCCATAGAAAATACATTATTACGAAAGCTGGCCCGATACCACATCAGTCGAGTGGACGTAAATACTATGACCGTACCAAAAGGATCCATGTCTGTGAGCCTAAACAACGTTATTAAAAGGGCTATCCCTAAAATTGTTTTATTCACTATGGTGTCCAACGAAGCGTTCGTGGGCCGTTTGAACACGTTTTAACTCATTCATAGAAACCTGGATCGTTTCGTCTTATATGTAAATGGGCTCCAAACACATTTTCCCATTTTGATAAATTTTGACAGCGTGGACACGTCCACCCTCACCTATGACACATTATTTTCGGGATTGGACAAACACCACTAAAACAACAAACATTTAATCACGCGAGACATGTTCAATAAAGGTGACTTTATTCTGGCGTTCGACTTGACTCCAAACAGTGCAGGACAGGACTCGCACACTAGCCTTTAAACAGAGGGGAACGTGAGATTTGAGTAACAGTTCAATACAGACCTTGATACGGCCATAACCTGTTTGTTCTACTCTGAGTACGAGAGGACGGTGTCGATAGAGTCTAATCGGGAAGTGAGAATTAATTATTAGCACCATGAATTTGCATCAGATGGACACACTACTGCAGCGCCAAATTCCATTATATAAAGGGACATATCCTTTGGACAAATTACCGCAAAATTCCCCCCTGATACATATGCCAGAAGACCGAGTTTAGCGATGATTAGACTTATGAATAAACAATCGAGACGATGGACGTACAGAAGAAAACGACTCCAAGCCATAACGTCCGGTATGTGCGGCCACTATTTCTGTCTGTTCGCCGTTTCCAAGGCAGCCGGCTGGAGTCTGAGGAGATTCACCGACCTGTTCTCGTCCACCAACTTGTGAGAAAAGGACTGATAAATACCCTTTTAGAGATTTGATCAACTCCAATTTTTGGGGATATACCGCTCCTTGTCACGATATCACCCCATGCGCGTTAAGAAATGCCAACGCCTTGGCACGATTCGTCAGATTTCACAGCATCGAGAAATTGTATAAATTTTGTCCAATCAATGAAGACGATGACGACGAATTTAATTGTGACGACTGTTGATTACAGGTCATCAGTCCAGACCCAAACAGCGATGGAGAAGGTGACGTGCAGCTGTAATATGGCGTTCCCCAATGTAACTTTTTCAATAAAGAAATACCGTTTTGGTCCGACTATGTGGATAATTGTGTAAAATTTGAGTCAAACATGGACGACTTTAACATAGTTGTGAAAAAACTATTCGGTGTGTGGAAATTGAGCTTGATTGAAAAAAACGCTCAGAATATATATTTGTCTCCGGACAAATTAAAAACTCTGTACGGTCTTGAAAAATATATCACACGTCAAGTAAAATACCTCAACCATCTTAATGTATCGGTATTCATAAACAGTGTCCTGACCTCCAAATCGTTTGTCGACCCCTCCGATCCTGTCACAGAATATAATAATTCATTCAAATCTGTTTTATTCGCGTCAGAATCAAGCGTCATATTCTTGTGATGTCACTAAATATAATAATTAGTTCAAACCTGATTTATTCAATTAATAAAGGTCATACTCTTGTGACGTCACTGTCATACGTCACCTACTTTACGTAAGACATTATTTAAATACCTCTAACATAGTTACCCCTCCCATATTCTCATTTTCGGTCGACTGAACATACCCTGGCTATTACTACTTACAAGTAATGAATATTTTCCTCAACCCATGCGATGGAGGAGTACTTTTACTCCCGACCCTTGCACTAGCAATCCTGCAGTATCTTAACTACATTACCCTCTTCCTAGATTTCCACTTTGGTGTTCCAAACATAAACATACTGCTCAGGGTAAAACAAAAGTTCATGTAATCTAGCAGTTTTGTCGTAATGAAACGATTGTCCTACTTTCGCAGTCACCACATTATCTATAACTATTTCTGGCCTTAACTGGCAATCCTGTTTAGGCAGTCTAGAATTAAGAGTGAGACTTTTAAGAAGCTAAACTTGCGAGTATGGGTGCCCTACAACAGGACTATTTCTATAATTAGGAAGGAAAAGTGGGAAATCATCACAATCGTTTCGCGCTACTTTTTTTAACATCATTTTGAAAATTCTAATTGCTTTCTCATCCAAACTATTACTGCGGTGAGAGTGAGGACTGGAGGTTATTCATTCATTGTTCTATGATCAAGTTTACATTTTGAATTTTAGTGAGGTAAAAGGTTGGTTGTTAGCCATGAATTGTTTGGCAATCCCAAAATTCGCAACGTTGGGCCTGAGTTTACTTATAGCAGGAGGCAGACTTACTAGATACCTTCTCAGCCTCAATCAAGCGCGAATGATAGTCTACAGAAACTAGTTAACTATAAACACTATATTCCGTAAAATAATCGGCAACTTTAACAAAGGATAATTCGAGGATATTATGTTGTTGCAGCAGATCCTTTATTTTAGCATGTTGAAAATGTTTGGCACACGAATATATATATATATATAATGATTTATATATATTAATCAGAGGAGGAGACCCACCAGATTGGAATGCGCACGAACCAAGAGCCCGGAACACATGAGCGCTCTCAACTGTAAGCTCCAGAACTCCATTTCCATTACGCTAAATATACTATATTGTGTAATGTGCACATGACTAAAGTATATATATGGAATTAACATAAATCTAATACACACACGTAAGTACATAATTAGTTTATTCACCAACCTAAATAGCGACACAGAATGTTGGTAAAATATAGGTTCAAACTGTTTTGTGTGACCGACTGATGTATTCTGAATGGGCAATGTGCGCAAACGCTCAATATACCATGTATGATACATGCGTAGTTCTCGTATTACTAGTCTCTGTTGGCTCAAGGTTTTCCTCAAGTAAATCCATGTTTGCAGTTTTAGGCATAATCACTATAGTATTTTAGCAAATAAAACAATAGGGTGTTACATGGGGGAGCACAGAAAGCGTTGCAGCTGTTTCGAAATTCTGGATTATTTACGAAGTGGTTTGATATTTCTTAAAATGGTTTTAAACAAAATTTAGGCCTAAGTTTTGACCAGTTAAAGAGTTTATATTTTAAATTTAAAGATTTTAAAGAAATGTCTGGTACTTATATAAAACCTTAAAAAACAATCCCGCATTTGCTTCAAATTTTCTGTTGTGACATTATCAAAATATGACTTTATTTGATAGAGGATGGCTAGTTCTAGGTCTATATCGTTTTACTTTAATCTCAGAAGTACAAATATTGGCGTAAAGTTTAATAGAATTAAAAAAAAAAACTCTATAGCTAGATAGGGACCTGTTGATAGCTTTATCCTACAGTTTGGTGAAAACCATATTTAAAAATATAAAACCACTTCTTCAAAAATGCGGGATTTCCAAACGCATAAAAAGCCCTCCCATGTAACAGCTTTAACATTCAAAACTAACATTCTAGTTATATATGCAGTTAGTCAACGCCGAATGACCCATTTAATTTGCAGGTGTTTGTCATCAGAGACAGATATCCCAAAATAAATACTTGGACACTTTTATATTTTATCTGAATTAAATATAATTTTTATCTCTATTATAATATCAATATACGTTAGCTTTAGTTTTATTTCGCCAAATTTTTCAAAAGCGTGAGTATAGTTTGTTATAAAGGGTTCATTATCGTGATAATTAGCTTGCTCGGTTTATTTTTAATTAAATCTGAAGTGTTGTGCTGGAAATATTGGGAAAGAGCGACTTGTGGTGATGTGTGACTGTGGATTCCCACGTTAACTGAAAAACGAGCGCAGAACAGAAACATATTCACGTGACGAGCTCTATGCCAATCACAAGTATTCCGCCTAATCGGCGCGTGCTGTTCTATTAAAGCTCAACTCATAAGCAAGCAGACAGCTTCATTTGCTGTTGGGATGAGATTTGATATAGCTCGTTGATGGAAAGATTGTGTATCAATGTATTGGAAGGTGCCACTACACATCATTATAATTTGAAAACATCCATTGGGAGAACGATTCAAAATATATGTTTATCCACTAGAAAATAAAATATGTTGATAATCAATTGTTTTAAATTAGCGTTGCAATGCATCATAGGTCAAGATACAGCATGTGAATTGCTAAGCCCTTGAGGAAGATTCTGCTTTCTATTTTCGGCGAACGTGTGAATCAAGCTTGAGTGTGAATAACGGTGATCCGTAACAGTCTCGTACATTGAGACGATGGAACACCAATGACTCATTTTACACGTGTTAGATTAACATCACAGAAATAAACAAAGTGTATAGTATTTATAAAGTATTAAATCGTAAGTGCTTAGGTATTAAGATAAAAGGCCGTTTAACCTTTTTATCGTTAAGTATTATTCAGAACATTACATTGGCACTGCGACCTGATTTTTTTTTAAATTTATTTGTTACAGTGCATAATAAAGTAATAAGGTCGGCTTATATTGGTGAACTTATGGAATCTAATCCATTGGTTGATGATTGAAAGAGTTAAAATAAAGGAGGATCCAGAAATATCTAGGGTGGTTGAATTAAAAGCCTAAGGAACATCGCTAAAGCCATTAGCCCGGCCACCTTGAAAGGTATGTGGATATAATAATCGTGTCTCTGAACGTTGTCGATATAAAAATGACATGTAAAATTTGTGTGGAACTAAGGGACATCTAAAGGTGTGCAGAACTTCTAAGACAGATTCCAAATACATGCTAGCCACAGCCGGTGGAAGTTCCAAATTAAGTCTTTTCAACATAATCATGGAGAATCAAAACACTCCTCCAGTGCTTTCAACAGTCACATTTCAAGCGACTTACTTCACAGGGGACATATTATATCAGGAGTAGCTTTCAGTGCTAAAAAATATCCTTTTTTTTGGAGAAGTGCAGGATGATTTTTGTCGAATGTTAGGGTCGTGTTGCGCAGTAGACCTCCTACGTGGATTACACCCTTCTATGAAGGGACTGAGCTTTCTTATGCCAGATGAACTAGTGTGGCCAACTTCTAAAGTTTTGAACTCTTTGTTAAAGTGCTTCTGTTGAACTGCTTGTACTAGGACCTGAAGAGCCTGATTCAATTCTTTAGAATTTAATTTATCCTCTTTTGGTGCAGCCTTTATACTGATGTGGTTCACAAATCGGAGCATATAGGCAGTGGATTCTTTGAAGTTTCTTTAGCGAAGAAATGCTGTCTATCAACTTCAGCTACAGTGTTTCTTCTTCATAGTGAACGAGTAGGGCGACTAGTTTTTATTCTGTCACAGCTTCTGGTGTGGACTCTTCAACAAATAGGATTAGGAGCCAGACAAACCTGTCACACTGCAGCCAAGCAGGTCCTTTCCACCAAAGATGCTGCTCAACAAGTTGTGAAGGGCTGAGTCCCCGTGAGGCGCAATCTGCTGGATTATCTATTCTAGGGATGTGAAACCAATGTTCAGAAGGCAAGTATTCTTGAATTTTAGACAGACGATAGCCAACAAAAGTTCTCCATCTATGTGATGAGTGTATCCAGTGAATTGCTACTGTCTAATCTGATCATGCGTAGATATCTGTAAGTGTGACCTGCATGAGGCGAAGTTTCACCACATGCATTAATTTTGCAAGAAGCAACGCAGCACATAGTTCCAATCTAGGTATGGAAACTGTTTTTAAGGGGGCAATCTTCGATTTTGCACGTAACAAGGTTACTACTAATGATTGCAATGAAGTGACTGCTTTGAAATAAATTACAGCACCCTAACCCTTTTCAGAGGCATCTGAAAATCCAAGTAGTGTGCATTCAAGGCAATCACTCGAGGACAAATATCGAGGAATTTGGTTGTATGAAAGATGGATAAGCTCTTGTTGAAAAGTATTCCATATTTGGCACAAAGTGGCGGACGGGACGTCATTCCAACCAATATTTAGACCCCAAAGGGTTTGAATCAACATTTTTGCAAATAGTGTGGTGGGCGATACCAAGCCTAAGAGATCAAAATTCGAGCCACTGTAGAAAGGACAACTCTTTTTGTACAGTCACATGGTGTCACATTTACACTAAAGGTGAATACATCCAAGCTAGATACCCCCTGCATGCCTAAAATTTCTAGGCCGATGTTAGAAGAGGACTCACCTTCAAATTATTTCACTTGATTAACTTGATGATCAATGGGAATGGCATGACGGAGGTCTGAACTGTTACTTGACCACTTGCGCAATTCAAATCCACCACTTAAGGAAAAACTCACTAATTGATGATAAAGGAGTTTTGCTTGTTCGATGGTAGGTGCCCCAGTAACCACATCATCCACATATATATAATTCTCTGCGACCTGGGATGCCAAAGGGAACCGATCTTGTTCATCTAAGGCCAGTTGCTTAACAACTCGAAGTGCCAAGTATGGCGATGACTTCACTCCAAGAAATACTGTATCAAGTTGATAGGTCTTCAGAGATTCTGTAGTTGAAAAGCGCCAAAGAATTTTCTGAAAGGATTTATGTTCAGGGTGAACCCATATTTGCCTATACAGTTGTCGTATATCAGCGGTGAGGGCAATGGGATGCAAACGTAAGTTTAAAAGTATCTTAAAAATATTCAATTGAAGTTTAGGTTTAGTAAGGAAAGTATCATTCAAAGAAAGCACTGAGGTGGACTTGGCACTAGCATCAAAAACTAATCTCAATTTTGTTGTTGTACTCTCAGGTTTCAGTACACAGTGACGTGGAGTATAATACAAGAACGACTTTGAATCAGTAATATGAGACAAGGACATGTGTTTTTGATCCAAATAATCTTCCATGAAGGCATGGTATTTCTTACACATTTTAGGGCTGCGTTCCAACTTTTTCTCAAGTGTATAATATATTTTTTCTGCTTTGGACTTGGTTTCTCCCAAGTTGCATGGACCGTGTTGGAATGGCAGTGCAACTGAATATCGACCAGAACTTTCTCTTTTAACATTTTGACAGAATATGTCTTCACATAGAGTCTTTTCTAGACTATAAATAGGTTTTTCGGTAGGAGCCTCCTCCAATAACTAAAAATGTTGAAGGACACTATCCAATTGTGGATTCAGTGAGGCACAAAAGGTTTTGGGTGCTGTGAACTGAATGAGAGACATTTTGTCCATAATTAGCCATTCAAAACATGAACTAAGGGTCACAGGAGTGTTTGGCTGACCAAATATTCTCCTCCCATCAACTTTATAGGGATATAATTCCGCCTCCACTCGACCATCCAATTCACCTGGTTGATAAAAATGGTTATCTGCAAGAGTCAGACCGTCCAAGTGGGACCATGTTTTCGGTAGTATTTGAACTGCTGGAGGTTGATCTGTGATCTTGTCAACAATTAAAGCAGAGATATGAAATCTAGGCTTGTCTAAAACTCTAGGTTGAAGTGTGAATGAAGTAGTGCCATGAATTGGGAGCAGTGATTCCCCGATTCCATTAACTGAGCCTTTCAACCGATGACGAGATAAACCTAGCCTTTTAAAGCAAGACTCAGTGATGAAGTTTTCTTGGCTAGCTGAGTCTACCAAAAATTTAACCTCTTGCAGATTTCCCGATGAATCTGTTACATGTAGCAACGCTGTAGATAGCAACACCATAGATTTAAGGGCTGTAGAAGCTGCTGACAATACTGTGGAAGCTGTGCACGCTGTAGGCCTATAAGTTGATTCTTCTTCAACATTAGGCCTAGCCTTCATTGTACGATTTTCAAACTGGAGCAATGTGTGGTGTTTGGAGTTACAATGGCGACATGTTAGCACTGAACCACAAGATGCCACCTTATGCGAACCACTTAAACAATTCAAGCACAATTGCTTTTATTTTACAAATTCAAATCTTTCAACAGTAGTTAGTTTTAGAAATGGTTCAGAATGATAGAAGGTATGCGGCTGTTTGCAGTTTATACATTGTCTTGAGCCTTCATAAGTATTTCCATCTGTTCTTTTGTCTCGATATTTTTGGGGAGGTATCTTGGATCCTGCCGTCCTCTTTGATCTAACTACAAACGAATGAACCCCTCGTTGGCAACTTCTATCTGGGTAGTTAGCTTGCCTTGACCTTTACCTACACCTGAAGGGGTTAGTGCCTCTTCAATCTTAAATCGTTTTTCAAGAAATTGTATAAACTCGTTCATCGTGGGAAAGGCACTGTCTTGTGAAGTTATTTCCCACTGCATTTTGGATGAATGATCTAGTTTGTGAATGACAATAAAAATTAACAATGTGTCCCATTGATCTACAGGCAGATTTTGGAGACGGAGTGTTCTCAAGTTTTCGTTGATTGTGGTTAAAAGTGAGTGGGCTTCACAACGTTAGGAAAATAAACCAGTTTGTCGAGATGAAATTTTCAAATAACTTTCGGGTTGTTTTATCTGGCCTTGAGTGCATAAATTGCTGCAGGAAAATCCGTTTTGCTGTAGGTGAGGTTTTTAACTAGCGAGAGTGCTTCATCATGAAGATGAGACTTGAGGATGGTAAATATAACAATATCAGGATACTCATTGCTACACTCGACTAAATGGTGAAACAGATCATAGAATTCAGGTCACTCAGAAATGTTGCTGCCGAAACTATTCAATGGAAGGTAGTACATTCTTACTAGGGCCTGGAAGACTAGCAGGAACAGGGCGGGGTGGTAACACTACTTTCTCACTATAGACTTGAACAGTAGTGACTCTGGGAACAGCTAGTTATAAATAGAGATAAAAGGAAAAGTAGGCCAACATAAATTCCTGTTGCTCTTTTACCTTATCTCTTTTAGTAGGTTGTTTACCCTTCGCCAGGTAACTATCCAGCTCCATAATAGAATTTTTAAACTTTTCCCGAGTACCTAAGAGTTCTTGTGCGAACCATTGTATCAATTGTAGCCGCAGGGGATCTGAAGGATTGTCTTGAGCTTCTTTCACCATATCAAACATCATGCGCATGAGGTTCAAATATGCCGTAATCTTATTTTTGTAGACCCCAGCCATGATTATAATTTAAATAACAGTGAAAAGCCAAACAAATAAACCATTATTATTAACTCCGTTCGAGAACAAAACAAGGCGAACTATTTATGTAAACAAAGTATGATCGATGGTAAACGGCAAGCGATAGATTGCGAGAGAAAGATCGATGCATCAGACCAGCGATAAACTGCGAGATAAAGAGATCGATGTATCGAATTTTCGTAGATCGGTGAATATTGAACGTAGTTTTGGCGAGAACCATTGATCTCTATAATATAACTGGATGGACATACACATGCACATTCCAAGGACAAAGGCGTGACGCTCAAGTGTACACTACTACACTGATGGGGGGACAGATTTAACGGTTTCTTTAAAAGTTCTTATGTGAAAACATGTCTCTGATGAATAAAAGTGTTATTGTTTGAAAATAGTGAAGTATTATACCACACTTTCCTGAAGAAACATTTTCATTAAAGGATATACAATCCAGTTTTAGAGGTAATACTGTACAAATACGAATAAAACCTTAGATATTTCAATTTTTATGTAGTTGTCATCAATGCTGTTTACAGTCTGCCACGACAACACTTATATTTAAAGTTGGTTATGAGCTTGTATATTGGTTTCATAAACAATATTATATTGAAAGTTCGATAAATATAATGAACAAGGTATCTTAAAACTTTATTAAACTATAATGAAACAAGTTAGCTAAAAACTGTATTACATTTGTTTGAATGACATACTTTGTGTAGAAGTCTTACATTCCAATGATAAATTAGGTTATTGGCTTGTAGGAAGTACAGTATCTACTAAAACCTAATTTTAGTAATAATCCCAATCTGTAATGCCTTATTTCGTACCAGAATACTATCATATATATAATATTTTGGTAGGATGGACGGCAATTTAGAACGGAAGTAGAAATTTCCTTCCGGAAGGTCTTTTATGCTAGCTAAATGCAACTATAGGGTAGGATTCTGGTAAGAGATAAAGTCTTACAAGCGAGCTTCCTTAAAAAATCATCGTATATATTAGGCTACATCAACTTATTTAAAGAAAAAACGAACCACTTTTGAACTTTTATATGCTCTTCAAAGCTTTAACTAACATATTTATTTAATTTAACCATTCACACATTGATGTATCTCATGTATTCAATCAAATTAATGAACGATGTCAAAATGCCACATTTCCGTGTATGGGTGTAATAGAGAAAGAGATACCCGAAAGTTTTTCTCTCTCTTACACAATGGTATGCAGACGACAGCTCGATAATTTCAGCCACAGATGTCCATCCAGTTATATTATAGAGATCAATGGCGAGAACATGGTCTTGGCTAGGGATGGGCGATTATTGTCCAATAATCGATTATTAAAAAAAAACATGAATCGATTAATCAATGCATCGGTAGAAAAATACTCGATTAGCAAATAACCAATTATTTTTTATTTTTTCTTTAGCTACGCGTTTTACTACCCGTTCGGTTGATACGCCTATGAAGTTTTTAAGCTTATGGGTTAAGGATGAAATAGGTGTAATTGAGAGGAACTGCACCCGCATTTACTTGGGAGAGAGAATGGGAAATCCTTTTAGGAAAAACTATTCTCAGTGCACCTGACAGGGATCGAACCTCGATCTCCCCATCCTCATCAGTCTAGTCTCTTACTAGACTAGAGCGTTCGACCGTGTGGCCACCAAAGCGGGTGATTATTAATTTAATGCAGTGGGAATAAAAAATATATTTAAGTGTGTAGCTGAATAATTTACCCGCTTCAGTGGCCACATCGTCTAAGGCGTTATTCTCGCAATAGAGAGGATTGCAGATAATGGCAAACCGAAGGTAGGGGGAGGGGGCAATTGCCCCTCCCCTCAATTTGAAAATAATTATACCTCTTGGAACCTATATCTTATTGTTGTAAAGGGCTTACTCCAATATACTGCCTATGAGAATGACGGGATAACGGCTTTTTTATTTTTCTTGTGAATGTGAGGAATGCCAGGCCTCCACCGTGGTTCGGATTCCACGTTAAACTGTAGGTCCTCCATTTCATCTCACAATCACCCTACCATTGCACATTAGCGTAAGTGCATATAACCCGAACGGGTAGTAAGATGCGGTGCTAATAATAATAATAATAATAATAATAATAATAATATTTTTCTTATTTTAAATTAAAATGAACATGGCTCGTTACATTAATGGTACAAAAGATTATATTAGAGAAACTAGTAAACGTAAAAAGAATACTTATTAAATTTGGGGGGCGGGGGAGGGATGGAGGAGGGAGGTAGTAGAATTTGTTAGATTATTAACATGAGGAATGAAAACAGTAGAAGTAAGGAAGTGATATGAAACTATTATGGGAAGGGAATTAGACATAATAAAATATCAAATAGGGAATAAAAAATAAAATTTAGATTTTAAAACAAAAGCAGAGCCTAACTAATCAAAGATAGAGTTAGAGGATACACTACCATTGTAGATTGGTTATCAGAGAAAACAGAACAGTATTCTAGATAACTATTCCTGCATATTTAAGAAAAAAAAAAGAATAGAAAAGAAAGCAACTAATACTATAATGATACTTTTATACAAACAATACAAAACAAAATAAGAAATTATATTGGTATCTGTATTAGGGATAGAAAAATATAATAATGCAGTTAAAGATATGAGTATATGTAAGCCCATTTCTGTAGAATTCTGGTAACCTAGGTGATTTTATACAGCTTCATCAAGATGTTCTGGTAGAACTGAACAAGGTTGTTAACCGGTTTGAAAACAATGATAGTCGCAGACTCAAATTTATGTTTAAAACTAAAATTTTGCAGTAATTAGATTACTGATTTTAGTATGATAGCTAGGTATTTGTAATATTTTAGTCATATATACTGTAGGTCTACATATTATATTTTACTTTGTTGAACAAGTGACTTTTTATTTTATCTTTTTTTTAAATTAAAATTAGAGACTTGCTTGCAAAAACTTTGGTTTTATTACAAGTCCTCTTTTTATTATTATAATTAATTATAATAACTTTTATAAATTAGCAATTATTGGGAATCATCAGTGGGTGGATTTCGACGAAATAGATCGACAGCAGATCAAATTTTTACTATTCGCCAAATATCAGAGAAAAAGTGGGAACACAATGGTATGTTTGACAGACTCACATGGAAGGATACGAGTTGGATGTCACCTATCAGAGGCTTTCGAAATACATAATGGATTGAAACGAGGAGATGCACTTTCCCCATTACTTTGTAATTTAGTAGAATATTCTCTTATGCCTTAGGGTAATGCAAGGAGTAGGGATGGCTTGTCATTAAACAGTACAATGCAGGCATTAGGATATAGAGAGGATTTAGACTTGTTAGGTACTCATAGTAAGGACACTGTGGCGATAAATGCGGACATTTTATTAGAGGCCTGCAGGGAAATAGGTTCAGAAGTGAACGCTGAGAAGACAAATTATATGATTACAAAGAGAACACAGATTGGGGATGCCAATTTAAAGATTACTGCGAATAACATAGTGTTTGAAAGGGTCAATTAGTTCTAATATTTAGGAACAATTTTAACTTACAATAACGATATTTAGAGTGGAAGTCAGGAAATGCATGCTTTTACTTGGTTAGTAAGTAGTTGGCATCTCGCCTGTTGTCAAGAAATGTAAAACTAAGAATAAACAAGGAATAATTTAACCGGTTGTTCTTTTTGGTTGTGATACGTGGTCTCTTACCTTTCAGGACGAGAAGAAATTTAGGGTGTTCGAAAACATAGTACTTAGGAGAATATATGGACCAAAAATAGATGAAAATTATGGAGAGTGGAGGAGGCTACATAATGAGCTGCATACACTGTACTCTTCAACAGACATTGTTAGGGTAATCAAATCTCACAGATTACGGTGGGCAAGACATGCAACGCGAATGGAAACAACTAGAACCATGTTCGAGGTTTTGACTGGCAAACCTAATGGTAAGATTATTATTATTATCATCACTGCGTCTTACTACCCATTCAGGTTATACGCACTTACGCTAATGTGTAATGGTAGGGTGATTGTGAGATGAAATGGAGGACCTACAGTTTAACGTGGAATCCGAACGACGGTGGAGGCCTGGCATTTAATGGTAAGAGACCACTGGGAAGACCTAGACGCAGATGGGAGGATAACATTAGGATGGACCTGAAAGAGATTGGATGTAATGAATTGAATTGGACTAGCTCGGGATAGGGATTGATGGCGTACTTTTGTAAGTGCGGCAATAAACTTTCAAGTCCCTAATGTCAGAGAGTAAGTACGTAAGTATTAATAAAATTGTTATAATTTCTATTGATTAAAACATAGGTTTGTACTTTAGGAGCTGAAAATCATTAGCTCCCAATGACAGCCACCCGTTTTTGCCCTTGGTTGCCGATAATAGGGAGATCAAGGTTCGAATCTTGGGCAGGTGTAATCAGTACGGTTTTTCCTAAATGATTTTCCACTCTTCATCCACCCAAATGTGGAGTACACTTACTATGTATGTAAAAACTCCCTCATCCCTAACACATAAGCGTAAATAATACTTAAGCGTGTGACCCAAACGGGTAATAAATAATAAATTTTAGAAATAACATGTTTCTCATACAATGGAATAGGGCTCAATGGTTATATCTTACTACCCGTTTGGGCTATACGCTATCTGACCGTTATTAAAGTTACTTTCAAAAGCGGGCTACATACTATATGATTTGATCAAGCGATCAGGCCGATTTGGTAAGATCAGACACAATATCAGTTCGTGCGTAGGTGTGTCATCTAACGCAAATTATACGCCATTCACGACCTAAGTTTACTTGGATGACAGCTCAAAAAGTAACTAAAAAATAGTCCATAAAATATCACTACGCCAACAGCTGATATCTGCCACTGTCACTTGGGACAGCTGTTATGAAAACATATGGTTATGTAGAGTAATGTGATAGTTAACCATAGTAATTTAGGCCAATATTATGCCTCAAAGAATTTTGAAATTGAAATTTTTGAATGACTTGGTGATCTGTAACTTCTCTTCTTTTTTTCTCCTGGGAACTCATTATCAAAAAAACACACACAAATCTATCCACAAATAAAAAGAACCCCTTATAAAATTTCGTGAGATTAAAGTTAGATTAAACTTATATTTAAGTTTGATAAAAGATAAAAGTTTAAAGTTAGATTAATGTTAGATTAAAGTTATTTTAAAGTAAGTTTAAAGTTATATTAAAGTAAGATTAAAATGAACCAAATTAGGCCTAATATGTATTCGAAATAAAGAAAAAATATCTGTATACACAAAGTTATTCTTAAAATAATTAGTAATATGATCTAGGATTAAGTTTTTTTACGTTAATACAGAAGCCCAATAATTAAAATAAAAGGTAATTTAACTTAGTTATAAATTATTATAAGTTAGAGTAAGGCGTGGACCTAGCAAACTAGAGACTTAATTTAAAGTTAAAAATATAATAAACGCGCACAGTAATAAATTCTATGAAATATATTTAAATTAAACAAAGTCTTAATATTTATTTGAGGTTGTCCACGAAGCTTATTTATCCTTCTATTCAAGTTAAAATAATTATTATTCCGAGCACTTTCACAAAAGGTCTAACAAATATGGCTTTAAAATGGCAACCAACGAATATTAGCCATGTGGTTGATGATGACGCGGACAAGTTGTTTAAAATGGTGTATCCTCGCAGCAGTTAAATATTTCTAAAAAACAATAAACTAATAATAAAATAGTTAATCATATATAAAATAAATTACAAATATTTTATCTTTACCAAGTAAATACGATGCCTTTATTAAAAGGTATTAATGCATGCACTATACTACACATCATAGATAACATTCCAAAACAAAGAATAGGTACTTTTAATATATGTTTAAAATATTGTTTCGAATTGGGTAAAAAGAAATTGTTAAAAGTAATGAAATAATGTGAGAAAACTTAAGTTTAAGTTATTTTAAATGTAAAATATAACATGTAATTAAAAAACTTAACATTCATAACAAAACAGTGTTCTTTTACAAGTGTTGGTAACCTAAAACCTAAACATATGATTTTTGAACTGTCATCCAGGTAAAGACCTATCGTGAATGAATTATACCATTGCATGTCAGCTGGCCGACCCATCCGACCGCCTGACCACCACAAACAAATCATTTCACAACTGATAAAATCAGGTGCTAAGTATGTAGGTAACACCTGAACGGATCAGGCCGATTGTCTCTGTCGGGACAACAAGTCAAATCGTCTGTAGCCTGCTTTATATTTATCGGTCAGACTGTCTGTCAGTATTAATTATTATTTGAATAAGATCCACTTTGTTAGGGTTCAGGGTCATTTACATGAAATGTCAAAATTCATAATGATCTCGACATCAAAATTGTTCACAAATGCAATAATTTCTCTTGATATATAAAAGTAAAAAAGAAATGTTTTTGGAAAATTAAAATATGACATTTTATACCAATTATTTGATTTGATTATTAAATAATCGTCAGAAAGGTATTATATTAACTTGATTAATAACAATTCTATAAATCGGTAAAAATAATCGATTAGTAACCTCAAAATAATCGACTAATCGATTTAATCGCCCATCCCTAGTCTTGGTGAGAAGCCGAGGAATGATGTCACAAGTGACGCACAACAACGTAGGAAAAGCAACAAAGTTAAGATGCGAAATATAGAAAGCAAATCACAATAATTGTGATTAAAAGTACAAAAAAATACAATTTTCTTTGATTTTATTATATAGGACAAGTAAGCCTACTGTTGCCAATTAGACAAAATATTAGATAATACTTTCATAAATACAAATTCTGTATTATTCATGTGCACTAATGTGTTATCCGACCTGTTGACTTCCTGGCTGTGCTAGGGGTCTCCAGCTCAATTCCTGGCATGGTACACAAGTTATGTTTTATAAATTGTTGGTCTAGGGATTGGCTTGTGTGTATCTAGTAGCTTAAGCTAGTTTGTAAGTTGCTATAATGTGGAGGGGGTGGGGGCAGCCCCTGTTGCAGACTTTGTTGGTTAATCCTTCCAACAACGACACGAGTTACATTTAACCAATGTGGTTGGTCTTAATTTGAATCATCCCAACTAAAATGTTACCTGTGGGCTATGTGTAGGAACAAGTGATGGTGATCCAACCCCCTGTGTTTCTAGCAGTCCTTGCTTGAAGACCTGACTCCCACATCAAAGGTTGGGCCTGAAGCCAGCTGTGTAACAGTTTTGCTTAGACAATTTACTTCGAATCTTCGAAAAACATTTGAAGTGATACATAAATTGCAACAAATGTCTAAGAGCACGAAAAACTTTAAAAATTTGGAATATTTTAAATTGTGTATTTCTTCAAACGTTTTGTTGAATGTTATAACAACATTTTTAACAGTGAATTCTCTTATTTTGTTCAAAATGTAGTGTTTTCCTCTCATTTTCCCTGATTGGCTACTAAATGTTGGTTATTATGTTCAAGGCTATAAAAAAAAAAGGTAAAAATATTTTTTGCTTTTCTTTACTCAAGTTTAACAAAGTCAAATGCAATGAATAATAAAATATATAAATTTGGTGATATTTGATTTTCATTATAGCACCTTTCCTTGTTTAGCTGTATTTATAAATTTAAAAAGTGTATGTTAAGAAAACTAATTTTTTAACTTTTCTTTGCATTCTTCTTTTTGACTCCTCTTCGCATGTGAAAAAGTGACCTTCACACCCCCCTATTTCTCATACTTCTAAATGGTGTATGATTAATGCTTACCCTCATTAGTGGCCAAACGAACTGAGATGCCAGTATCACATTGCTGTTGATGGGGAGGTTGAGATAGCCACAGATATGGTGTACTTTTGAACCTGGGGAATAATGTTAGAATTGACCTGAGAGAAATAGTATGGAAAGGTGGATTGAGTAAGCTCAAAATAGACATATGGCATAATTTTGTAGATGCTGCATCCAACTTGTGAGTTCCTTTTAGCCACAGACGAATGAATGAATGACTAATAAATAGTAACATACTCTTTACTCTGTTTACAAATCAACCTTATGATAGCTAAACAATGAGCATAGATAAGCCTGGGAAGTTGGCAGAAGTGTAACTAGTACTTATGTTATATTCACTTTGTGTGTTCAAGAGTTCCTCTTTATTCCCACCCGCAGCAGAGTTACATGAGGGGAATGTGGGGTACATCAAAGTGTTACTTAGCACATTATATTCAAATTCTAAAGTTTGAAAAATAATATTATTGTTCACATTATCACCTTTATAGATAACTTTCGAATATCTGTGGTGTTAAAAATGCAAGTTTATCACTTTTTGTTTAGTTATTTATTTAGCACTGTACCATACTACCCGTTCGGGCTACACGCTAAAATACACTAATGGGTTAGGAATTGGGAAGGTTGAATAGAGAGGAAGTGAACCTGCATTTGCGTGGAAGGAGAATAGAAACCCATTTTAGGGGAAACCCCCCCCCAGTTCACCTGAGTGAGATTCGAACCTCAATCTCTCCGTCCTCACCAGTCTAGCTTAACACGAAACTAGCATGTTAGCTAACTACGCCACTGAGGTGAGTTTTTGTTTATCAATATTTTGAATGCACTTAGGTGGCCTTGTCTGCCCAAGACTATGAACGCCAAGCACATTCGATAATATACATTGATCCCCTCACGAGCTTTTAGTTGTATAACGGTTGTCTGTCGAAGCAGTCTTAATTTAGAAGTATAGTTGAGTTTGAGTATAATTTAGATTCCTTCTGCACATTCTCTTACATAGGCCATGAATAATCGCTTTTGTTTGTACAAATACAAAAATAATTTAATCAAAAAGAGGAGACTTTTTCATTGCTTGCGTATAAAAAAATTATACCCAGGAAAAAATAACAAAAAAAGTCTCAAAAAGATGTGGTGCAATGGAACAAAGAAAAAATACGGCATTTATCTCAAGGAAATTTGAGGAATTCATCAATAGTGTTATTTCTTCTTAACAGCAGCATGTTATTAAATGGAAAGCATCTAATAGCCTTAATTATTTTCAAAAAGTCGGTGTATTAGGCCTTTACTGTTTCCCTTCCGATAAATCTGTGTGTGTGTAATTTTATTTAGAATTCAAGACTTAAATATATTGCTCAAAAATATATAAAAAATAGTTGATTGATACAATTTGTTAAGTTAATATAATTGATGTAATGAAATAAAATTGCAGATCAAAATGTAAAAATAGGTTAACTTATGGTAATAACATATTGCCAAATAATGAACATTACACATTTAATAAATAATTCATCATCAATTCAGCAGTATATAAGGTGATGATAAGTCTAAAATACATGAAAACACATTAAAAATGTTTAAAACTTCCAGATACCAAAATAGGTTAGACAAAACAATGTTCAAGTTCATGTAAGTTCAGAATTCAAATTATAAAAATTTTGGGTTAAAAGGTTAACAACTGCAAATAGGTTATGATTAAATGATTGAGTATTAATATACGACGACTCTAATATATGCAATATTTAATGAAACAATGTTTAAAGTATAGATAGGTATTAGAGTTGACAAGTATAAAATTTTAATTTATAGGTTAACCAATTTGAAACGGATATAATTGATGTAGAGCATTTTGTAATATTCCAAGTCTTATCTGTTATTTCTTGTCCCGTTACTCCTTTTGCATTTCCAGCATTGAAAATATGCCAGTGGTCAGGGTTTTAGGTGCTTAGCCAGTGTTTATTTTGTTAATTCAATACCATTCTAAAAACACCTAAATTCACTATGGATGTAATAGGCTTGCAAGTTCCCAGTATCTATAATATTCAAAGACATTTAATAACTTTATATATCATTTTACCAAATTCCCCTCCTTAAGTTTATTAGAAATCATGGATACTGAGAGTACTACATTTATAGTACATTATTGTTTTCCAATCAGTTAGGCCTATTTTAATAAATAGCCTTCAGCATCGTCAATGTATTCTTTTCTAGGCCTAATTTAATCTCTAAATTACTAAATTAGTCAGTTCAAATGTTTAACTATAAGAAAGTGTGGCTTTTTATGTTAATTATAAGTAGTCCAATGTTGTAAGCAATATATGTTTTAAATTTCAATTCATTAACTTCATATTTAGGCCTTTAACTTTTAAATCTAGTAGTTTTCATCCTTGTAAAGTCTTTGCATCATCTAAATTTATTACTTTTATCTTTCACTTTTAAGCATCGTGCTGTTTTATTTCATTTGCACCCGGAAGCCGTGAGATGCACCTGTGGCTTGCACCTGTGGCTTCAGTGGGAAAGGGAGGTTCGGCGCAAACAGCTAGCCAATCAGCACATCAGATTGTAGCGTCTGTTTTTGATAATACTAGCAAGGGAAGCGTTAGCATCGAGACAGCCACTTGCCGGTAAGCTCGCGAGCTGGGAAGACGTACTAAGAGGTACTTAACAAATAGTCGTTCTTTTTGTGTTGGCTTTGGGGTGTTTAGAGATGGGTTGAAGAAAAGGGAGATCACCATGTGGCTAAATTATCACAGCTTTAACAATGTGCCTGTCTTCAAGTAATAATTAACCTTTTTTTATGTATGTAACTAGTGTTTTAAATGTAATAAAATGTCTGTTAACGTTAACCTTTCTTCAAAATAAAACTTCCGAATCAACCTCATCGAATTCAATCTCTTTATTCGACTATGTCCTCCACCCCTACCATTATTAATTAACCCCGAGGCTGCTGTGGACAAAGACCAAGAGAAGCGACTAGTTAGACCCGCTTACGTGAGTTAGTTCTGTAGCCCACTGTTAGGCGCTATAATAGTATACTAGCACATATACTGAGAGTTGCCATCTATGGTGGAGAGGAGGGGGGTAAGGAGTGTACTTGGTCACCCTGAGTGGAGCTCACGCTCCTCCAGGCTCGCCCCTGCTCTGTGGATTATTAGTCTGGCAAAATATTTAAAAAATAAAATGAAAAAAGAAGTTGGCTGAATTTTGTATTTAATAAGAATTATTTCATATACATTATTCATACTGACTGTGTATGTTCCAAAAGGCGGGAACCTCTGCATCTTCCGACGTTACAGTGATGATAGTTTGAAAACAAAATATACAAATGCATGTTAATGAGCTGACCCCAATCTGCCGAATAAAACTTTTAGAAATTAACTTTTGTGCCGTCATTAACTATTTAGAATGGAAATGTGTAGAAAGGTGAGGATTACAGGGAGTATTAGCTGCAACATATTTACACACAGTGCCCAGTTTTGTATTCATTTCCATAAAAATAAAGACTAGTGAAGAGTGGGTAAACATTATTTACAACAGAAAATATAAACATTTTAAAAGAGCACTAATTTCCACTTCCTTACAAACAATATGTTGAGAAATATTTAGAGGTTCTTCAACAACAAGACTACTGTGAATTGCCAATATCTTATGATGTGACAATACTGTGAATTGCCTGTATATTATGATGTGACAATACTGTGAATTGCCAATATCTTATGATGTTGCAATACAGTATTAACATTTCTACACATTTACATTCAATATGCCATTATTGTGGTTTTGTCATGAGAGTGTCATCAAAGTGCCATCTGCCTAGCAGTCATTCCACAAAATCACGGTCCCCAACATTGATTCTGTCCTCGGCTGCAGTCACATTGAATCCCAAGATGCGGTTATCAACACGGAACATCTTGTTCTTCTTAGGTTTTTTCCCTTTACCCTGTTGAACAAATAAAATTAGCAGAAAAATTAAATTTAAAAAAAATAAGATTTAAACATTTTGTATTAATTACCATATTGACCCAAAAATAGTCTTTATAAAACCTAAGTGTGGCCTATATATGGAGGGTTCAGAGCACAAGGAGACCAAGTCCAATTTTTTACATTTTCATGGTTTTGCATGATATACTACTATAAAAGTGAATATTTTTCAGAGCTACAAGAGACCAAGTCCATAGTTTATTATTTTTCCACTTGTGGCAGCACTTTCTGGACGCTTGTAGTCAACTCTCAATTATTTTCAGAGCACAAATAAAAGTCCTATAGTACTATTAAATCCATTTGGCCAAAGTAGATCAGGCAAGAGAGTCTCTTAAAGAAGACCAAATATTAGCTTCTTGTGATAATTGTGTCCTTACGTTTGACCTGCAAAAGGCCGTTCATGTATTTGTGGGATGAAACAAAATGGTGAATGGGCTCCCAAGATTTAGCATCATGTTTGGTAAAACACTTGAAAACTCATGAAAATATAGTTATGGATTCCGACTCATGCACAGGTCAAAATCGAAATATTAAAATGTCTCTAACGCTCATGAAGTTGACACAAGATCCTGACATGGCAGTCAAAACCATTGATCACAAGTTTTTGGTGGCTGGGCATTCCTATCTTCCAAATGACGGGGATTTTGACATTATAGACAAGAGTAGTAAAAAAAAAACACTTAATTTACTCACCATAGGAATGGTTTGAAACAGTTTAACAGTCTAAACGCAAAGCTCCAGCATTTTAAATAATTGTCATGAAAAGAGATTACTTTTTATCGACTAAACCACTTAAAGAGTCAGTGACAAATAGGAAAAAAAACCAATGAAGGTATTAACTTCAGCTGGTTAGAAATAAGATGCCTTCGATTTGAAAGATATTCTCCATTCATCTTTAAATTTAAAACAACTTTGTATCCTCTAGTTGAATTTTAGTCTGTAAATTTGGAAAAAAAATATCTCCTGGTCGTCCACTAGCGAATTTGCATAATATTAACCGAAGTGAATTCTATCCAAGTCGACGTGTTGTAACAGAGATAAAAAAAGAAGGATATGCAGGATGTATTGCCTTACATTCCACCTGCATTCCATGATTTTTATAAACACCTTCCATGTGTGTCAAGTACAAGGTTTTCATGTGAGTCTACACCTGAAAATCAAGATGAAACTGATGAATTATTTTATGTTTAGAATTTAAAAACAAACTTTTTTTTTATGTTTGTGTTTTTTTTGTAACTAAATATTTGTAAGCTGTAATGCAATTGTTTATTAATATTATTATAATGATTAAAATTATAATATTATAAATAATTTTTATTTTATTTTTTGTTAAAACTTTATTTTTTGGTATATCTATGAAACTAACCATACCCTTAGATAATAGGTAACAAGGTTTGAGGCCTGCTTGTAGTATTGAAATAGTTAATATTAACTACCAAAGACTACGATTAACTGCTTAGCTTCTAAAACATTATTTAAAAATAGCATGTTTTTAGAGACTTTTGGTTATTGTCTGTTCATCCAGTTATTGTTTACTAAGTTTGGAATGTTGTTAATCTTTTATTGTGATAATTCGCATTTAAAAAAAATATTAATAAACACAAAACAAATATTTTCCTTATTTTTACTATGTCAATATGACTATTAAATTCCAACTTTATTTAAAAATTTATATTATTTAAAAAAACGATGTAGAAAACTGTGTATATATCTGGCTGAAGGAAAAGATTAACCTTTCAACGGTCAACTTACCTCACTTTTGAGGTCAGAATGAAGTTGCTTTATTAATAAATTTTTAAAAACACATTGTAAATCCAGGTTAAAAAAGCATGTCCCAGTTATTGATTAAGACATAACAAAAATATTAGTAATATAACATGTAAATACTATTAACATTAGGAAAGCTAAAGGAAATAGGCTGTATTTGATTACTAGAGCCCGGATTTTTATGTATTAACATATTTTTATCCTTCCAGCTAGAAATGTGAAAAGCGAAATGTTGGTTAGTTAGATTGTTTGGGACTATATTTTCATTTTTAATTTTACAGATTTTATTGTATTCTACATATTTTCGAATATATTACATAAAATTACATATTTTGTGTGTTTATTTACTATGGTATTATTTTTTGTCTTTCTTGAGAAAAATACTTGAAAATGATGAGTCACTAATTTTCAGGCAAACTGTACTTCCATAAAGAAATGTATTCAGTGAAGGGATGACAGTGAGCAAATGCGGGCTTGTCAGAGGAGATTACAGTTGCCGTAACATAACTTTAACTTTGTGTCAAACATTTCTCGTGCTGTGAAGGGAGAGAATGTGGCGTTGCAAGAAAATGGTCTCAGTGGCACGGCTCTCGCTCAGTAGAGTTGTAAAAACAATAGTTATTGGGTCTGATTAGCTCATTTTCCCTTTGTTCATTGATTGGGAAAAGAAACAAATAGAGAGCAGCAAGAAAACATAACATCATCTGTCGCCTAAGAGAGAATTTTCCCACAATTCCACATGACAAACCTTCACACACAGTTTGCATTCCTACCCCTACCTCCTCGACCACAGCAAAGTATCAGCTAAGAGAGTGCAAGTGATAGCCGATAGGTTGAGTGTTGTGGAAGAGTGGCCTTCAGAAACTTTCAACCATAAAATAAAATTTCGTTCATTAATATTTGTATGCATTATTAACTTGTGTGGTCTTGTAAAGGTCATGGCTACAAATCCGGAGGTCCCAGGTTTGATCCCCCAGTACTTTCAGATTTTTTTTTAAGGAGTGGGTCTGGAATGGGGTCGACTCATCCTGGTGAGGACAAATGAGGAGATACTTAAATTAAAAAGTAGCAAACCTGGTTTAAAAAACTGAGATTAACGAGTGGAGGATTCATTGTGTTGAGCACATGAAACATTATATCCGCAGAAGTTGACACTATCTCCGCCAACAGACGGTGGCCGCTTAGTCGGTATGGCTTGATTGTGGGCTAACACCATTGAGTTTTTTCTATTATTATTAACATAGGAAAAGAATGTTTATTCAATATTACATATTTTACTACCTATTTTAACTGATTTTATTAAATATTTATGTACATATTTTGTAGATTAATACTACATAAAAATCCGGGCTCTATTGATTACTTTCAAAGTTAATCCATTTCTTGACATAAATAATTTTTTCCCTTTCGAGGGGATCATGTTTTTAGGGTTCAGCTTATTTTCGGGTAAACATGGTATTTGTTCTTGCATGTGTTTAACACAAAGTTGCAAGCACCAGGGACCATAATTATGATGAACATTAAATCACTTGTGTCCAACAAGCTTTTGCAAAATGTAAAAATTAAACTATAGTTGTCACGATTCCTGTTTTTAGTAATTCATATTCTTAAATTTATTTAACTTTGATTTATCAATCTCAATTCTTTAATATCTTTGTATGCATCCTTCTTCACAATAAAAATATGTTATTTATTTATATATTTATACTGTGCGAGTAAGGGAGGAAGACTAATGAAAGGACAGATGGAGATGGATACATTTTATTAAAGTGAGGCGGTCATTAGCTGGAAACAGTTCATCTTCATGATGATGATTATTATTACTATTATTATTACTATTATTATTATTATATTACAATTATTACTATTACTATTATTACTACTATTACTACTATTACTACTATTACTATTATTACTATTACTACTATTACTATTATTATTATTATTACTACTATTACTATTATTATTACTATTATTATTACAATTATTACTATTATTACTATTATTAATATTATTATTATTACCATTACTATTATTACTATTACTATTATTACTACTATTACTACTATTACTATTACTACCATTACTATTACTATTACTAGTACTATTACTACTACTATTACTACTACTACTACTACTACTACTACTACTATTATTACTATCACTATTATTACTATCACTATTATTACTATTACTATTATTATTACTATTATTATTACTATTATTATTATTGTTATTATTGTTATTATTGTTGTTGTTATTGTTGTTATTATTGTTGTTATTGTTGTTGTTATTATTGTTATTATTATTTTTGTTATTATTGGTATTGTTATTGTTGTTGTTATTGTTATTCAATACAAATTCGATTTAAAATACTATCATATTTAGTCTAAGATAAACAATTTGATTTGAACTTAAATTTAAGATAAAATATTTTGACCAATTTTTTCCAAGCACCAGATTCAATTTAAAAAAATAAAATTAGTTTAAGATTTGATTCGGATAAGATTTGACATTTTTACTAGGCATGAGATTTGATTTGGATTCAATTCAATTCTTTTTAAAGGATGAGGTTTGATTTGACTAGGTTAACAAAATTCGATTTGAAATTGAAAATCTTGGATTAGCACAGGCTTAAACAAAGGGCCACGCTTGATCTGTGGACGATCATTAGTACACAAAGGTAGATACAAAACAAAAAAATAAGTGAATAAGGAGCAAAATTAAGTAATCCAATTCTGAATATAATTATTTCGTTTAAGTGACAAAGCTTTGAGAGATTGGAGGGTATTATTGGTATGTAAAGGATTGAAAGTAAAAGGTAATTTAAATGGTGATATTAAGTTTGAAATTCCTAAATTAAACTTTTGACCTGAGCATAATCCAAACCCGTATTAAAGGTGGCTATGCATGGTGTAAAATTCAACCAGTGTAAAAGTGGCTTCTCCGGCATTAAAGTCAAATTATTAAATACTTTGATTTATGTTGGATAAAATCAGTGGATGTCACTAATTAAAAGTATATATTTTAGTACTAAAAAGAGGTGGATAAAATAATATTATTTTTTTTGCTAAAACTGGTAAGAAAGCCAATTCAAACTTAAGTGGTGTATTGAAGTGAATAGAAAAATTATGGCTAAATTTATCTTTAAAGACTTTTTTCACTATTTGATGTATTTTGTTATATTTGGAAGAAGGCAGAGAAAAGGTGGATATAAACATATATGGCTTTTACAATAAAATTAAGAACAGAGTTCACAATTAACAATGCTGCCACTGGACAAAAAGGTAACAAAAAAAATCCTAGTTTATTAATTTACTTCTATAACAATGGTCTTTGGTTGAGGAAAATAAGTTTTTTCGGGGATGGACGAGATCTCGAACGCTCTAGAAGTTGTCGGGAATTTATCCATAACGTTTCAAGAGAGAAACAACACACTAATTGTTCTAGCAGGTACTGCAGGATCATCACTGTTCACTGTTAATCTTTTGTGGAAGGTATTTGTCTTTGTTATGCACAATGCTCAAGCGAGGGGGAGGGGGTGATGGGTTATTTTAATGTTTGTGGTTAGACAAAGTTGGGAAGCGCATGACTCATTGTGCTCTATCTATCAACAGTTATTTGTTAGGTCCAGCAAGAGGAGAGAGAGAAGGACAGAGGTTTGGGGCATGGAAATGAGAGGGAGGGGGGAGGAAGTAGCTTGCCAAGGTCAGCCTATATGTTGTTAGCAAGCCAAACAGCTTGTAGAGATTACAAGGGTGTTAAACTAAATAACCTTTAAGAAGTGTCCATTTTAGAGAACATTTAGGGGACTTCAAACCTAGAGAGTATTTAAGAGATTTAAGAAGGGTAATAAATAAAATTATTTTCTTTTCACTCTTTCAATAGTTAAATATAAAATACAATTTAAAAATAAATTAACCAACAAAAATGGTTTCCATCAATAATGTATTAAAATTAAACACTTAATTTGTATTATTAGATATTTGCTCTAAATTTTGCTATTTGAGTTATTTGCCCACCCCTATATATATTATGTTTTTATCTTATTTTTTTATTATTTGTATTATGTTTACTAATGTCAAAGCTTTTATAAGTTTCAGTACATTAATTTAAAAATTAAAGTATATATTTAATCTAAAATTATTCTAAGGCGTTATTTTTATAATTTCCCGACCCTGTCTCGATCCCGATATTTTGATTCAATTTTGGTTCCACAGTAAAAATGTTATTCCCTTCATTGCTATTTTTTTTTTTTTTTTTAGTATGGGAGCTTTGAGTGGCAATAGGAATTCTAAGAACAAATGGTAACAGTGAAGTTGGTACTCTGTTTTTCTGACCATTTCAGGAAAAAAAATGGCTAAAAACAATTATGCCTCCTACTTAATAATGAAAATGAATAACTATTACCTAGGCTCCCCTTCATTTGGTATTGTCTCAGGAGTTACCGCACTACTAACCTTTACCTCAGTAAAATCGGTGGTGAGGGGATTGACCGCTGGAGCAGGGGTACACATGTCGTCCTCGGCTGGCGCAGACCTATTCAAACTGCGCCACTTGGACCGGCGCTCCAGGAACTGTCGAGAGAACTCGTGGGTCTCCTTTCCGTCCCCCAGGTACATGCGAGCATATTCTTTCACTTCGTATGGTGACTCAATGTCTCGAAGGAAGGCCACAAAAGTTGGGACTGGAATTAAATCACCGCCTTAAGTGTAGATTTTACACATATATATGGATAAACATTAAACGTTTCACTAAAAGCATATAATACCGTTTAAATATATAAGAATTCTTTCCCCTGTTAAGAAATTGAAATGCTTCTTTTCAAAAAATCATACACAAAATATTGAATTAACTATTACTTCAAATATTATATCTCTTTTCATTAGATACAGATCTAATTTATTTTTCTTGAAACTAAACCTGAATTTTACATAAGAGACAAAAATTCTGACTCTGAATCTTAGAAAATATAATAAGCTAAGAGGTTTTTGTTTTTATTCAATTTAATTTTGTTTGAATTAAGTGGTAAATTAATAGTTTGGATAGGGATGTTTAGTTTGTTATATATTTATGTTGGACTAAGATATTAGTTAGCATAGTAGTAACTAGGGCTAGGATTTTTATAATTTAGCATATTTTTTTTGGCATACCTAGGATGTTGTTTGTTCAAGTGTATACAAATGTGTTTCATAAGAATCTAAGCTGAAAGTAGATTTGTTAGGTCATATTTTAGATATCTCTCTGTTTTTATGACATATTTTCAGTTTTTCAGTAATTTTCAGGCATTTTTTTAGTTATTATTTTGCATATTTTCAATATAAAGTACTAAAAGCAAGAAGCAAGACTGAGGAAATTCTGTACACGCATCACAACAAATGGTGGTGCCACCACGGCGGTAAGAATCCTTCCAACCCTCTCCTGTTTTCTTATATACGGCATATTTTTTGTTTAAAGACTTTAAATTTTGCACAGAAATTGTAAAAAGTTAAATTGTATTTTAAGAGTTTTTTTAATCTCGTGTAGGATATGTTTTTGGGCAATACATTTTCAGTTTGCCAGAGAAACTGAAAATTAAGTGGTTTTCCTTGGTTAGTAAAATAAATAATTTCTGCTGACATAGAAATAATCAAACAACTAAACTATATTTTTTAGATTATTTTTGTTTTGTTTCATGCACCTATTATTTTTTTAAATTAATTTTGCAAGGAAAAAAAATATTGTAAATTTTATTGGTAATTTTTTCTTTTTAAAGGGCATATTTTTTGTTTTAAAGAGAATATTTTTAGTTTTTTTATAATATATGCAATTTTTTAGCAATTTTTAGCGCATAAAAATCCTAGCCCTAGTAATAACGCTCCAATTATAAAGATTCAAAATAAGTTCTATTTATTTTTTAATCTCTATCTAGTTACTTATTAGTTATTACATTCTTAAGCTCTCACGTAAAGCACTGTTGGACTTCAAAAATATTAGTTTATCCTACTATTATTATCTATGATACAAAAGCAAATGAATGCCATATCAAAAAATAACATTTACATCATGCAATTAAGTGTTGAAGGTGTATTCCATGTATAGTCTGGTATTTAAAAGCCACTTTTATCATTATTTTGAGCTAAAATATGTTTTCCTGCCTTAAATCTATTTTTAAAATGCAAGGATAAATATAGGTTATTAAATTTTGATGCTAGCTGTAGTTTCACTTATAAATCATTCAGTAATTTAACACATTGTTAAAATTAATATAGAATTTCACATTCAAAATGTAATAGCCCTTTAAAACTACTTGCGACCGGTAAACTAACTCAATATTTTTCGTCCATTTTGAATTATCACTATTGTGATGTGGAAAGACAATGGAAGCCAACTGGATGGGTCACATTATGAAATTAAATGGCTTATTGAGTGATGTTATAAAGGCAAGATGGCAGAAAGAAGAGGACCAGGAATATCCCTAATGTAACTGATTGATGACCTCAAAAAAGGAAAACAGATGAAGTTTCAGGATATAAAAAGGAAGATACTAATAGAACATGCTGGAGGACCCTGTATGAAAATGGCAATAAGCCTGTCGAAAGAGAGGTGATGATGATGTTTGGAAATTGATTTCTTGTTCCTTACTGTCAACTGAAGCATGAAGGTCTGTGAGAGTCTTGCTGCACCACTGCATAAACTCGTCAGAGCGCTGCACGTTATGTTCAAAGAGTTTCATGACCACAGCCTCCTCCTTCTTGCTACGAGCCTTGCTGCCCCCACCAGAGTTCTTGTTACTAGAAGTCGTACTCCCACTGCTAGTTTTAACTTTATTGGCGTTATTCTTCAATGCTGTCGAAGATGATTTGGCAGGATGGGGGGTCATGTTCTCCCAGAAACCACTAGGGGTAGTAGCACTCACCTCTGAAAAATAGTCATGTAAAAAGCATTAATACTAGGAGGATGCAAGTAATTACATTTTGAGCACGAGCCTGCATAGAAACTTAAGTTCAAACTTGATGGCTCTATAGGCTAAGAAAATTAGAGATTATTATTATTATTTTAGCATTGCGTCTTACTACCGTTCGGTATAGCTTATTGAAGTTTGACTATTTATATGTGTGTTATTTTGTTTACTTTTCTCTCTACTTGCCTGGATGTTGTTTGTAAAATGAGCTGTTGGTATATTATGTTCCTTCACAATGTAAAACTACTAAATGTTTTAATTTTATTTGTTATGGTAATTTGATTTTAACTAAACAGTTATGTTTTAAAATAACATATTTATTGAATTCAAGCTGGGTTTGTCTCGACTTTATACTATGAAGCTTTTTGAGAAGTAGGTTCGAGCTCGGCTGAAAAAAAAAACTATTTCTCTAAGTTTCCTTTTGACACAAACATTTAACATTTGTTAGTTCTACATAGTAGGCCTATTGGACATCAACGACTTAGATAAAGATCATGAAACAGACTTTTGGGTCATAGTCAGGTATTTCAAACACTCGCCTAAAACTATCTATTTTAAGTAATCCACAGGTTAATTACTTGTTTAGATGGTGTAAAATATTTAAGCCATTAGTTCAAGAATATTTGTTATAAAATGGTTCTGCACAGTTTATTATCAACTATAACAGTAGTTTGATAACATTGTCATAGGTCATCTGATACTTAATATTTAAGGTTTCAAGGGTGCCCAATCAAGTTTATAAAACCTAGGGGTGTGAGAATATTCTAACTTTTGAATAGTTTTGAATAGTGAATGGCCGAATATTTGATTCTAACATTGCAATTTCAAAGTGTGAACAGTTGTACAGCTTGTGCCAGTAGGTACAGGTAGATTGATGAATGTGGAAGGTCTATAACCTGTTTTTGTGCTATTAAAAGGTCTGGGAAAGGGGATTCCCATGTTAACAGCCCATGAGCCAAGCCCACGAGTAAAGAAATTTCACATAACTTAAGGGCGTGGGTAGAGAGGTTAAAGAAAGACAAGACCGGCAGAGATGAGCAGGAGTTAAGGTCAGTTTCAGTGTGGTGTCATACTAAATACAAAACGGCACCTACCTAAACTCGAATGAGAAACTGGCCCATTCCATTAGAGGTTTAGGTAAGTGTCGCTCTGCACTTGAGGTGTATTGAGACTAACTATGAAACTGGGTCTTAGAAAAGGATTCAGTCTTTATCTTGAGGGGTTGTAGTTTGCCAAGGTCGGCTACTTTGTGCAGGACTGCAGTAGTTAACCTCGTGCATATGCATGAGAAAGATGTGCATGTATCCAACACCTGCATGTGTGTCTACTGAGCTAACGGTCCTGGCTCTGACTCCCGACATGGCCGAAAAATGTATAATGGGTGAAATGTGAGATTGTCCTTTCACAGTGATGAATTAACGGCCGGGGAATGGATGTCCTAGTCTTAAGATAGATTATAAGGTATATGAAAGTACTATAGGGGAAAATATATGACTGACCCAGATCACAGGCTGGAAACTAACGGATGAAGAGGAAATGGGGAGAACCACAAGAGGGAGGGAATGGAGAGAAGCATAAGGGGAAAAGGGAAAGAATGAGAGTAAACAAGAGGAAAGGTAGTGTGCGAGTTAAAGAGGAGAAAGAGGAGAGAGTGAGTGAAAGAGGGGAGATAGGATATTGTGTGTGAAAAAAGGGAAAAGGGGAGAGTATGAACGTAAAACGTAAGTGAAAGAGGGGAGAGGGAAGTGTGTGGGTGGAAGTAGAAAGGAGAGTGGGTGAAAGAGGTGGAAGGAGAAGTGTGGTTGAGGAGGACGGGCTAGAGTTTTGAGTGGGGGAGGGGAGAGATAAGGAGAGGGCAGAGATAGAGTATTTGGGAGAGAGTGGGAGAGGGTTGGAGTATTTGGGAGAATGGGAAAGGGGTGGAGTGGTTGGGGAAGTGGGGGAAGGGTGGAGTAATTGGGAGAGAGTGGGGCAGGAGGAGAGTGATTGGGGAGAGGGGGAGGGGTGGAGGGATTGGGAGAGAGTGGGGCAGGGGTAAAGGGATTGGGAGGGAATGGTGAATGGGTGGAGTGATGGATGGGTTGGATGGGGGTAAAAAAGATATAGATAAAGCTTGCAAGAGACAAATATAAATAAAGCTAAATAACAAGAGAAAGATGGTGAAAGAGATAGATGTAGGTCACTTAGAATTCCTGATAGGATGGATGTATTTGTACTTAGAATGAACACATTAATATCATTTTTAAATTATACATTTTTTCTGAGTAAGTTTTTTAAAATTTGTGATATAATGGTAATCTATCAATGCTTATTTTTATTTGTATTAATTTTTTTTAAATGAAATTCAATGCATGATCGAATCAAAATTAATTTGTTTTCATTAAAAAATTATACTTTTCTTAGATCAGTTAAAACATTTTATGAAACATATTGAAAAATCCTTTTTTTGGTAGACATACCAGTGGATACTTTTAAAAACAATTACAAAAAGTTGTTAATTCAGGAAAAAAAATTTATCATCCACAAATTGAATTTAAAGAGCTATCCTGAGATTTTATTTTAAAACTAATTTTTTTTAATATCAACTCTTTTTTGTTGTATTTTCTGCATTTTGCCAACAACTACATGTTAAACATACATTTCTAAATTATTGTAAGCATTAACAGACTCCCCCATTTATGGGGGGGGGGGGGAATGTATTATTTGGCATTAGTTTGAAATGTTACTATTCGATAAAGAAAAAAAGTTCTATTCAAATACCCATTTATATGGGCCTACTTCCCAAGCTGAGGAAATACCAAGGATGGTAGAAGTCTATTAACAGCCTTTTTCCAAATAGAGAACTGGTTCAGCTCCACTTTTTTTCAAATCTAAATCTTCATTTTAACTAAAAACCTGAATAAAAAATGTGAATCTTAGAAAATGAGGTATACTTAGGAGGTCAACTAACACATATTGGTGTATTTTTTCTTAAATTTTGATTTTGTCAGCATCATGTAGTAAATTAATGTTCTGGGGTTTGGTTGTTTTGTTTGCTCTATAATAATTATGTTGTACTTCACCATAAAAAAGCATAATAATAGCTATAAAAAAGATAAAACTAATAGTTTAAAAAAATTATTAATCTTGAATAGTTTTTTTTAAATACTTTAATATCAAATATTCTTAAGGATTCTAAGACTTTGAGGGGCCCATTCTTACTCTTATAATATTTATTTCAATCGTTATGGCTTACATACCAGTTTGAAACAAAATTAGTGGATATATTACCTTACATATACATTTTTTTCTTTTTAAATTATACCAGAATTCCCTTAGTAAAAAAAAAACTGCTGTTACCAACATAATTATTATGAGAACTATATTACACCACTTACTAATCTGTTATCATTCACAAAAATTTTTCATTTTATTAAAGCATCTTTGGATATCTCCTAGAGTTGAAACTTGAAACTGCTTAGTACTTAATTCTAACATTAATATCACATATGAGAAGAGAGCTATGATTGGAGGTTATATACCTATTTGCCCATTTTTTAAAACCCTGCATAGACGAGTCTATTTGTTTAACATTAGCAACAAAGGAAAAAATTACTCCAAGACAAATTCTTTTTTTTTTTTTATGTTTTATATCTTTATAGCTATTTGGGCTGTCCACAACTTACACTAATTTAAGGATGCAGGACAAAGAAGGTGAATTCTAAGGAAAAGGAGCAGCGCCTGGATGGAGAGAGGATGGGAAACCCACGCCCAATGCATCTGGCTGAATCCTTATCTCCTGTGTCATGGTTGAGAGTGCCAGTTGAGCTTGCCATACCTGCCTGTGACAAATTAAGATAATGATCTGTTTTTCCCAACCTCCCCACCCCCACCGGCAAAAATAAAATATTTGTGAAACTTGGGTACCTTTGGAATCTGGTTCAGATTTTATTCAGGTAGGTATGCTGATATGGGTATAAAATCATTTTGAAAAGTCAAATTCAAGGCCCATTACACACAATTGCTTTAACATAAATAAACCCTGATTTCCACTTTTGTGGTTTTACATGACAGCTAGCAGAAGCGAGCAAATGGTATCAGTAATGCCAACATTGTCTGAAAGTAACTTTTGTCAACATATTTGTAAATAATAATTATTTGGTAAGTGTCACTATTATTATCACTAAAAATATTATCAATCACTTTTAACAATGCTTCCCCAAGGATTAGAGTATAATTTTCTTGTACATAATCTAATTTAAGAAAAAAAAGTCTAGTTAATTCATTCTAGTTTTTCTTTTAATTCTTGTGGCCATTACAGTTTAAATAGAGCGTGAAATTTTACATTTAATAGTATTATATTCAGTTATTCATATTTTTATAACGGGCCTCGCATATCTTTAACATAAATAAATGGTTTGTGATAATAAAGAGTAAAAAAGATACAAAATGTTTTTGAAATAATATTAAGTTTAAATTTTGTAAACACCGTGTATGGATACGATTCGCCGTAAAAACTGAAATAAGTTCCCTACGTCATCACCGGCAGCATAGCTTCTATCCAGTGGCCATATTTGTTTTCAGCATTTAAGGCCACTTTTAACATTCTCTTGCTTTTAATAATTAATTTGAATTAAACAGCAAAAGAAAACTTCAAAACTTAACAACCAACCAAACGGTTATTTTCATAACCAAAATCTAACAATTTTAAATAGACATTATAACAGTGAATTCTCGTAAAAAATACAGTTAATAAAAACACGTGCGCGAGTAAAAATTTTGAAGTGAAAAAAATATTTAATACTTGTAAAATTGTAGTTGAGTATTTACAGGCGTATCTTTGCTACCTTTAATAATTTTATTACAACTTTGAATAATACAGTGACTTTTTTGAATATTAATTCGGCTACTTAGTCTGTGTGTTCTTTTGAGAATATTATTTCGGTGTGAACATATTATCCTTGGAAAATAAACGTTTTTTTAGTTATCTTAGAATAATTATTTATTAAATATAAAATAAAAGCATGTGATAAAAAGAAAAGCGAGTGTTTCTGAGTGATCGATATACATTATTCGAAAATTTAAGTGTATCAAGACTATTAAATAAATATTTTAACCCCAAGATTGTGTTGTGTTGGCCTCTAGGCTAAACCTCGAGTTTTATGATGTTTATATTATTCCAAATACATCTGTGAAGTGTAATAAAAAATACTTGCGAGTGTTTCTCCAGTGTTGATAAATAAAATACCAGGCTAAGATTTCAAGTTATAAGTTATTGTATTTTTATTAGAGACTTTGTTATAACTGTTTAAAAGTAGTGAATTTAAAATAGATTTTTGTTGGTTAGGATAGCTTTTGATTTGTCATTGTCATTTATTTTATAGGCCTAAACATATTTTCTTGGATATTGATTTTTGTTTGTTAAATTATTTAAAGTTATCATAAATAGGCCTACATATTAAAACAAAATAATATAACAGATTGTAAAGGCGAGCATAATGAATATGTTTTCTTCGAGAATTTCTCTAGAGGTAAGAATATTATTTTTCATTTTACAAACAAAAGTTTGAATTGTTATATAGTACTCATACAATAGCACAAAATGTTTAATTTTTAATTATTACACTACTAATCGGCGTTGACATTTAGTTGCAAGAAGGTCCTACATAGCCACAAAGGTTTTAGTTTTTAAACAGTAGGCTACCACTAGGTTAAGGGACTTAATACAAATATACTTAGACCTTTATGAAGTGCTCAAAAAAAGGAATTAAATCTGTGAGTAAAAGTTGTTTTTCCACATAACTATACAATATTTAAATAATTAAAGCATTGTAAAGGCCCACTTTTCAATTGATATGACTGGCTTCCAAAATATCGGTTAGGCCTACTTATAATTCTTCAGCCAAACTATTCAATCATCAAAGAATCTTGCATTAATATTTGGTTTAGTACTAACGATCACCATAAGTCTATATATTTTTCTATAGGAATACTAGTACATTTAGATTTTTCACATTTATAATGTTATTAATAATACTATTTGTAAAAAAACTATTAAAAATTATTTATTTATAATTATAAAAACTAATATGGGATTAAATGCAAAATTTAAATTTTTTTAAAATAAAATATAATATTTTAAAATTTTATAAACAGTAATATATTATCACATTTATAATGTTATTAATAAAACTATCAACAAATAATTATTGGAAAATAAATAAAATTTTAAAAATTATTTATTTATAATAATAAAAACCAATATGGGATTAAATACTAAATTTAAAAAAAATAATATAATGGAAAAAATAAATAATTAATACTAGCCCTAACATCAACATGTCAACAATAAATAAAAAATTAATATATATAAATAAAAATTAAATAAAACAGTCAGATATGTTTCTTGTATAGACCTCAATTTTGGCTGTCAGAAGTGACAGCTGATAAACACATGTTTTTGCAGATCATATGGTTCGGCGGAAGGATACATAGTAACTTTTCAAAGCTATCAGAAGTCAGCTGTGAGCTGTCAGTAAGCACCACAAAAGATAAAATTGAGGTATAGCTTAAATTTTTATTGCATCTTTGAAATTCCAAAGTAATCGCTTAAAATCCAACAAAATTAAACCAAACAAATAATGTTTTAATTCTTGCAAGATTTTAATCTGTCTTTCAATTTTTTATGATCTGGAAAGAAAGCAAGTTTGTGCTCAGATGCAGGGAAAATAAAACTCTGGTCCTTTGTTTTAATGGCCAATATCTAAGTCAAACAATTACAAGTGTGAAGTGTGATGTTATTTTATATTCTAGAACATCAAGCTTGCTAAGTCAAACCAAGTGCTGAATTGAAGCGTTAGTTACCTATTATATCTTGTATTAGCGTTAGCTGACAGTTTAGTATTACTATTTAAATCATTGATTTTAGTTTAAACGACATGTAATATTTATAATGACACACTAAACAATACATATTTATCAGCTCTTCTTCTTCCATCTTAAAACTTAGAGAGAAACTTAATATCTTTTAAATAGTTTGAGCACACACAATGCACAAAACACTGCCTTCAAAGTCAAAGTTAAACAATGTTTAGAAGAGTCCAAAGTCCCCAAACATGAAAACCACAAGATTTCCCATGAAAATATTATTCATTTAAAAAAATATTGGCTCTAGTGTTTTAATTCACCTGTAATTATTGTGTTCTTACTTAAGGTCTATGTGGGTAAACATTTATAAGTTAGGTAGTAGGCAGTTACATGCCTGATAATCTTTCATAGAAATCTTTTGTAGAGTACTAATATATCCCCACCGCTACCCTTTCCCCCTAAGAACTCCCCAAAGACTTCTTTGTGTCTCACCCCTTGACAAGAGTTTAAAATGAAATGTTGTCAAGTATAAAAAAAAAAGTCAAAATTGTTCACAAAACATTGCTTATGAATTTAAACTAGCATTTAGAGGTTAAAATATTTTATTTGGTATTGTTTATAATGTAAACGTTTGTTTTTATGCATAATATTGATTTATTAATATTTTATCGGTGTGTGCGAGTATTCAAAATTTTGCATAATTAATGACCAAATATTCTATTTTAAACGTGGAATAGCAAGAGTGAATAGTTATGTGATAAATCTGTTAAAAGTCCCGCCCAGACCAGTATGTTTACAACGCGTGAGACAAGCAGGTTAAAAATACTCTTGTCCTTTGTTCAACAAGAGGGGAGGGAGAATACCAATGTTATAGGGCCGATTACACCGGGCGAGATAATTAGCTACTTGCTGGCTGTAAACTCGTGCACGAGTAAGCTTGTTCCAACAATCTCGGCGAGTATCGATTACAGTGAGCCACCAAACTCGCACACTCGCTCAGTTGAGTTGTTTTCATTTTTCGTGAATAGCTTTGTTAATCGCAATGTCTGGAGTGAAGTGGAACAGTAACAACATTGTAGAATTTTTTATGAATTTATGAACAGTGTCCGGTTTTGTGGAACATAAAACATCGTCCCTATATCAATGTAAATCTTAAAGATGTGGGTTTTTAGAAAAATGTGTGAAGAGCTTGAAAAAGAAGGATTGCTTAAGGGGATGAATGAAAAGCAGCTCAAAGCAAAAATTAAGATTTTGAAAGACGTCTACCGCTAAGATAGAAAGGAGCAAAAAAGTGGCAGCGGAACTCCTACTAGTTTACTAGCTTCACTTATTACACAAGGCGATTTTACTAGCCAGGGTTAACTAGCTAGCGAGTAGCTTGTAAAGTTGCCCGGTGTTCAACTTTGCTCGCTAGGGTAGAGCGAGCGGCGAGTTTACTAGCCGTTGTGATTACATTCTGCGAGTTTAATAGCAGCGAGTAAATTCGCCGGCGAGTAGCTAGTAATCTTGCTCAGTGTAATCGACCCTTAAGGGTTGGAAGAAGGGGGAGGGGGTTTTATAACGGCTGGTGGAGAGACAAACAGTTGGGAGCCACGTGACTTGGTCTCGGTCTACTAGTGAGAGTAAGTGCTTGAAATGAAACATTTAGATAAGGATATAAATAGCTACTCTATCATATTTCCCGGTGGGTGGAAAGGAAGGGGGAAGCGAGTAGGCAATATTGCAAGGTTAACCATTTGAGTGCACCCGTTAGTCTGTTAGCGGACAGGGAGGCGACCCAGACAAAATAGAGATTAAAAGGAGTGTCAAACCTTGATATCATTTAAAAGGTTTCCAACCTAAAAACCATTTAAGGGGTGTAAAGCCTAGAGAACTTAAGGGGTGTCAAGCATAGAAAACATTTAAAAGGTTTTAACCCTAGAAAACATTTAAGGGGTATGTCAATCCTAGAGAACATTTAAAGGGGTCAAGAACTAAATTTATCTTTCATTACTTTTGTGTTATTTTATTAAATGTATTGTTGTATAGTATGAAAGTGGAGAGGTATGAGTGAAACTAATAATAACATTCAATATACAGCCAGTCCCTGTGATGAATGGAGTGAAGGTGTCACTTGGTAAACTGATGTGCAATAGTACATCCTGGCTCGGTGAGGAAAGTGACAAGAAACTACTGCACTCCTAATTTACTTAGTAAGCCTTTACAGTGCTGCCTAGGTTTCCAGCTGACAGTGGAATTGTTTAGGATCAAACCAAACTTTGGGTTGAGTACTAAGCATCACACAAACTAAAGTAGGCCTTGTATATTAGAAAATGAGAACTACAGTTTGGAATAATAGAAATGATGAAAGAGTCAAAATATGACCTTTATTAGTGTGCGAAGCGTTGAAAAGTCAAAGTCGAAGATCAAATCTCCTTCAGCTTTGACTTCGACATCTGCAATAACCTTCGCATATTCGAAAAATTTCAAAGGGAAGATTAAACTTCTAAAAATTATCAAACGATTTAATTTTAGCTTGCTAGATATTACATTTTTCAATATTTGATAATTTTAAACTGTAACTAAACAGAATTTTAACAGTGACTAGTAATTTAACCACCATAACGTAAGCATGGATCAAAAACGGGTAGATGTTAATATATTATTTTCACTTGCACCAACATAATTTTGTAAAAAATACCAATAAAGAAATAACACCATGGTCATTGGTATGAAGCAGAGAAAGCGCTTTAGTTGTGCTACCATCGCAGCTCGGTATAATGTTTGGTCCTTAATATTCTGTCTCTTTGGAATTATCTGTGACAAATTTACAAGTGCATTTTGACACATAAGTTTTTCATAGCTTCTTCGCATTTTCTTTATTATTCAAAATGGCTGATACGGAAAGTAAGAAACTAAACCGGAATTTAATTTATAGTTTTTATCAGAGAAATGCAGATAAAAAGACATGCATGTGTAAAGTTTGCTAAATAATTTTATAAACTCCACGATGTAAGTAAAAATTTAAACTTAATTGATAAGTTACTAAGCTTATCAGTAAGCCTGTGTGAATTAATTATTAATATAATCCTTGGGTAAAAAAATAAGGAAATTTTCCTGGCCCTTGTTACTGATAAGATCTAGAAAGATAATTAATTCAAAAATTAAAAGTAGCGTTAAGTGAAAACAACAAAAATCCTAGGTGGCTTCGACTTCAACTTTTCTTCGTAAGTTTCAAGATTTGCTTCGACTTCGCTTCACATTTAAAAAGTTGCCTTCGCACACCCATAATGACCTTGTTTATTAATCACCTCATTATTTTACCCTTTCTAATAATAATAATAATAATAATGTTTTAATTCAAAGAAATATAATCTCTACACTGACCAGTTAAACATTTGCATTTGCATACTTAAATATAAAACCACATTTTCAGTTTTGATATTCGATTCGAGAAATAATTATACTCGCACACCTCTAATATTTTAGCTTCAAATCTATATACCAGACAACTTGACAACTCTGTAAAGACTGTCTTCTTTTCAAGGTTAGTAGAGAGAGGTACCTCTGGAGAAGGGAATCTGTAAGGAGTGATGACAACTAGAAAAAAAAATGCTACAAATTGAGGCGAGTCTTAATAGAGGAAGGGAAATAAACAAATACCACTTTCTCTGTGCAAGAAGTATTAATGTAAGTGTTATCACTTTGGGAGTGGTTTTTAAACTTACAATAGTATATATTATTTTTCTTAGCCATCCAATAGAAGGTTTCGGGAGACAGACTCACTGTCAACACTAATTACTACCAGATTAGTGTGTTTAGAATATCTTGTTTACTATTGCTTAAAATGGCAGATGTTTCTTAACTATCCCAGCTTGTCTTTTTCAAGTTTAGAACTGTTGTGGCATTGACTTGAGGTGTCTTTTGTACAGGACTTGGTTTAAATACACCTGAAAACTACCAGCCATTTTGTATGAGGCTTCGAAGAGGTTGAGTCTCCTTAACCTCACTATAGTAAAATGCTTTAATAGTATTTATTGAAATGTGGAGTTTGATTCAAATAATTTTTATTTTGTCGTCCGATTTGTATTTATAATTTGACAGTGTTAAAGTTTCCGATAACTCTGTACCCATTTGTTCTAATTGTGCAACACCCCTGTCAATAAAAAGGTAATCAGTGACACTACCTTCTTCTTTTACTACTTTATTTAATAAAATTACAGTCAAAATAATTAATCTTGTATGACACCACAGTGATTTAGATAGATAATAAACTCACTTTTGTGTTGATACATAGCACACACAATAAAGCTAATTCAATCTATTCAGACCAGTTATGAGACTGAGTAGTAAGGTAAGAATAACTCATTAGCTGAGCAGGATGGCTTGACATAAGACAAAAACTCGTCCCTTGCAATGTTGACACATTCTTGGTAAAGTATCGTAGAGTGTTAATAATATGGTGTACATAACAACATGCATTATGATGTAAAGTGAACAAAAGTGTACATTTTTAATAAGGGTTTGTGAGCTCAAGGTTTTTTCATTCTAGTCAAACTTAAAATGAATATTTCAAAAAGCTCCAGAGTTTGAGTGTATTCATAATTTTAAAATGTTAAGAGTATATATTTATTTATTTATTTTAAAAGTAAAATAGTATATTTAAAATGTCACCAATCAAAACAAACATAAAATATAATAACCACAGCAGTAAAATTAAAAATTAAAAAAAATATGAAAACATGACAATATTAAAAAAATATATATTCAATTATTTAGTAATCTATTTAGCTATTTTTATTTTCATTGCTTTGTCATGACAATGAAACTTTAATTGACAATAGTTCAAAATGGACGACAAGAATGAATAAATTAAGAGTAAATAGCCGAAGCTATATTAATGGTAATTACTTCAGTTAGATATCATATTCTGAAAATTGAAAAATGACACCTGGACCCGGGTTCGATTCCCGTGTCCAGGTGTCATTTTTCAATTTTCAGAATAAGAATGAATAAGTTTAACGGTAGAATGTAGTTTTAGAGCTATATTATGTTATTAATGTGAAATTTGATATTAATTTTAACAATTTGTTAAGCTACCGAATGATTTATAAGTGAAAGTGCCAATATTATCTAAGTCAATAGCTTAAGCTTTCCAATGCATTTTAAAAATTGATTTGTACATACATCAAGTGGAAGCTCGAAAATGATGAGCCTACAAAACTTTCAATCAAAAGCTTAAATGACGGGCTTGGCTCGAAGCTCAAAACCTGAGTACTCTCAGAGTCCTTATTTTTAGGTGTTGTTTATTTCACTTTTTAGGATTGATACACTTTGTAAGTTTCAAAATTACTTGATTTTTCCATTGTTTACTAAACCCAAAAATAATATTTTCACAATATCTTATAAAAAAAAGAGTTAATGCCACTGTTTATTATAATTACATTCTTGACACAAGAATTATGTTAGATAAATAACACAGTGCTTTTCGTAAAATTGCATGAATGGGTGGTACAATTAATAGTTTGCAAATATAGGCCCCTACCGTAATGGCTCAAATATAGTGCAATGTTTTTCTCTAAAAAATGTCCTGCCAAAAACTTCACTCGTATTGTAGCATACTGGAACTGTAATGGCTGGCAGGAGCATCTAATAAGAATAGACTCAAGGTCAAAGGTCAGTGTCACTTGTAGTTCAGAGTTAGCTAGTGGAACAATTTGTGTTGGTTTATTGACAGATCTGCAAATGAGTGACTGTTAAAAGAAGGCTTCCTCTGACCATTAGAAGCGATAATATAAATTTTAAATTGAAAGCAATTGGCGAGGTGAAACAAATAGTTAACGGGTGGGCTGCTGACAAGTTTGGTGTTTTTCAAGGCTTGATTTGAGATGAGTTTGGAAAAATATAAGAAAAAGTTTAGGAGTGCCTGCGTATCAAGAAAAGCATTCAGAGAGCCTAATAACACTGTGTCAAATTTGTTAATTTTTTACCTCGAGGTACATTTGAGACCTTTTATTTTACATTTTCAAATTTTCAGGGTCATATTATGTGCAGGGCTGCACTATATTTGGACCAATAAGGTATTTGAAAATTTCAGTATATTTTTAACTTTTTCTTGCCACACCAAATTCCCTGATTTTTCTAGGTGCATATCAATCTCTACTTTCTACCAAATCAAAGTTTTAGGTATATTCTATTTGCCTTCAGCTTTTGAAACATTACACCATACCATCCTATATTCTGTTTAATGTGTGCTCCACAAACCTGTGGTGAGATTATTCCACACAGAGCTGGAGGGATTCCAAGATAAGCTCTGGGATGCAGCCCCCCAGATAGTGGACACGGCAGGCAGGGGCAAGTCCTTCAGCTGCTGGGCCCGTTCTGCACGCTCACGTTCATGTTGCTGTCCAATCAGGGCACAACAACTCACATTATTTTACAGCAATGAAGAAACATTAGTAATAATTGAAAATACACTCAAAGCAGTTGGCTGCATGGTTTTAATTTTTCAATTGCGCATTGAGTCTTACAACCTGTTCAGGAGATCAAAATATATTGCATTAATGAGGTAGGGATAAGGAAGCTGTAATCCAGAGAAAATGTACTCATGCCCAACATTCACATGGAGGGAGAGTGAGAAGCCATTTTGGAAAATAACACTTTGAGAACACCTGAACAATATTCAAACCTGTCTTTCCCACTCTTTCTTGCAATTTACTCTTAAACTAAGGATTATTTCAATCTACAATGCTTCGCTAGTCATATATAATTATTTGTATAAAAGTATGCTTTCTCCGTGTTATTCACTTTAAAGTACAATGTCAATATACTAACAGCAGCATAAAGCCACTCCCGAGTCACCGGTGGTTGTAATGTCAATATACTAACAGCAGCATAAAGCCACTCCCGAGTCACCGGTGGTTGTAATGTCAATATACTAACAGCAGCATAAAGCCACTCCCGAGTCACCGGTGGTTGTAATGTCAATATACTAACAGCAGCATAAAGCCACTCCCGAGTCACCGGTGGTTGTAATGTCAATATACTAACAGCAGCATAGAGCCACTCCCGAGTCACCGGTGGTTGTAATGTCAATATACTAACAGCAGCATAGAGCCACTCCCGAGTCACCGGTGGTTGTAATGTCAATATACTAACAGCAGCATAAAGCCACTCCCGAGTCACCGGTGGTTGTAATGTCAATATACTAACAGCAGCATAAAGCCACTCCCAAGTCACCGGTGGTTGTAATGTCAATATACTAACAGCAGCATAGAGCCACTCCCGAGTCACCGGTGGTTATAAAATCAATTATAGCTTTATTTTTTAAGACCACATTTCACCATCTGTTTGGGTTATAGGCATATGTACCAATTATGATAATGAGTTGAGGATGAAAAGGGTTGAATTTATATAAAGTGTACCCACATTTGCATGGAGGGAGAGTGGAAAACCAGTTTGGAAAAATCTCCCACGATACACCTCACTAGGATTCGAGCCCCAATTTCCGTGTCATCAATATGTTAGTTCAACTGTTAGCTGATGATTCCACATGTTCATAGATTTTACAAGTATTACCGTATTAGTATAGTCTAGAACTAATCTAAAGCATAATTTTTATAATCCCCCCCCCCATGTAAAAATGTAATTCTCTAGAATAAACCAAACTGAAGTTTATTTTTAAAGCAATAGTAATTTATCAAAATCACTAATCTCAGCTGAAATATAAGAATATATTACAAAATTACAGCATCAACTAACCTGATTGACTCGTTTTATTATTAATATGAAATATTGAACCAGTAAATCAATACTCAAAACAATATCTAACTAAATTATATTGGTTTAGAATTGTGAATTTTGTCAGATAAACAAGACTTTCATAATATGGAGAGAGGAAAAAAAAAAAGTTGAAGGAAGAATTTTTTTTGTAAGTCAAAGTCAAAACTAATAAACACTTATCACCTTCTGGGTTTTTTGAATGCACTTAAAGTAAGCCAGAGCAGCCATTTTCATGGATTTTATCCATTTTTACAGATTTTAGAGATATAAAACAGATCACAGGATATTTTAGTGATTTCACAGACACTTTCACTTTTTTAAAGGTTAACTTTAGAATTAGAACAAAATTTTTTACTTTAAACTAATAGAATATAGTTCTTAGAAAATTGATTTCGATAGATCAATTCTTCAATTCCAGCCTTTAAAAGTTAGCATGCTCAGTCCAAATAAAGACAATTATTTATTTAGACCTTGCTATAAGTAGCCATGTTTGGTACAGGCAGGTATAATAATTTATAATATATGGATTTGGCACCAAGTCTGGTTAAAGCAAGGAGAATATATGAACCTTGCTAGGTTCAAACAAAATAACTAAAAAATTCATGTCAGGTAAAGTCAAGCTTATCAAGTTATCGAAATTAGTTTGACTATGAATTATTTCGAGATTGGTACTGTTAAGAGTTGAAGGACATTATAGTGAAATTAAAAGTTTGACATTCCTGAGCTTAAGAAGGTTTACACACATTTTATTTTTGTTCGTTTCATTTCGTTTACATATTTTAAATGTTAAATTGATGAACAAAAAACATTAAGCTTCACCAATGAGGTCGTTATATGTACAGAATTACAAACCCGAATGTAAAAAAGAATTAAAATGGTTAAAGGGAAAAAATAGCACATCGGCCATGTGCATGATATGTAATTCTGATTTGAATATAGCCAACGAAGGAATTAAGGCTCAAACACCAAGTAGCCAAACAAAATAATAGTCTAACTGTTGCAGAACTACTATGGTCAAATTTTTTGTGTGAAAATAATTTACCAGTGAAATTAAGTGATAATTTTACCAAGATAGTCCCTAAAAATGTTTTTGGAAATTGACATTGTCAAGAACTTTCATTGTTAAGTAAAATTATTGTGCAGGTTAGTTTAAATTTATTTTAATAAATATAACTAGCCCAAAGTTGTACAACATTTTAAGTTAATAGACAATATGCATATTTAGGGAAAAAATCATGTTTTTTTTATGAATTTTTATACACCACATAAAAATTAAATTAAAACGTCTCAAGATTTAACAGGATTTTTTTTTCATGCCAAGAAAAGGATATATAAAATACTTTGGTGGCAGCCCTAGAGTAAGCATTTTTAACATTATATTTTAAGTTTCCTTTATTAGGGCCTATTTATTTAATAAACAAATTAAAAAATTAATTTCAAGTGCAAATATTACATTCAATTTTTTTTAGATAAGATTAGCAAATATAATATTGTTCATAAATATTTAATCCCTGTTCTCATCCCAAAGGGATCTTGAAATTCTCATTCTCAATTGTCACAATATATGTCTTGTTCTTGTCTTAAACAAAAAAAGTCATTTTGTGCACCCCTTTTATTTAAGATATTGAAATCTTGATAAGTGTATGTATTAGGCAACTGAAGAAACACCTTATTAAGACTGTAGCCATCTTACCTATAAGTGTTACCTACATATTTTAATAAACTACAGTGTGACTTAAAGATGTGTGGTCTATTAAATGTCACCTTGAGGAGCTGTTCATGTTCCTCAGCCTGAATCTCAGACAAAGATTGGACCTTATTGGCTGCCTGCTTGTTAATGGCCCAGTTGAGGTTGAGGGCAGCCTTGTCTGCCCCTGATTGCTGAGGACTAGGGGTGGTGGAAGCTTGTTGCACTTGGAGTGCTTGCATCAGCTGTTGCTGTTCCTTCAGCTCTCGCTACAAAGACACAATGCTATTATAAATGCTCCTAGCTTTTACTCTTTTACAAGTGTTATGAGAAAAGATAAATTGTTCTTTTAATGGTTCTTTTACTGTGAGGATATCCCTGTATTATCAATTTAGCGATACTTAAAATAAAACTTTTTTTATGACTAAGAAAGGCACAACATCCAGTCCCCAACCAATAATTTATCACCGTGATCACCAATGATTAAGTTCTTGGCCATTCCGGAAATCGAACCAGGGACATGCAGACACGCTACCGAATGAGCTAAGGTGTTGGCCACTTAAAATAAAACAATATTATAAAAAATAAATGATTATAAAAGGACTTGAAAGAGAAGACTTTTTTGTAAATAATGAGTGCACCTCTTTCTTCTCCTTCTCTTGCCGCTGTATCTCGGCAAGACTGGGTGGAAGGGCTGCAGGTTGGCTCCAGGCTGTAGTTTTGGATCTCTGCTGCTCTTGAAGGCGCCTTAGGGCCTCAGCTTGTCGGCGTTGCTGCTCAATGCGGCGAGTCTGCTCCTCGTCCTCTTCAGCTTTCTTACGGGCACTCTCCTCCTCCTGCCTGTAACACTCCACTTAGTTGACTCTTGCAGGGAGCAATCATTTGCTTAATTACTTGTGTTCAGTCTCTCAACTGTATTTAGATTTAATATTGTAAAATATCTTTAGAATACTTCTTTAGTTTATTTTTATTTTTGCAATTCTTTATTTATGTTAGTTGTGTATTTATTCTGTTATCTTAGAATGTTACCTGTCGTTTTGGTGAGTGTCCCACTATTTGGTTTGATTGGTTTCCATTCATTTTGGAAGTTGGAAGGGAAAAGGAAGGAAGATGTTTGTTCTTAGACTTGTGTGGATCCAGCAGTCATAGTGTCAAGTTTCAGTTGTCCATGTAGGCCAAAATGGTCATAATGAGTATTTTTCTTCTTGGGGAACAGGCATTAAATGCCATTTAATAACTATATGATAAACAACAGTGCTAATTTGAGAAAATGAAATTTTTTTTTTTATCTTTCCTTTGCGCTCCGACCCACACTTTGCAAGGTAGGCCTCATCGCCATCGACAAAGTACTAATGGGAAAAGGAAAGGTAAGCTCGTCTTGCAAAATAATTTTGCATAAAGTCCATTTCCCTTGTTTTTCACATGCTTTTTATCATTTATAGACTGGGACCAACAACTAGAAAACTTAGGAGTCAATCTGCTGAATTGTGGTGATTTAAATAACCTTGACAAAGGTAGTTGGATGGATGATAAGCCTATCAAAATTGCATATATTTAGATAAACATTGTTACATCTAAGAAATGTGAAACTAATAATTTTTTTTTTTGCACATATATCTAGTGGTCTGTAGTTCAAGATATGGGGTAAGGATGAGAACGGTAGAATTAATAGATAATTTAACTGCATTTTTGTGGTGAAAGAATAATAATATTTAGCACCGCGTCTTGCTACCCGTTCGGGTTATACGCTTGTGGTGAAAGAGTTGCACACAGTTGAAAAAAAACACTCCAGTACACCCAGCTAAGAATCGACCCACAACTTCCCTGTTACTGGAAAATCAAACTATATTAAAATGACAACTTTGTAAGAGTAATATATTTTTGTCCTTAATTCTCCTAACATGTTAGGGTTATTGAGACCTGAAACATCCTAGTTATAGTGGTCCAGCCCAATAAGACACCTGCAGGAGTTTTACTAAACACATTCTCAAACGATAAGGTAACCTTGGAGGTGAACAAATGGAGTCACAGGAGGACCAGTCAATCTAAAATTATCTATCAAAAAGAGAACTGATCTGCGCTCACCACACCTTTTTCTCTCCTCTTCCTGCTTCCGTTCCTCTTCTTGTCTCTGGCGCTCTTCTTCCAACTTTCTTTTTTTTCCTTCTCTTCTTCCTTTCGCCTCTTCTCATCCTCTCTGCGCCTGGCTGCTTCCTCTTTCAGTTTTCGAACCTCCTCTTCATGTTGTTTTTTAGCTTCCTGCCAAATAGTTATAGATTACTGGTAAAATTTAAACCATTCATATTAAGGCTAGTTATTTGATAGCATAAGTAAATAAGAAATCGCAGTGCTAGTGAGAACTAAGCACATCATCAAATATAATGTCAAGCTACCCAAATATACATTAAATTAATTAACAGGGGTCTGTGAGCTTGGCATTCAAATCACTCAAATCGAATGTTCCAAAAAGCTAGGGAGTTCGAGTATATACATGATTTTAAAATGTTAAGAATATATATGTTTATTTTAAAATAAAATAGTACATATAAAATGTCATCAGTCAAAGCATACATTTAATAGAACTACCACACATTTAAAATGTGGGCTTTAAAAAATATCTGAAAGCACACATTCTTAGAGAAAGAAGTAATCTTATTTCTATAAATAGTAAATAATTAAGGAAAAAAAGTTTGGAAAATGGAAATATAAGTTTTTAAATTAGAAATAAAACTATGAAAAAACACAATTTAAAAATAAGAATACTCAAATAAAAATATAGGCCTGTAGAAAAAATAATTAAAATAGTTTCAACACGCATGTCTTTAAATATGCTAAAATTAAACAAATACAATTTTTTTTTATATAAAATGACATTTTAATGAGTTAATATTTCCCCAAAAATATGCCTCCTTAACTTTATTTACCCTATAAGAAAACATAAGAATCCCAAACAGTAAGAAATTTGAAGTATTTCATATTTCGTTTATTAGTCCTTAATGTAATGATAGTGCATGATTGCTTCTTTGGTTCCAATTCCATCCCGTTTAGTGTTTCAATTTTTTTACATCCATTACTGTTTCCGGACTGTGGCAGTTTTTTATTCAAGCCATATATTTTCCACTATCGACTTGCTAGGCCTGTTGTAGCTACATATGCCTTATAACCTAACTTAAGACTAGCACAGGCACAACATCCACTCCCCGGCTGTTAATTTATCACTGTGCAAGGGTAGATCCACATTTCCCTAGAGGTGTGCTAAGCTTCGAAACTTCAACTTGGCTTCGAAACAAACATCAGATTCGACTTCCCTTGGCTTCGAAGCTTTGCCAATAAAAATATTGGCTGGTAAAATATTCAACTTATGTTCCATTATAACCATTTTGAGCTGTTTTATAAATTACAAATTAATATTCAAATGGAAAAACTTAAAGTAATTTAATTATAAGTTGTGATTTGTCATATTAACACGAACTATTACAAACAATGGCGTAATAAAATATTTTCCAAGTAATCTTAGTGCATTAAGTTATATATATAACCATAATGTAATATTTTTTCAAGCATAAAAACACTAAAAGAAAATATGTGAACTTCGATTAGGCTTTGAGAATATTTCATATATTCATATATTCACTTCGAATGGAAAAAGTGAACTTCGCACGTCCCTATATTTCACCAACGATACATTTTATGGCCATGCCGGGAATTGAACCATGGACCTTTAGCTCAGTAGGCAGACACACTGCCGACCAAGCTAAGGTGTCAGAAAGTGTTTCAATTATGTTTGTGAATATTATATTATTATATTATATTATATGAATATTCAGTTTATGTGACACACATTTTAATTTCTTGGTCTAAATATGTTTTTCGTTAACTCTTACTCCTTTCTAATGTTTTTAGATTTTTATGTCTGCTTTATGGTCATTTTAATAAACCTGATATTAATTTATTTCTATTTTTAAATATTGCTATTATTATTGTAGACCGTTAGCAACCCCTATAACTTACATATATTGAGTTATCACCCACCACTCACAGAACTTGTCTTTCTTGCAGTTGATTTTATAGAATCAAGTGAACTTACCTTTTTATGTCTTTCTTTCTTTGTTATTCAGACAAATTATGGTGCTTTATTTTGGTTGTTTGGATATTTATTTATGTTTTTAATTCTAATATAATCCTATTTTTTTCGGTAACTATAGTTTTAAATATTTAGTAAATAATTAATCAATCGATGATAATAATGTAATTTATAGTAGAGCAGAGAGAAGAATGTATGAGAGAGAAGGTAGATGCAAGTAAGTCCACTTAGGCGTGTGCAAAACCCACTTTTTAAATTCGAAGCAAAGTCAAAAGGAATATTATGAGATATTCCCAAACCCAAATCACAGTTCAAATAGTTTAAAAAAAAGTGTTTAATGCTAGATAAAATTATTAGACTTCGCATAACTATGTAAATGTAGGTATAAAATATAATTAACAAAATGCTATATTCCAAATGTGATTAATTTATTTCATCTTAAAATGATAAATTAAGTTATTAACCAAAAATGTATAATTAGGGCTGTCAAACTCGATTCCTAAATTCTTACTGGTGTCGAAAGAATCGAGAATCGATCATAATATTATGATTCTCGCTACTCAATAAAACTGTCAACTAAACAAAACGGCAACATTCAAAAGAGGTAATAATCGATTATCTTTCATATTAATTTAGTTGCCGTTTCACTTAAATACCGGCTAATTGTAAATATACCGTAATGGCCTGAATATAGTGCGATCCTGAATATAATAAGACCCTAACATTTTGAGGTGTTCTACATGAAAAATCAATTGTCTCGAATATAATACAACCTGACATTATATTATGACAGTATCAAGAGGTAAAAACTTAAAAACTTTTTTTTAAAGTAAAAGTTAAGTGAGGCTGTCAGAATATATTAATCGATTCTAAACACACAATTGATATATAATACGTATACTAATGGATATTTTCCGTAATATATTGATATATCTATCATTAATTGATATATCATAAAGTGTATATCGAAAGCTAAGATTTTCCTATCAAATTAAAATGGCCGGTCTCCTGTAATTATATTATTGGTTGCTTTTCAATTTTTAATATTTTATTTAGCTCTTTGAATAAGACAAGTTTAATAAAAATAGAACAACAATCGACGTAGTTAATAAAAATGGAGCAAAAATATGTTATATTTATTTTAATTCAATAGATTATCGATATCTTGTTGCCAAAACTTTATCACTAATTTCTAGTGAGCTAACGTGCGTAGGATCAGTTATGGTGGACGACTTGAAATTTTTTTAACGTGAGAAATGTGTTCTTCATTCCGTCATAAAATCTACTATTTATCGAGTTAATTTTGATTTTATTTGAATTTTGAAGTCTTTTAGTGTGTTTAGTAAATATCTTTAAAATTGTGAGATTAAAGTTTCAAGCGATCATGTGTTGTAATGGTCGAGTCCAAGTTTCACATTGAGGGGGGAGTAGGGTATAAGGCACGTCAGATTTTATATCCAACAATGCTTGGAAAAATAATGATAATGGAAATGTTCAATAATCGGAATCGAGAATCAAAGAATCGAGGCTGAACTTAAGGATCAGAATTGAGTAAAACAGGTATCATGACATCTCTAAATATAATTATTTCAGATTTTTTACACTAACACTAATTTGTGATGAAAATAACTGCAGAAGATTAAAAAAAAAGTGTTTAATTATTCCATATATTTGTATAGCAAAACTTATAAAAAGGATTGATTAGATTTGAAAACATAAAAATTGGTGTATTGCTTCAATATGTAAACATATTTACTGTGGTAGCATAATTTATTCAAGAAAAAACGCAAATAAACATCCATATTAACAGATACCAACCCTGTATTAAGAAATATATTACAATTGCTTTCCAAATTTACTGTCACAAATTAAATAGTATTAATAATATAGGTAAAAATTTTTTCAAAATTTTAAAGCCAAAATAAAATCATGACTGTAATTTGTAAAGGCAAAAATGTTTTAAAAGTCTAATATTTAATAGATGTTTATCAAAATTTCCAAAATAAAATCAAATTGGTAAAAAAGGTTTTCCTATCACGGCAGCCATAATGGTTTCTATTAACATAAGCCAATATGACCATTCCCACTTAATTTCAGGCCTATTCCAGTAAGAATTGAGTATCAAAGAATGGAGGTAAAAATTTAAGAATCAAAATCTAGAATTGGAATCGAAAAACTGGTAGTGTCCCATCTCTAATAATTAATGAAATGTGGGTATACCATTTCAAAGTGATGAATCAACAGCTGGGGACTGGGTGTTGTGACTGTCGTAGTCTTAGGTTCAATTATAAGGCATATGAAGTAGTGGAAAATATATGACTTGAATAAGAACCTAACCCAGGCCCCAGGGTTGAAACAATAATGGATGTTAAGTAAAAAAAAAGTGTTAAATTACTGATCTGGGGCCTGGTTGTTAAGTTCATCCCATAATATAAATGGCTTTGAACCACCAATAAGCAGTATTATAGCTATACAATTTTTTTTTTCTTATTTTTTTTTAGGAATTTGGGTCTCGAATCTGCAAATATTCTTAAAGATTTAAGATTGCGTCCTTATCTAATCTTTGTTGAGAGATACTTTTTAAATCATGATCTATAATGTTTTATTTTTGATACAGCAATTTCATTCTGACTTCAAAAGTAAGAGAAAGGTTAGACTTTTCCTCAGACCTAGATACAAATGCGGCCATTGTTTTTTCATTTAATATGAAAAATAAATTTTATAGACATCTTTTAATAGGAATAAAATTTAAATTAACCATTTAAGCATTTATTCAAGTTACCAATAAAGAGCAACAAAAAATCTCTAAAACAATGTGAAAAGTAGTTGTGGCAGCTGTAGAAGGTTTGAATAATTCATTTTGTTAACCATTTTGGCTTGAAGTTGAATTTTTATTATTAGAGTCAAGGTCCATCTATTTAAAAAAACAAGTTTATGAAGCATTGCCTGGTGTGGAGATTACTATCTATAATTTTTTATGTTTAACATTTGTTACATATTATTGAAGTGTGTGACAGGCTACACTACAAACAAAGTTTAGCCTATAACACATGAAGCAACAAATTTCATTGGTTTTAAAGTGGATTTCTCAAACATTTCATTAGAAAAGTGTTTGCAAAAAGTTGATGTCCCTTATGAGTTGTTTATGTAATTAGAGCTACACAAAATCTATACAACACCTGGTATTGTACACCTTGTTTTACAACAAAATGTAATATCCACATTTTTACAATACATGTTGTAGGGATGAGAAAGGTAAAGTTTATTAAAAATGTACCCATGTTTGTGTGGAAGGAAAGAAGCAACTTCAGTACACCTGTCTGGAATTTTAACCCCAACCTTCCTGTCATTGGCAAACCTGTCTATTGCAAAAGTGATGCCTTCTTAGAGCATGCGACAATCAATGAGGATATTATTTAGCTGTTTTTGGGAACTTTTATATAAAATATGTATTTGTGCATTGACTAACTACCCATCAAAATTACCCACATATTTACACTAATTGGTGGATAAGAAAGGCAGTTTTCCCCATCTGCTGGGAGGCATGTTTACGAGTTTTTTCTCACTTTATACTCTACGCTACTAATATAAATTGTTTTTATTTCATGTTTCACAAGCTACCCTACATATTTTTGCATGCTACTAAGAGTAAAGACTAAAACAAATTGCCTTGACCAGGATTCAAACTAAGTAATCAGTATTAATGATTTAGTTTTCTCTTCGCTGCACAGACCTTATAGTAACCAGTCATTAGCTATAACATTATTTAATTCCGACTCTTCCTTCATGAAAATGCACATATATTTCCTCTTATTTTAACCATCCTCAACTCCAGTTCACTAATTAATATTTAAAAACCGAATAGGTAGTGAGACGTGGTGAAAAAAATAATTAAAATATGTATTGCGCATTCTCACACCTGATCTGGACTGTAGCTACTGCTGAAAAAATTTCCCCAATGTTAGTCGGGTAATATAAAAATGGGCTGAATTATTATTATCATTGCGTCTTACTAACCGTTCAGGTTATACGCACTTACGCTAACGTGTAATGGTAGGGTGATTGTGAGATGAAATGGAGGACCTACAGTTTAACGTGGGATCCGAACCACGGTGGAGGCCTGGCATTCCACACATTCACAAGGTGTGATTAATACACGTCTTGTCAGAGGTGAAGGAAGGGTTTGGCAATCAGATAAATCTGTGCCAGGACCGAGGATTGAACCCCGGATCCTCAGCACAGAAGTCTGACACCTTACCCCTAGACCGCCAGGTCACCACCAATGGTCTGAAAAACTCATAATAAACCTAATCTTACTAATTATTGGTTTATTACTTCTAGAGTTGGGTTGATTCCACTATTTTACAAATCCAAGTCTCAAATATGAATCTCCAATTTACTTTCAAATCTCAATCCAAATCTTGGAAAAAAATATGAACATAAACGATATATTAATACAGTACAATAATATAAAATACAAATAATAACTAAATGTTAACATTCTTTCTTCTAATCCATTCATTATAAGTTTTAACATCCATACATTTACTGAAAATTGAAAACTGACACCTGGACACAGGAATCGAACACGAGACCTTATCCCATATCCAGGTTTCATTTTTCAATTTTCAGAATATGATATCTAGATGGAGTAATCCTCACTAAAAGCACAAATAATAGCTTTGGCCATTTGATTCTATTAATATATTTAGTTTTAGTGTTAAATTACTAGTCTGGGGTCTGGTTGTTAAGTTCATCCTATAATTATAACTGGTTCTGAAACATTCAATAAGCAGTATTGGAGATATAAAACCAATTTCATTTTAATTTTTTTTTTAAGGATTTGAGTTCCGAATTTGAAATTTTCTTAAATCCTCGAATCTCCAATATCCTTTGGGATTCAAGGTATTCGAAGGCCTATCCCTAATTATTTCTCAATATTTGACAATCTTTCATAGAGTGGAGAATATGTTCATATACAATTAAAAAATAAAAACTAGACCATTATAATTAGCTAACAGGTTGCAACATCTATGTAGCCAGTGTGTTATTTGTTGATTATCAATATTAGTTGGGTCACTTATGCATCTGACAAGCTCTGTGTTCACTGCAGTAGTTCTACCAATATGATGGCAGGAAATTTATTAGTTTGTGTAAGGTTACCCCTGCCATCTATTTTGAGAGCTGAAAGCTCAACTAACGAGGGTGGGCATAGCCTTAAAACAAATTTCAATTCAAAATGTAAAAAAAAAAGCTAATTTTTTTTAAACTTGAATTTAATAATTTATCAAAACCTTGTATCTTTTCAAAGGTTCAAAGGTTTTTAAATTGTATGCATAAGAAATGGTTTTGTGAATTGTCAGGCCCCAAAAAGGATTTATTCTAATTAATGGCAAAAATGTATTTTTTCTAAAGATTGTTAAGATAAACAATATGATTAGTTAATGACTGATACTTACCAAGGACTCTTTTCAAACCATTTCCAAGTATTTAAGTGTTTTACCTCTTTCTTTCTCTTCTCCTCCTCTTCCTTGAGTCTCCTTCTCTCCTCTTCTTCCTGTTTCTTCTTCTTCTCTTCCTCCATTTTTCTTCGTTCCTCAAACTTCCTCTTTTTCTCTTCTGCCTTCAACCGAGCCTTTTCAACTTCTTCTTTATGCTTTTCTTCTTTCCTGAATTAACATAATGTAATAAATAGATATGGGTTTAACCCTTCCAACCCCCCCCCCCCCCCCCCCCCCCAATATTCGAATACAACATTTGATTTCAAATCTTTAAACATATAAAAAAAATTGAAAATTAAATAAAGATGAAAAAAAAAGTTTTAGAATACTTAATTATTAATTTCTCCATTTGATTACTAATACACATTTTAAAGAACAAAAAATGTGTTTGAGTGAATTGATGATTTCTATGCAATTGATTGTTTGGGAAAGAGTAATAGGAACAAACCCAATATGGCCTTTACAATAAAAAGAGGAACACAGTTAACACTTTATAAAACTACTGCTGAAAAAAGAGGTAATGGCAGCTTCTTGAAGAAAATCAATCGTTTACACTCAATTCCTCAACTGAATTTTCATTTGTTCATTTCCTGTGTTTGCCCTTTATGTTAATTATTGCTTTTACATGTTCCATCATTCTTAGCCAATTTTCTTGTTTTTCTTTTATTTCCTGGTGAGTTCCAAGATAATTAAACCTAAGTCTACAAATTGTGCAGTAATGATATATTTTAATCAGAAAGAAGCTGGTACCTCTTTGTCCAGTGGCAGCAGTAAAAAGTCTAGACTGTTTCACAAATACTTTTGTATAATGTGTATGAAAAAAGTGCATTGAGCAAAAACATTTAGTAATAAATAAAATGATAGAAAATTAAGAAAATGGTTGAGCACAGATAAAAGTAAAACACTAACACATATTTACACACAATTTCAATATTTCGATGCTATTTCAGCATCTTCCCCAGGAAGTAGTAGTAATTAGACTGAACAAGATGTTGTCTTCAGTGATGTCAACTTGATTGGTAGGGATGAAAACTTCTTTGGTGCAGTTGAAATTCACTGATTATTTCTCTATTACTCTATGGAAACTCTATAGAAATTTTCTGGTACACCCTAAACTCAAACTGAAGATGACACAACCTTCATTCAACCACAACAAGGCTCTCAACCTTGTAACAAAACAGCTTCCAAAACCTGCCAAATACATCATCCAGCATCCACTTTCTCCTAGCAACATCACCAACTCCACCTATACCATCAAAGGCAGTCACACATGTGAGTCCAGTAACCTAATTTACCAACTAGAATGCCAACAATGTACAGCACAAGATGTTGGCCTCACACTGAAACTCTCCGTAAACAAATGAATCGACACCACCATCCCACCAAAATTCAGAATTCAGAAAAACCAGTTTCAGCACACGCCACCAATCATAACCTCAACTTTGAGAACTGCTACACTGTCAAGGTGTTAAAATCATTACACAAGACACAATGTAATATGTCTCAGTTAAGAAGATGGGAACTGGCACATCAATGGATCACAAAGTCTAGAAAACCACCCAACCTAAATATTCGCTAATTTCAACCCAGAGGCTACACCAGCACCACCTACCATCCATAGAGTAATAGAGAAATAATCAGTGAATTTCAACTGCACCAAAGAAGTTTTCATCCCTACCAATCAAGTTGACATCACTGAAGACAACATCTTGTTCAGTCTAATTACTACTACTTCCTGGGGAAGATGCTGAAATAGCATCGAAATATTGAAGTGTGTGTAAATATGTGTTAGTGTTTTATTTTTATCTGTGCTCAACCATTTTTCTAATATTCTATCATTTTATTTATTGCAAATACTTTTGTAAATTTTGAATAGATTTTTAAAAGATATATTTCATTTACTGACATGTAATCAGGCCCAACAAGGGGGGAGGGGGGTGGGGGGTGGGGGCAGGACCTATTGTATACTTAATCTTTACTCAGATACAAAATTTATTAAATTTTACGACCTCAGAAATGCTATTGGTTTTAGGGAATACGAATATCTACATTTTATTTAAGTCAACAAACAACTTAAGTTATATTTTAGCCTTGATTAATGTGCGATCCGCAAATGTTTATTTTTGTCTGAATTAATCGGTGAGCGATGGTGACGTTATTGCAGTGCACAGGTGTCGCTCATGAGCCCGGAAGCAACTACTAGTCTACTAATGGCCAGAAAAACAATTTTTTTAATTTATGTATGTAAAATGATAGATTTTTAAGAACATTTACCAATAATTACTTTAAATGTGATGCTTTTTTATACTTAAAATAGTAAATATTAAGCTTTTGAGTGTAATTAAACTTTATTATGTCATGTTTTTATAGTTAAACTAAATATTAACTTTTTTTTTAACCTTATGTCTATCAATTCAAATGTTCTACTTATGAGATAGGTCAGGTCTCATCTAGTTGGATTTTTCCTTTTTAAAAATGCTTTTATTTTCAAGTGAAAAGTCAATGTCACCCGTTTTATAGTAATTATGATTAATGATATCCTTTGTCCTTTGTGTTGTAAGTCCATATGTTTTTATTATGTTTGTGTAACTCATATTTTTTTAAAGTGTTTTAAAGTATGATTTGGATTTTTGAATTTGTTCCTGGGGCCCATGACTGCTCTCCATGGCCCCGCATGTAAGGGGGATGGAGAAGGAGAGGATGCAAAATAAAATTGTGGAAATGAAGTATGTACGAAAAATATCACAAGGGAGGCCAAGAAAGAGATGGGAAAAGCATATAACAGAAAGTGTGCAAGTGGGAGGAGAACAATGGAATCAATTAGAGGAGGAAGAGTGGTGGAAGGACAGAGGAAGATGGAGGTATTTTACTAAAATGACACGGCCACAGGGTGGAAACAGTTGTTGATGATGAAGATGATGATGATGATGACATGGGGTTTCGCAAGTAGGCATAAAATTGTGTGATATTTATGTGGACTAGCAGTTTTTCTGTTAAGTTTGCAGGCCTGTCCAAATATGTTTTTTATCAAATATAGAGCTTACAGTGTTATTGTTACAGACCTAAGTTCCTCAAGTCGTCTTTCTTCTGATAATCTTTGCTCCTCCTGCAATGAAATCATATGGCATTTAGGAGCATATAAACTTGATAAAAAAATGAATAATTTGATTTTGGTTTAAAGAAAATTGCAATTTTTTTAAAATTGTTAACTTTTCAAAAATATAAATTGAAATTGTGATTCCTTGTCACCAGGTTATTATTTTAATCCCTCTATAAATAGGCCTATGTCAAACTTAAATACAATTAGTAATTTAATAGCCCCATCTTGTGTTCAAATAAGGGTCTCCATTTATATGTAGTCAAACTCTACAAACTTTACCCCAAAAAGCCAGATTAAAACACCTAACCAGACAATAATGACTTTAAACCATTATTTAGTTAAATACACTAGTGAGAAAACTGTTTTCTAGTTTCAGACAATTACCAGTATTTCCTGCTCGGTTTTTATTGCTTTGCCTTGGAGATCCCAGAAGGACATGGGCCTTTGTTGGCCAGGTGGGGGGGCCACTTGTTGGGAAATCCAGGAGGGGGTGTTGCCAAACATGACAGGTTGGCTCCACAAGGACTCCGCCTAGAGTTCAAGTGACAAACAAACCTTCACTTCACACAGAATGTGTTAGTTCTAGCAAATGTTAAGAATGGATATTAAACATAAGCAGCCCTCCTGAACATATTACAATATTACAGGCCTTTAAATTTTTGTATAAAGAATTAAATCAAGAGATACTATTCTAAAGTGTCATATTTGATACATGACCTCAAACTAGGGCTCTGTGAGTACTCGGATTCTGAGCTTCAAATAGAGCTCGTCCTTTAAGCTCGAGATCGAGATCGAAAGTTTTGTAGGCTCGTCATTTTCGAGCTTTCATTTGATGTACTTAGTAATCAATTTTTTTAAATGCAATAGTAAGCATATGCTATTTAATTGAGATAATATCGCCATTTCCACTTACAAATCATTCGGTTACTTAACAAATGTTAAAAATCAATATCAATTTTCCCATTAATAATGTAATAGAGCTTTAAAAACCACTATAGACTGATAAAATTTATTCAATACTGTCGTCCATTTTGAACTATACTTGAGTGAAGTTGTTTACTTGTGCAACTGTGCATAGAGAAATAGAAATGAAACAGAATACATGATCATGCACGATTACACTAAGGAATAATAAACAAAATAATATGAAACACTTCAAATTTCTAACTGTTTATGATGCTTTCGTTTTCTTACAGGGTAAATTAAGTTATTGGAGCATATTTTTAAGAAATATTAGCTTATTAAAATGTCACTTTTGCTAACTTTTTATCAAGACAGTGTAGAAACACTCTACAATAATGTAAAGTGATAGCGAAGGAAGCCAACCTGAAAGGAGAGTTAGGTTAGGCCTAGATATAAACAAACACTTCTCTATTATTGATTCATCCTAGGCTGAAACCTGATGTAAACAAAGCCACGTGAAAGTCTATGCTCTGATTTGCTACTGAATAGACTTTCAATGGTATCCTTGCCCTAGATAGGCCCTTCTCTTTTTTATATTAAACTTGTTTTAAAATAACATTAGAAAATTATTATAACTAAAATCATGACTTCATTTGATTTAGCAATTATACTTTAAGCTTTGCCGGTGCTATTCCAATACCATCAAACTCCTTAGTCAGCATTGAGGAACCCCATGGTACAGTCCTTATCACATGTTAACTAATGTTAAGTCCAGCGACAGTTCATCTCGACAGTGTTAAAGTGACGGTTGTGAGTGTTGAGTGCTCCTCGTGTATTTATGGCGTTTGCTAAGTGTGGTCTGAGTTTTGTTAAACATAAGACGGGACATTTAAAAGCATTAAAAAAAATACAAAAATTCATTGTGACTTACTTTGCTATGTAACTGACTATACATGATCACGCCTGTTTAAATATTGCACTAGTATTCCACAATCATGTAGGTCCTTGCGTAGTTATATGGAAAGTTTGTTTACTCAGGTCTCAGTTAGGATGAATCAATAATAGATCTCTTACACTTTTACACTTCCCACTTTCAAAATTCCACAGTTGCACATTATTTGAATTTTTGGAAATAAATATTTTTCATTGAAAGATACATTAATGAAAAATTAATATTTCTGAAAATTCAAACAATGTTCTACTGTGGAAGTTTTGAAGAAATGGTAAGGTAGTGTACAAGTGTTTGAAGAAATGAAGAGAGTGTGTTTGTTCATAGCTAGGCCTAACCTAACCTATCATTTAGACTGACTTCCTTCACTATCACTTACCTTACATTATTGTACAGTTTCTACACTATCTTATTGTACATTTCCAAGCCATCATACAATTACTCATTTTTTAACCTATTTTATAATTTTTAGTGAAATTTTATTAAATGTCCTTAAGGAGTGTTGAAACTCTTTTAATTAATTTTGTACTAGGCCTATTTTTTTTAGTGTTAATTATTTTTTAGTTGCTTTTTTTAATGTGTATATTTCTAAATTAAGAACCGACATTTCCATTATTAACTTTTTTTCTAAAAGTATTTATATTTATTAAAAATGAGTGTCATTCATATTTTAAGAACATTGTTTTAGGATATCTTTTAAATATGAATATTTAAAGAGGTGATACCTATTTACATTTATAATAAAACAAATATATAGTCTTAACATTTTAAAATTATGAATATATTCGAACTTGACTCTGTAGCTTTTAGAAATACTTGACTTGAATGAAAAAAACCCAAGCTTGCACCTCAAACCTTTAAGAAAAAACATAGATGATAGTACAATTACTTAAAGTATTTTTCCAAGGATGTAATATGTACAATATAGCAGTATGAATGTGTCTTCTCATCTTTACAAAAATAGAAATATTAGTCCAACTCATTTTACAGGCATAGTTTAGCTTAGTGTCTCTCAAAATGTGACCCGAAAACTGGACCGGGGGGATTTTTTTTTTTGTGAAAGAGCTAGAGAGTACAAAATTACAGGCTAGAGCCCAGTCTACGGATTTTGCATCCATAAGGTGCATAATGGTCTAAAAGAGATTGACTTCACACTAACGGATCGCAGTATCTACAAAGCCCTTAACCTTAAGTCATTAGATGTAACCCCTCTGTAGTAATAATAATAATAATAATAATAATAATAATAATAATAATAATAATAATAATAATAATAATGATGATGATGATGATGATGATGATGATGATGATGATAATGATGATGATAATGATGATGATAATGATGATGATAATGATAATGATGATAATAATAATAATAATAATAATAATAATAATAATAATAATAATAATAATAATAATAATAATAATAATAATACTTAGCACAGCGTCTTGCTACCCGTTCGGGTTATACACTTAAGTACTAATTACACTAATGGGTTAGGAATTGGGAAGGTTGAATTTAGAGGAAGTGAACCCGCATTTGTGTGGAGGGAGAGTGGAAAACCATTTAGGAAAAACCACCCGACCGAGATTCGAACCTTGATCTCCCCGTCCTCGGCAGTCGAGTTCAACACGACTAGCGCGTTAACCAACTACAACCCCTCTGTAGAAGTTGAATCAACTCTAACTTTCTAAAGACTAGTTTATATGGATGGTTAAGGACTACCAATCAGTATAAAGTAGATGTGTGTGGGTGCATCAAAATGAAAGCACCGATGGCAGTGAAAGGATCCATTGCTATGGAAACATATACATAATTAAATTATGGCTTTCCGCGTGTATTGCTCTGCAAATCTAAAAGCCCTGGTAAGAATGGCCCCTCGAAAACGGTTTTATGGGAAATACCAAGTTCTCAGAAAGAGTGTATCAATAGTTATATAGATTATAATCAGTATATATCTTTATATAATTAGTTAATATAAATATAAACATAGAAACATAGATATACAGTAGAAACCCAAAAGTACTATTAAAAGTAAAACAATTTGTTTTATTTGCAATTAACTAATTAATAATTATTTAACTATTAAACTTAATTTATTATAATACAACATTCTATCACTTTACCAAGAGTTACAACAAGTTTGAACAGGCAACTGTAGAATCCAAGACCAAACCCTTTTTTTTAATCGTGAGATAGGCAACAACAGTATCAAAGTAACAATAATCAAGCTCTAGCCATGCTGCCGTAGTCCAGACTTTGTTTTAAGCTATGTAAACACAAACACAACTTATTGTACAAAAAGTTGTGCAAGAAATGATACAACATCTTGTCTCATCAACTGCAAACAAGATTTACCTCAAGACTGTTCACACTGCATATGCGATTGCATACAGTATCGTGTTTCTTTGTTTCTGGTGGAATAATAAAAGATAGTAAATAAATCAATGTCAAATACATAGAGCTTATTTTTTATATTTATTTTAATACAAATATAACTTTAAATTCTGTTGTTACTAATAATTTAATGCTAATAATTATGTTTTATTAATAGTTGAAGATAGGCTAACAAACATTCAAAAGTAAATAAAAATTCTAGCATGTGGTTATTCCAGACAAATTGTTATAAGCTAGAAAGCAAATACAACATTTTTGTACAATAAAGTTGTGTGCAAGTATATGGCAACTCTTCTCATCTGCTGCAAAAGGGATACCTCAAACTGTTCCAGACAGCAATATGCCATTCAATACGTATCGTGTTTTTGTTTTTGGTGGATTAATAAAATAGTAAATAAATCAATGTCAATACAAATGCTTATTTTTATATTATGTTATACAAATCATACTTTAAATTATGTTTTTACTAATACATTTAATGCTAATATTATTAATCATATATGCAATAGCACAGATAGGGTTATTATATTGAACAATTCAAAAGTTGTAAATAAAAAAAATATAGATTTTCTATCCCAGAAAATCATACAGTAAGAAGAAATTTTGTACAAAATTTTTGAAGGTAGTTGTGTTATGTGTATCGGCACTCTCTCTTCATGCTGAAGAGGGACTAATGTACCAAAATTCCATATTTGTTTTATTGATTTACATGTAATTTAAGGTCCACAATTATATATAGTAGCTTGCATTCCAACCTCTTCATGTTAACTTCACATGAGAATTTTAATAAAGGCTGTGTAGGAAAATGATATTTGACTTAAGGAAATAACAATTTTTCACAAATGGAAGAGAATTATTTAAAATAATTTTCTATTAGGTCTAAATTTATTTTAAGATTCTTTATATCAGGTTCCACTAATTTTACATTGAAATTCCTGACATTTCCTATTCCAAACAAAAATAAATAATTCCAACAACTCTATATAATGTGAAGGAATGAGAAAAGTTACTTAAAATAGATGCACGCGCATTACATGGAGATAAAATAGGTAAGCCACCGGCAAGTATACCAAACCTCAACCTTTCTGTCAATACATGCAATGCAAGTAGTCCAGCCTCAACGCATATTAATTATAGCCACGTTTACTAAAGATAAAAAACTTAGGCCTGGCCTATTATAAAATAAATAAATTATTTTTACTTGTTTAGTTGATGCTTGTTTTGGAGTATGGATGCATTGCTTTTCGCACATTTACAAAAACATTTTATTTCTAGTTGTAAATAGTGGATGTTTGAAAGTCAACGCTTTGGACTTCAAACAATACGCATGTCATTTTAGAAGTGAGAAACACTAAAGAAAATATGTATGTGAAATGCGCAAGGGTTTCTAAACTGAAAAAGCGAATTTGCAATGCTTTTGATGTGTTGGATAAACTATTTTAACATAACTCCATAGTATAATAATTAATTAAAACATTATTTAAAAAAAGTTAAGATACAAACATAATGATAAATCGCTGTTTTGTCACTATTTCGAAACTAAGAACATAAAAGATCAAATGTCCACACATGTATTACGTGTCAAATCAAAGGCTGTGTATACGCTTTCTCACAACTAGAATGGTAACGCTGATGTTTATACAAGCACAGATGTTCTTGGATTACATAATGATACAGTATAGCAATAGCCTTCACTGTGGCATTACGATCACAATTATAACTAATTTATATGCAGAAACACATTAAAGGAAAAAGAGGTTATTAGCAAAATGGTTGAACATTTTCAAAAATTTGATTTTATATTTTAAAATTCCAGTCATTTCTAGAAAATTTGAGAAATTCCCTATTTCCCTGATTTTTCCAGGTCAAACCAAATTCCCTGACATTTCCCTGTTTTCTAGACGGATGGCAGCCCTGAATATGTTCAAACTTAGCCTTCACATTTATTTGAATTAAATAATAAATAAACACATAATTTGATGATAAATTTGGCAGCTGATTGCAATTTGATCAGAAATGAATCAAAGTTTATAGTTTTAAATTAATAAAATGTATGGGTATATGTCAAAAATATTTTTGAATTTGATTAGGAAAAGGGACAAAAATTCGTATTTGATTCTGGCTATGAGTCTGAACAATATATTTAAATTCTGTAATCTTGTAGAGTTTTTGAAAGGAAAAATAAAAATTACACTCAGACATTTTATATCTTATTTATATTTAAAATGTTTTCCAAATATAGATAACAGATAATATTTTGTCTAATAGGTGCTGTGAGGTTTCAACATAAAGTAAAATAAATATGATCCTAATGCAAATACTATAGTCTTGTGTATTTTCTAATCAAGAATTTTTGTGTATAAATATTAATAAATTTAGGAAATGGATTTCGAGATTGACAAAAATAAGATCTTTGCGTGAATTTTAATAAATATTTTCAGAATTAAAAATATCTGAACTAATAAAAGTGAGTCACAGTTTTGTCCATACGAATGCCAAAAACTTTTCTCAACTAGGAAGTTTGCCTGGTTTCCTTTTATGTTTTAGTTACTAAGAGTGTGTGAATAGGATTATTTATTGAATTTAATAAACTCAAATTGAATAACAAAATTTCAAACAAATACTGAATAGTACAAATCGAATAGTAGATTTTCCTTATTCTTTTGATAGAAATTATTTCAGTTAATAACTTCCTATTGAAAATAGGGCTTTATATTTAAGTATTGGCAAAATGGAAAAAAATTACTTCAAAACATTGTTATTTGAGCTGGTATTAATGAAGATAAATGGTACAGAGCTCCGCACGGACTTTCTCAGTTTAAAAATGGAAATATTTACTCAAAACTAGTAGTATATTTGAAACAAAATAATGTACACTAGCAAATTCGAGCAAAAGTTATGCTATACTTATGTAAAACATTTTTTAACTGCCGGTTTTAAGTTTTATAATTTTATTTTTATAGAATTAAAGTCCTCGTTTGTATATTTGGAGCAATAAAAAATATTTATATTGGGTCCACAAGAGTCAAAACTTTGCATTAAAATGTTGACTTTCAGTTAAAAATTTTGACCTCATTTATAAATTTTGACAATAAAATAGGTAAGTACTGATTATTGAGTCCAAAATGATAGTGTTAGTTCGTTGTTGTATAAACATTTCCCCGAGAGGTTAAAAGAAAAAGAACATCAACTTTTTGAGACACTTTCTTATTTACTTAATCAAAGGCATTAGATAATAATTTCGTTAAAACTATAATAATAATAATATTAGCACCGCGTCTTACTACCCGTTCGGGTTATACGCTTAAGTACTAATTACACTAATGGATTAGGAATTGGGAGGGTTGAATTTAGAGGAAGTGAACCCGCATTTGCGTGAAGGGAGAGTGGAAAACCATTTAGGAAAAACCACCCCCAGTTCACTCGACCGAGATTCGAACCTCGATCTCCCCGTCCTCGGCGGTCGAGCTCAACACGACTAGCGCGTTAGTCAACTACGCCACCAAGGCGGGTTTAAAACTTTAGTATCTCTATACAACTAAAGCTCACAAAATTGTATAAATATATTTTCCAATATCTCAGAAACTAGTGGTTTTATAGAGATACATTTCAAATAAAAGTTTTTTTTATTTTTAATAGTACAGTAGATTCTCGAAACTTCAACAGGCAATAACTCAACAATCCGTGTAACTCGACAGGCGCACGTGCACACAGTTGTTGACGTCAGTCATCACAATTCAAGGTCATTCAACTGTATAAACTCTTCAGTTTGTCTGTGTAACTTGAGTGGAACAGACGTGTGGTGGTGTTTTTACAAGTGCTGTGTTAGTTAGTTTTCCAATTAAGGAACATATTCGAATCGATGCAATATTATATGTACACTTGATTGGGTGAAATGGGGGTGGTTTTTACTAAATAGTTTTCCACTCTCCCTCCAAGCAAATGCAGGTTCACTTCCTTTAAATTCAACCTTTCCAATTCCTAATCCATTAGCGTAATTTGTACTTAAGTGTATAACCCGAACAGGTAGTAAGATGCAGTGTAAAAAAATAATAATGTATATGTACAGTACTGAACTGCATTTCTGAATATTCCACATATGTATATTCACCATTATATTAACACGTAATATATTGTACTGTACATCTATTAGTGTTATTGTAATGTACAATACTATCGTACAGTACAACTGTACCAATAATATTCGATACTGTACTGTTATTCATCCTTTTTTAGTAAAAATGACATAGTAAACATGCATCTTATGCAAGTTTATTCGTAAAACTCGACATTTCAATAACTCAACACCATCTTAGTCTACATTAGGTTGAGTTTCTGAGACTCTACAGTACTACAATTTTGCTATGATAAGTTATTTAGTATCTCAAATAGTTGCAAAGATACGGAAATTTCTGCTTCTGTAAAGTACCCTAAGAATCATTTTCATGGGAAAATTAAAATAAACATTTTATTTATTATCTATATCAACACCTAGATAAAAATTTTACTCAAAACTATTAGAGCTGATTTTGAGAAAATTGATTTCTTCTCTTTTTGTACTTTACTAAACTACTCTTAATTTTAGGGCTAAACAGATACACAAACAGACGGCATTGCAAAAAACACTTTTTAGAGTTAGAGGGGTCATGAAACTGTGATATCCATCAACATCTCAGGTTAGATTTTTTTTTTTTGTGGTCGAAATACTTCACTTTTAGTGTTCGAAAGCTTCAAAAATATGTATATTTGCGTATACCTTGAAAATGATTGGTTTTATAAAAATTTGTTTCAAATAAATGATTTTTACTATAAATAGAACTACATATTTGCAGCGATACTAGGGGTCTGCGAGCTTGGGTTTTTTCATTTGAGTCGAACTCGAGTCGAGTATTTATAAAAGCTTCAGCGTTCGAGTCGAGTTTATTCATAATTTTAAAATGTTAAAAAGTATATTAAAACACATGTTCTTATTAAGTAACGGAAATATGAGTTTTTAAATTAGAAATAACACTTGTAAAACACAATTTAAAAATAGGAACAACACTCAAATAAAAATCTAATAACATAATAATTAAAATGGTTTCACACTCATATCTTTAAGGACATTAAAATTACACTAAAAATTATTTTTAAAAAATTTAAAAAATGAATAATTGCAATAATGGCTTGGAAATGTACAATAAGACAGTGTAGAAACACTGTACAATAATGTAAGGTAAGTGATAGTGAAGGAAGTCGACCTTAAATGATAGGTTAGACCTAATTATAAACAAACACACTTCTCTCTTCATTTCTTCAAACACTTGTACACTACACTTACCATTTCTTCAAAACTTCCACAGTAGAACATTGTTTTGAATTTTCAGAAATATTACTTTTTCATTAATGTCTTTTCATACGAAAAATATTTATTTCCGAAAATTCAAATAATGTGCAACTGTGGAAGTTTGAAGAAGTGGGAAGTATAAAATTGTAGAAAGAAAATAGAGAAGCGTGTTTGTTTATATCTAGGTCTAACCTAACTCTCCTTTCAGGTTGGCTTCCATCATTATTACTTTACATTATTGTAGAGTGTTTCTACACTGTCTTGATAAAAAGTTAATACAATTGATGTTTTAATATGCTAATATTTCCCCATAATATGCTTCAGTAACTTAACTTACCCTATAAGAAAACGTAAGAATCATAAACAATTAGAAATTTGAAGTGTTTCATATTTCGTTTATTATTCCTTAGTGTGATCTTGCATGATCACGTCTTCTGTTTTTTAATGCTTATAAAAGTTGATGCTGATACTTTAAAACTAAAAATAATATGAATAAAATAATACTTCTAGCAAACAATATGAAATAGTAAATGCTTTTTTAATTTAAATGTGTTAAGTTTGGTAAAATATGTATTACAATATATAAGATAAGCCTTGATTTTAAACAGGTTAACCAAATAATTCTATAACTAAATATTAACTAAACTAGAGCTAGTTTTGTAGCTAAACAAATTAATTAATATGAGTTTTAAATATCTTAAGTTTGAAAACATTTAATATAATAATATATTCTTGATATTACATTTTTAATTTAACATAAATTATTATTTTAGAAAGGGACCAGGTAAAGATAGTAAAAAGAATCATTCAATTATTTAGTAATATTCTTAGCTATTTTTATTTTCATTGTTTTGTCATGGCAATACAAATAAGCAACTTCAATCAAGTATAATTCAAACTGGATAACGATATTGAATCAATTTACCGTTCAAAAGTGGTTTCAAAGCTCTAATACAATTTTTAACAATTTGTTAAGTAACCGAATGATTTACAAGTGGAAATGCTGATATCTCAATTAAATAGACTATGCTTATTATTGTGTTTTAAAAATTGATTATTAAGTACATCAAGTGGAAGCTCGAAAATGACGAGCCTACAAAACTTTAGATCTTGATCTCTAGCCTAAGCGACGAGCTCTGCTTGAAGCTCGGGATACGAGTACTGGCAGAGCCCTAGTGATAAGTAATTTCTATAGCTGAGCCACTCGAATCTTCAAATACTCGAATCCACCAAATTCTGACAAATATTTGAGATTCGAGGATTCGGTGTTTTACCGGATTCGAATGTCAAATCTTTCACCTCATTAACAAAGCGTAATATTTTGAATTCTATAATTACATAGTTAGGCATATTTGAAAATCACAACTTAATCTGTAATCTTTATTTTGTCAGACAAAAGCAATACGCATGAATAAAATCATTATTTGAAAAAAAATTTTGGGTGTAGGAAATCTAACGTGCCTAACACCCTACCCTCCCTATGGAATACCTGGACTCGGCCGTTTCAGCGCATGCTCACTTCTGAAACTTTCATCTCATGAACAATCTTGTAAATATTTTAATGAACACATTAAAACTCTTCAAAAACGAAAAATCAAAACTAGAATTACAAATAAACTCAAACAAATTACAGCTTTTTTTGACAGAAATAAGAATACATTACATACGATATGAAGTCAGCCGCCATGACGTATATGTTTACTATCCAGAGTGATGATTAAATAAACATACTGTTAATTCTTACTACCCAACTGGTTTTAATTATCTACAACTATGTAAAAAACCGCAATTTATTTCATTTGATCCTTAAGTTAGATATTTTGTTGGGTTTCATGAAAAATAAATACTGTCAACAGACACCGATAAAACTGTTTATTTATGCCTACCGGCCTACGTATTATTATTATTATTATTATTATTAGCACCGCGTCTTACTACCCGTTCGGGTTATACGCACTTACGCTAATGTGTAATGGTAGGGTGATCGAGAGATGAAATGGAGGACCTACAGTTTAACGTGGAATCCGAACCACGATGGAGACCTGGAAATCCACACATTCACAAGTTGTGATTAATATACGTCTTGTCAGAAGTGAAAGAAGGGTTTGGCAATCAGATAAATCTGTGCCAGGACCCCAAGATTGATTGATTTGATTTTTAAACAATAATATGAGTCTAGATGGTTTAATACACCTGGATTTTAACCAGTATTTTGCGAGGGGTGGTTGAGGTTGATTCAAATTGAAAGCATGATTGAAATAAATCTTAATTTACAGTTTACGCCTATATTGTATAATGTAGGTCTATTTGTAAATCATTAAAATTTCTAATAATTTGGTAGGATTCGAATTCAAGATTCAAAAATAAAATGTAGATTTGGATTCGAGAAATAGTGGAGTCGACGCATCTCTAGTAATTTCATATCTCAAAGAGTTCCGAAGATATGAGAAAAAATCAGAATTCACGCATCAGACCAGAACTCTTGAAGTCATTTTGATGAAAAATCGAGAGTAGCCATTTTATTTGTATTATTGGTCAATAATTAGAAATTAAATTTAATCAAAATTGTTAGAGCTGATTTTGATAAATGGATTTTTCTCTTCTCGTCCTAAGAAAACTACCCTTAATTTTAGGATTAGATATAAAATTCCAAAAATCCTAAATATCAAGTTTTACCCAGACCGGTAAAATAGTTTAAAATCTACTCCAAGAGACAGACAGGCGGCAATGCGAAAACCACTTTATCGGAGTCGGGGCAGGGGGTCGTAAAGTGTTGAAATTCATCAAAATCTCGAGTTTAATTTTTTGACGATCACAATACTTTTTCTACCTGTAAGGTAGCAAGAAGGTAAAAAGAATGAATTTAAAATAGAATTTAAGGGAACTGAGAGGAGCTATTGAACCAGTTTTTTAGACAACGGGTTTCACCTAAATCAAATTTTTTAACTTTTGTGATAAGTTTTTGAAAGAACATTTAAAAATTGCATGGAGAGTGTTTAATTGGTCAGTCTAGAGATAATATTTCTTTAGATTAAAACAAAATAAGCTAATCGTTTTGATTGTTGATTTAAGTTTAATATAATTTTAAATGAATAACAAACAATTAATATATTGTCTTCACAAATTTTTTAAAAAAACTAACACTTTTACAACAAATTATTATTTAAAAAAGGCACTGAAACTGTATAATCTGTCAAAAGTTCATTGAATTTTTTTCATGCATATTGTTATGAATAAACACAATTGGCTCCAGTCCTCTAGAATTGACACCCCTTAAATGTTATCTAGGCTTGACACCCCTTAATTGTTCTCTAGGCTTGACACCTTTTAAAAGTTTTCTAGGTTTGAAACCCCTAAAATGTTCTCTAGACTTAACCCCCCTTGTAATCTCTATTCTGTCCGAGTCAGCCTCCCTGTCTGGTCATATGTAACAAAAAATTGACAGGTGAACTCAATTGGTTGACCTTACAATACTGTCCTCTCCACCTTCCCCCTTATTTTCATGCGCCGCCGTGAAATATGGTAGAGTAGCTATTTCTATCCTTCTCTAAATTTTTAATTGCAAGTACTTTAACAGCTTGTAAAGCGAGGGAGTCACATGGCTCCCAAATGTGTCTCTCCCCCTTCTTCCAAACCTTAGCCAGGCCACACTACCTCTTGCTTTCTGCTAACATGGTATTCCCCTTATATTAAAAAGAGTATTTTTAATTCTTTAGTCACCAGATTATCTGGCTACGCACTTGTCTCACGCCAAGTGCTGCGTGCTGCTGTTAACATACGGGTCTGGACAGGATCTTTATCTTTTCTCGATTCCAATTCTTAAGTTCAACCTCGATTCAGATTCTTGAACATTTTCTATTTAATTATTTTTTCAAGCATTCAACCTCATGTAAAAAGAAATAGGTATTCAACTTTATAACATACCAAAAAACTAAAAAGCTTCCATAGTTATATATTTTAAAAAAATATTTCAACCAAGAATAATATCCATTTTATCACGTATTAAATCATATAACCAAAATAATAAAATAATTAGGAATTGCATTATAATATACATGTATTATTAACTGCAAATGAAGCCTCATTGAATCAAACATTTCTAAATAAAAAAAATAGAAAAAGTATAATAAACAGTTGGTGAAAACACAAGTCTATTCAATTCACCAAATAGGACTGTTAAATGAAAGTGCGCTGTTTTTAATTAATGACATTTGAAATAAAACTTAAGTACCATACTGGTAGCAAGTAAACAAACAAGATAATAATTGTAGCCATCAGTTAATTTTTAAATTGTAAGAAATAAAAGAATAAAAATATATTAGCTTAGGCCTATAACATTTGTTGCAAATAAAATTGTTAATTTGTCAAATAAAAAAGAATAGCTTTGTAAAAACAGTCAAAAACTTCTTTTTTTTTAAGATATCTAATAATTATTGTTATTATATAGAAAATCTAACGTACCTGATACCCTACTCTCCCCTCAATGCGAAACTTGGACATGGTCACTTGAAACTTTAATCTCAGGAAATACAACATAGTGAGGAATTGATAAGAACTCTACCTGAGGTTTGCTGGCACTGAGTTGTCGCAGCAGAATCTGCAAGGGATCATTGGCAGGGTTGGCTGCAGGGACGAGGGGAGTCTTGGGGGGAGCCGCAGTGTGCATGACTGGTTGCTGCAGGCCACCCATTTGCTGGATTAACTGTTGGAGGGGATCCAGCTTGCTCTCAACCATCGCTGGTTGGACTAGCTTAGACTAGAGATGTAATGAGAAAAGATGTCAGATTTCCTCATTTTTCAAGTCCTTACACTTTTAGCCTAGATTATTTGGTTCTTGGTATAGGTAACTAACATTTGGATTAGAATATTATATTTTAAGAAGGGTGTATTAAAACTATAGGGGAGATTGATCTGAATATTGAATCTGAATCTTAAACTTAACCACAAATCTCTGATATATCGAGAATATTGAAAATCAAAAGCATAGGAGGTTAACATTGCTATAGTTCCCCCCCCCCCCCCCCCCACTTAATTCTGTTGTTTAAGTTAATTGACTCAATATTAATATCAAATACTGTATTGTGTCAAATCGTTTAGGATTTGATTTGATGTTTCAAAGGACTCATTCCTGTTAAAAGATCATTTGATCATTAGTCTTCGATGGAGATGGAGAAAACTTGGTTATGCACTGTAACTTGCATAGTTTAAAAAAAATTAACTTGTGAAAGTCAAGTTTTAATAATAGGAAATATACCTGAGGAAGTAGATGCCTTATTGAATTTTTCTGTGGCTCAGCCCCTGGATGATGCTGTCCATAAAGGTCGACTGGCTGGCTAGCCACTTGCTGGAGTATCAACTAAAACACAAATATTGTTGCAATTAGCATCCACTGTAATATCAATGTAGAATAATATGACTAATATGTGCGCACACGCACGCACGCACGCACACACACACATATTGAAGTTTCGCAAGATGGGTTTTACTAACTTTTACATAGTATCACACTAAAATTATTATCAAAACATATTTAAAGTTCACTGTAGCATTATGGAACTTATAATATAAAATACACGAAATAAAACAAAATCTACTAATTGGCCTTTTAAATGTTAATAATGGTCTATTTTGATGATTAAAATGTAAATTAATACTTTTAAAACCATTTATATTTTTTCTCTGTATTAGATATGACTGTAATTTGCCATTGTTTCTTGAAATTGCCAAGAAAAATAAAAAAGAATCAACTTCAATATTACAATTTTTTTCTTGGCATTCCAATTACCATTAAAGTTCCCAGTTTAGTATGACAAATGTATTTACTAAAGCTAAAGATTAATGGCGAAAGAAGTGGTAACTATATTTGGCTTCAATATTGGTATTTCATGTTTAAACTTGATTATAGGCTTTGTGTTGTCTTCCGTTGCATAAAATTTAAGTAACACATCTTTAAAATGTGAGATTTTAAAAATATATGAAAACAACACAGGTTTTAAAAATAAGAATGAGACTCAATTTTAATAAGAGTAAATACTCTTGAAAAAAGAGTAATTAAATATTGATTTATAGATCATAATTAACACTTTAAAAACATGTTTTTAAAGATAGCTACAACACTAATATAAAAATATAATAAAAAAATAATCAAATGGTTTTAACACTCCTGTCTTTAAAGACACCAAACACCTTAGCTCATTGGGTAGCGTATCTGCCTACTGAGTTAAGGGTTCAGAGTTTGACTTTCAAAGTGAAAAAAAATTGATCATTGATGAAATATGATTCTACCCTTTCTCATTCATAAATTAACGCCCGGGGACTGGATGTTGTGCCTGACCTAGTCTTAAGTTAGATTATAAGGCATATAAAGCTACGACAGGCCTAGCAAGCTGGTAGTGGAAAATATATGGCTTGAATAAAAAAAACTGACCCAGGCCACAGGTTGGAAACAGTAAGAGATATAAGTAAATGTCTTTCAAGACATTACAATTAGGTACACTAACAATTACAACAACAAAAGTTCATTAGATTGATGTTTTAATCAGTTATTTCACCAATATATACCCCTGTTAACAGTTATGCTATAAGTAAACATAAGAATCACAAAGAGTTTGAAATTTAAAATGTTTTATCTTTCATTTATTAGCCATTAATGTAATAACCGTGTATGATAACTTCTTCAATTCCATTTCCATTCCTCTATGAATTGTTGTGCATGCATCTTATATGGATTTTCACTAAAATTATCTTACTACAAAATTTATTTCAATTAAATTTTTAATGTTTTTAAAGTTGATGTTCATGCTTTTAAATAGAATATAAGATGGTTAAAATAATATTTCTAGTAAACAATATGAAATAGTAGGGCTATGTGTTTTTTTATTTAAATGTAGTAAGTTTGGTCAAATATTAATTGAATGTGTGACGTTGGGACGTAGACAGGTAGGTCGAGAGGTGGTCTCGAATATGACCTGGAGTGTGTTATTTTTTAAAGTGTGTTTGCTTTGTTTCAAATGGAATGATGGTGACACACCTGATGTTGCTCAACAGGGGTGAGGGTTCCCCAATGCTCGCTCTGGGAAAGTTTGCTGAAAGCTGTTTGGATCGCAGACTCTTGCTGTTGCCTGAAAGCACAGTAATCCAAGGTGTCCAGCAAAAGTATTAAATTTGCTGACTCTTGACTAGAGATGTGCCAGAAACACATTTCAATTCGAACCGATATCAGATGAGAATATGAAAAAATATCTAGACACGAATTCAAGATAATAAAACTACCCTTGAGAGTGCAAAAATGTATATATATATGTTTATCAAAATAAATATATAGTTTATAAAGTGCTAAAGTTTATTTTGACATTTAGGGTTGCGCTTGGTTTGTATAACCTTATAGTTCATTCAAACACTTAAGAATGAGGTTTACTTGCCAATAACTTTGAAATGACCTTCAAATTTAAAGGCAACTCATAACTGATGGTTAGGTTGTTTCTGACTTGAAAGTTCTCAGACCCCCTTCCCCCCCCATCGGGTTGTGTACAACTGAGAAGAGAGAGAGAGAAAGAAAGAGTTGAGTGGGGATGTGTAACTTTGGAAATGAGCTACAGCTTATTAGTTTCTCGGAAGTACCTGAAATCTCTTTCCTTCTACCTACTTGTTAACTTCCTGTAAAAGAAAGAGTAATATTTATTTTTTGATATTCATTCGTATCAATTTCTTCAAATATAATCCATAATGAAAATAATGTGATGACTAATGACAATAGGTGGGTATCAAAAAAATAGAAACAATTTTGGGGTGGTTATGGAACTAGTAAAGCATTATTCATTAAAGTATTTAATTTAATGTAACAAACATGAATAATACATTTTTATTTTATAAATTTTGCTTTACATTTAAATTGCTTAACTATAACTAACCACAAACACACAGTGTTTGTTTAGAAAGTACAAAAATTTCTCAACACACTATTAACGTAGCTTATTATTTATAATTATTTTAAATATTGCTTTTTTGTTTGATATTTCAAGTGATAACAGGTTCACTTTGACATGTCTACTGTCCAGTTTGATACTTTACCAAAAGTAAAATCTTGCTAAAATTGAATGAACAAGTATTTGTGTTTTTTCCTTCAAAATTTGAACTCATGATTTTAACCTTTTTGAACTCAAAATGTCCATAAAATCTAACGGTTATATTTTAATATTAATTGTACACAATTTTTTTTTTTAACAAATAGTTTGGGCCAATAAACTTGTAGCTTTTTTCTATGAACGCCTAAACATACCAAAAATAGCCACTAACACTCGAAATTTAACTACTATTGATGAACCAAATTTAGTTTAGAAGAGATACGCCTTTTATTTGATCAAAATAATTGGTCATATTGGACCAAATACAGCAAGTTTGGTCGAGTCACTTTAAATGTACCATATGCATATAATTTATACTCAGATCAATAGGCATGTGAACTAAATGTCGAATTCCGGTTTTCTGGTTACAGTGAGATCAAGGTTCAAATTCCAGATAGGTGAAATGAGAGTGTGTTTCCTAAATTGTTTCCCACTTGTCCTCCAAACAAATGTGGGTACATTTAATTTAAACTCCATCTTTATCTCCAGCTACTCAATAAGCGTTATTAAATGCTAATAGCCCAAGTGGGTGATAAGACTTGGTGGGAAAAATTGTATAAGGGACCTACTATGTTGGCCTATATTGATGCGCAAATCTAAAAGTTTATGAAACAAAGTTTTGTGTCAATTACATTAAATATGTAAGAAAATGTTAAAGTTTTTGAGCTTATTTATTCAGTTAATAAGAGCCACAAATAAAAATCAATGACAATAACTCTTTTTGTGTTAGCACACATGATTTGTAGATTTTTCTGGTCTAAAACACATTCACATTTTTAATTTAGAGTCATGTAAATGATATAATTTGCAAAATTTTCATTGAAAATATTACAAAATATTTGTTTTTATTAACAACACTAATTTTTACATTAAAAATAATAATTAAGTTAATTAATACTTAAAACTGATTTCGCCCTTTTTGTATCCAATCAGGTGTACTTAATGGTTTCGACAGCAATAGAATGGAGGTAAATTGATCTCTCTCTATTGGAATATTAAATATAAAATGCATGAAATTTGTTTTTTGGGTTTATTAAATTTTTTGATAAATGAATACCCAATTATAATCATACTGTCACAAGCTTAAACTATTTTCGATTATTAATATCATGTTAAAAAATTAAATTTCCTTCTCAATTAATAGTTTGAAGCTCAAACACATTTATTAATTTCTATCTAATTTTTTATCTAATTATTTCATGGTTTTATTAAATTTTGGATATGGCATAATCGTTTGGCATATTGGTAGCTTAAATTTGACACAATAAATATTTTACTAGCATTCATGATAGTTGAGACATAAGAATAACCTTTGGGTAAAAGGGTGAAATGTGGGTTGCCCCTTCAACTGTAAAGCTCGTTCTTAAGATCAAGGGCCAGTTTCATAGTCAGATTTAGTGAGCCTCAAGTGCGAGTCGATACTAAATACAGGACAACACCTACCTAGACCAAAATGGAATGGGCCAGTTTCACATATGAAACTGGCCCATTCCATTCAATTTCAGGTAGGTGACGTGTTGTATTTAGTATCGACTCGCACTTGAGGCATACTAAATCTGACTATGAAACTGGTCCAAAGTGTATACATATTTTAAATTCAATTAATAAAATAGTGATAGTTGCAATGCGTACCATTTATAATTTAATTTTGATGTGTAACAGTGTATAGTGTGAAAAACAATATTTATAACAAAATATTTCTTAATGAAGACAGTTTTAGGTGAAAATATGTGGCCTCTTTTTGAGTCTTTACAATATTGTTAAAAATAATAAACTATCGGTTTGGTTTGTAAATCTTTTAGGGCAGTTATTTGCTTAACCATCTTTTTCAAATTTCTAAAACTCTAGAGATTCATTTATAATTTTCAAGACGAGATCAAAATATTTTATTATCCCTCATTTAAATTGAAGTAATTTAGAGTCTTACACATCTTGAAATCTGTAAAACCCCTAATAATATTTCAGATTGTTTGAAGCAAACCTGAGCAGTAGTTGTCGCTGTAGCAACTGGAAGTGGTACTGCTCCAGCATCGCTGTGTCAGGATCAATGGCCGCTGGGAGGTTTGGAACAGTTTTCGGCAACTGTGTGGGTGGCGGATGGTTGGCCGCGACAGGTTCACTAGTCTACAGTATTGAGAAGAAAATAACAGAAAAATAAAATATTCGGCTATTTTTTAAACAAACTAATTATTTTAAAATTGGTAGATGTGATGAAAACTAACATTAGAAGGACAGACAATCATTTTGACAGGTAGGTCTCCTTTAAAATACTGTAGCTCAAAAATGTTTTACCGGGCATTTATATTTCAAGACGTTTAATCAAATTTTTTTACCAAGAGTCATTGAAAAAATCAGACCTTTAATATATTTTTAAATAACGTTACCAGCCCCTCTTACCTAGAAGGATGCTAAGCAGTCAATTTGACTGGAGATGCTTGTTGTTTCTTAAGCCTCAAAACTCATAACAAAGTTTTTTTTTAAATATTATAATTGGTGTTTATTGCAACCCACTAGTATTTATTGCTTCCTACCCTTCACTTGCTTCACAAACTTCGACCAATACTTCTAGGCATATCTAAAGCAATACACACAACACCTGCCAGATTTGGGGCTGTAAAGCTTCTGATAGATTAAAAAACTAGTGTAAGCAGTGCAAGAAATGTTTGTACAGCCCAAGTAGGCCCTACAGGAGATGTGCATTACACTTTTACTAAATGCTTTAACAGAAATGGCGATTTTGTAAAGTTTCAGAATCGTTCACAAAATAATTGGTACCAAGTTCAATTACGTTGTACTAGGAATTAGGCCTGGCTCTGACAGGTACAAAGCTTGTCCTCTGTTGTTTATCTATTAATACATGGCAATCCCGTGTGTTCAGAAGTATTTTTTTTAGAACTGTGTCTTATTACCATTCAGGTTATACTATATTTACTAATTACACTAATGTGTTAGGGGTTAGAAAGGTTTTAATTTAGAGGAAAACCACCCTCAGCGCACCCCATTGGGCTCGAATCCCAATCTCCCCATCTTCGGCAGTCTAGTCTATTGCGAGAGTAGTACCTTAGACCAGAGGTCAATTAACTAAGGCCCGCGGGCCAAATTCAGCCCGCCGCCTCTTTATGTACGTGAGCTAAGAATAGATTCTTTAAAATTTCAAAGTACGCACTATAATAGCCGAGTTGAGAAGTTGTGAGAAATACCATATGTTCACATTCGCATGCTGCTTGGTGAACTTTGTTGTGAAGCCACGCAGTTATAGTTCGGCAGCACATGCCACGTGTATTGTCGTTCTGTGAAACTTTGTTGTGAAGCCACGCAGTTATAGTTCGGCAGCACATGCCACGTGTATTGTCGTTCTGTGACACTTTGTTGTGAAGCCACGCAGTTATAGTTCGGCAGCACATGCCACGTGTATTGTCGTTCTGTGACACTTTGTTGTGAAGCCACGCAGTTATAGTTCGGCAGCACATGCCACGTGTATTGTCGTTATGTGATACTTTGTTGTGAAGCCACGCAGTTATAGTTCGGCAGCACATGCCACGTGTATTGTCGTTCTGTGATACTTTGTTGTGAAGCCACGCAGTTATAGTTCGGCAGCACATGCCACGTGTATTGTCGTTATGTGATACTTTGTTGTGAAGCCACGCAGTTATAGTTCGGCAGCACATGCCACGTGTATTGTCGTTCTGTGACACTTTGTTGTGAAGCCACACAGTTATAGTTCGGCAGCACATGCCATGTGTATTGTCGTTCTGTGATACTTTGTTGTGAAGCCACGCAGTTATAGTTCGGCAGCACATGCCACGTGTATTGTCGTTATGTGATACTTTGTTGTGAAGCCACGCAGTTATAGTTCGGCAGCACATGCCACGTGTATTGTCGTTCTGTGATACTTTGTTCTCGTTTTATTGCCTGTGCACATCCATCATGTCACTATCAAAACCAGAAAAGTTGAGAAAAGTGGACTTTGAATGTCGTGCTTTTAAAGGAAGAGTGGAGTGTGAATTATTGTGTTACCAATTAGATGACAGAGCATTGTGATTACAGTGCAATGACACTATAGCTGTACTAGAAGGGTGCAATATATGTCATCATTACCAAACTAAGCACTCAACACAATATTCCCAAAGCAACTATCAGAAATATTGGAAACTTTAAAAAGGGATATTTCATCATAAAGCAATTTCTTCATGAAAAATGAAAATGAGGCTGCATTTAAATTAAGTTTACGTGTAACTAATTTACTAACCAAGGAAGGAAAGCCTTTTACTGACTGTGATTTAATTACCATAAATCATGTTTGAATGTAGCAGCCAAATAAATGGGATTTATTTATATCCATCAGCCTTTTGGCAAGAACAATTGCTCGAAGAGTTGAGGACATTGGGGAAAACATCAATAGCCAATTAAATAACAAGGCAAATGATTTTGAGTGTTTTTCCCTTGGCTCTTGATGAGTCAATAGATGTTGCTGATGTTCATTCAAGGAGTCGATGCAGAGTTTGGAGTGACTGAAGAATTAGGTTCTATGAATAGTCTGCATGGAACAACTACAGGCGAAAATATTTTCAAGGAAGTTGAGGAAACATTAACAAAGTACAATCTGAAGTGGAATCAGCTAAAATGTGTGGAACAGAGAAAAGGCTCATCTGGAAACATTTACAAGCCTTGTGAAAATGCAAGGTATTCAAAGTCTATGGTTATTCAATGTATACCCAACATGTAATTTGTGGGAAAATATTTGAATCCATCATGTGTTCTTGAATCAGTTGTGTCAACAGTGAACTTCATTCGCTCTTGTGGACTTGCCATCATCATTTCCATGATTTTTTTTATCGGAAATGGAAGCTGAATATCCTGACTTTCCCTACCATACAGGAGTTTGATGAGTCAGTAGTGGTAAAATTTTATTGAGATTTTTTTCAACTTGGAGGAGAGATTGAAATTTTTCTTAATGAGAAAAACCACCCACAGTCAAAATTATCGAAAAATGAATGGCTTTGGAAATTAGCTATTGCTGCAGATATCACAGGATTTCCTAATGGATTCAACTTAAAACTACAAGGCAAAACAGTGCTAATATATGAATCTTAAATTGCGGTAAAATCATTTCAACGACGACTGGTGTTGATTGAGTCACAACTCATGTCATGCTGCTTTGTACATTTCCCATGCTGTCAAAAACTAAAATAAGAAATGAAATCTCCATTCCCACACAAATTTGCAGCAAATATATTTTATGAGCTCAAACTACAGTTCCAGCTGTGTTTTTCAGATCTTGATGCAAGTGTAGAAGACATTTCCATATTTCAAATCCATTTGACTGTGTAAAAGAGGAGTTTTCACCTAACCTTCAATTCAAAGTGATTAATCTGCATGATGATGACACACTAAAAGGCAAATTTTAATAGAAGAATCCAAAAGTATTCTATAAATGCCTTCCAAGCGATGAATATGGTAAATTAAGATCATATGCTTGGGGTTTTATACATGCATTTGGCAGCATCTAACTGTTTTAAAAGACACTTACAAATATGAAATACATAAGTTCTCAATACAGATCAGCATTAACAGATGAACATTTGCAATCAATTATGATGATAGGGAGTATTAACTTTGAACCCTAATTTGGTGAAATGTCATCTCAAAAAAAGCAATTCCATTTTTCTCAATAGTAGAGCTGTATTTCAAACAAATGTAGTCTACTTATTATTATTATGTTACTTTTATTAAATACATTTGCAAAAACTTGTCTTTTTCTTGTTATTTAAATAGGCCTACCTACATAAATCCTCAAATTTGCCTCTTTGCCCGCAGAGCCTAATATATTTACTATTTTGCCCTTTACAAAAAATGTATACCGACCCTTGCCTTAGGTCACGAGGTCACCGAAGTAGGTCAGATGTAATTTGTCATACAAACCACATACAACAGGAAACAAACTTCCCAGATATTGATGTGCATCCAAATTGAACTCAATTTATATTTTGAGTTCAACCTCCTGGATTTTTCAAGTTTTACATATCAATTTCAGCTCTTTAGGGTAATAAAAAGTTGGAGAAAGTGAGAAAGTACCCTTGAAGGAAAAACACTGCATGGATTTTATCTATCTATATACCGATAGTTTTCTTTTTGTTAAAGGTTTTATTAATTCATAATAGATTATTTTATTTTTGAGATAGGGAAATCTTTGATTAAATTAAAGTAAAAGCTAAAATCATATTCCTTACCAAAAAAATTACATATAACATATGGACATGACCGCATATTTATTCACTCCTAGTTGAAAGTATAATGTTTAAATAGTTTTGCATTAATTTTATCTGTTCTATCCTCTTTATATTTGGCAATTATCACTGTAGAGTATAAAAATTGTAGACAATTTTCATAACTAGTACATCAGTTACTATTAGGTTAAATATGTGAAAGCCATATTGCATTTTCCATTTTATTTGTACCTCTCACTCTTTAAGGTAGAGGTGTTCAGGCCGTAGCAACATTTTTTGCGGCTCATAAAAAATATAATATTACAAGGAAAAAAATAACAAATAGATATATATTTTACATTATCAACCAATAAAATATATACATATTATATGTAATTTTATAAATGACTTTTGCCTTTTATGTGAAGAAAAGTATTACTTTTTATACAAATATACTTTGAATTGACAAATGACTACTTCAGTAGACAAGACAAATCATGCTACCTCTTGATATGAAAAATCTAAAAAGAGAAAGATACAAAAGAGAACATACTTCACGAGGAATTCGAAATTACACCTGCCAGAGATAGGCCTAGTCCCTAGTGCGAGTAATTAGTGTAGAATAATAAGCTAATATGAATAATTTAATATGTATTAAATCCAAATATTGTTGTTAAAGTATTTTGGCCTGCAATCCAACAAGGGACTGAAACTTTGGCCCTTGGACATAACTTATAGTATGCACATAGATAATACAAAAGCAGTGAGTGGGCAATGACAGTAGATGCATTGAAGTGAATAGCCAAATCCTCTTTACAATTATTGAGTATATTAACTTTGAGGTTGGTTGATAATAGATAAACAAACATAACAAATAAATCAACACTTTCAAACCTGCTTCAGTGTCTGCAGGGTCTAAAGCGCTACTTTCGCCATAGACTAGACCGCCGATGATGGGGAGATCGTGGTTCATTCCTGGTCAGGTGTACTGAGAGTGGTTTGCCCCAACCCAATACCAGTTTATTCATTTAATTTTTTTTCATACCTTTTAAAACAATCTAACTTGACAGCATGTGTTCTAACCTTGTGCGCGGGACCAAGCATAAACGGTATCCGACCACAGGACTTGATGAGGCCCCCTAATTGTGAGTAATGCTCATCGCAACCACGTCTCACGAGTAAGTTCACAGTAAAGTAGCCAGACCGAAACCAATCTGCCATGTCTCCTGAAGGAAAAGGACCTGTCAAAAAAAGCAAAACATGTTTATGAAGCACTTGAACTTACAAAGTCTGTACTATAAAATCAAATCTTTCGATGGAAAATGTTGATGCTGTGTAACTAGAGACACTAATTTGTGATAAACAAGACAAAGAAAGAATGGTAAAAAATCTCATTAGTTAGCTTAGGCATTGTGGTATGTTCTTTTTCTTTGTCTTTAAATATTTGCCTTTACTTACATTATGGCTGTTATTAAAGATAGTTGAAACACGTGTTTTACCAATGATGTATTGATAGGGGAAATACATTTTCTGGACTAATGTATAGTGGTTATTGGAAAACTAAATCTTACTTTCATATTTTCGTCAGTTTCTACTTCAATTTGAAAATAAACTTCTAAATTTAACAGTTATGAAGCTTCGCCAACAAAAATATTTAAAATCAAAATACACATTTAGGTTGAATTAGTGTAATTTTGTGATGTAATGTACACTTTATTTACCTTGAAAGGTAGCAATCTTACCTTAACAAATTGAATTATGACCCTATCTTATAAGCTATAGTGGAATAATGTAAGGTAAGCTTTCTAAACTCTATTCATGGTAGGAATTACTCTCTGAAAGGTCTTTTTTCCTACCAATATCCTACTGGTAGGGAAAAAGGCCTTTCAGAAAACAATTGCTACGATGAACAGACTTTACCTTATAGAGTTTAAAATGGATACATTACAAATTAATGTTCGCATGACAAAAATTTAGATGGTTAATTTACATGTTTATCAACTTAATCTGCCAGCTTAGGACCCAATATGTTAATCATTCTTGCAAAATAACATTTTGTAAATTATATTTGGCATTGAAAATTATATAATTCTAAAATCTATTAATATTTTATTCTTACATTAAATTTATTTTTTTAATATTCTAACTTTTGATTCAGCTTAGGAATATTTCATGTTACTCGATTTGACTTTGCTTGAATTGAAAAAATGGTCATCCCACACCCACCTATACCCTTTGTTTACACTCTAAGGTAGCAAGCAAGCTTAGCATCTGCATTATTCTACTATGGTAGCAATCAGGGGTTCATAAACTTTTTAGACTGAAGGAGCCTTTGCATCAGAAAAAATTCATGTTGAAGCATTCAAAAAAAAATTTTAACTACTAACATTCAATAACAATTAAATTTTACAAATATTTTAGAGCTATATGATAGAAAGATATTTAAAAAAAAATCACATCTACTTACTTGTGCAAGAGGCTTCAATTGCAAAATGCAAAAATTTAAATCAGTATATATTTATTTATTAGTGGCTCTGGTGAGTCTGCGTTTGATCACAAAGTAATTCAATATTCGAATTTAAGGTTGTCACCTATAAGCTCAGATCATCTATATTTAGCCTTGTTTTGTAGCATAAAATGAAAAATAATTGCTCATAAATATATTATGTGTACCACACACAAAATTTCAAATTTTGACTACTTATTTAAGGGTATTTCGTAGAGATTTAAATACAAAAATTTTTAATTTCTTCTTAATGAAATTTGGTTTGTTTTGTTTCTATAAGTTGTTCTTTTAAAAACATAATCCATGACACTGGCAGAAGTCCTTTATTAAAATGATTTGAAAAAACCTGTAATCTTAATTAGTGATGCTCTTTTATAGTGTGAAGAACAAATAAGTAATATTTAAAATAAATGCCTCGTGGAGCTTGAAAAACTCCAACACTGATACATGATGGTTGTCCACAGGATCAGTCTTATACTTAGTTACACTATGGCACTAGTATGGGCAACTTACAAAAGTACACAACCTATCCTCCCTATCCCGTCTCTGTCTAGGTCTTCCCAATGGTCTGTTCTTATTGGTTTGCCAGTCAATACATTGACGACGGTTTTAGTTTCCTCCATGTCTTGCTCACCGGAGCTTGCCAGATTTGATTACTCTAGTGTCTGGTTAAGAATAGCGGGAATGGAACTTATCAAGAGAGCTGGGATTTTTATGTAGTTACATATAGCAAAATATACATGTACATTATTATTAGCACCGCATCTTACTACCCGTTCAGGTTATACGCACTTACACTAATGTGTAATGGCAGGGTGATTGTGAGATGAAATGGAGGACCTACAGTTTACTGTGGAATCCAAACCACGGTGAAGGCCTGGCATTCCACACATTTACAAGTTGTGATTAATACACGTCTTGTCAGAGGTGAAGGAAGGGATTGAACCCCGGACCCCCAGCACAGAAGTCTGACACCTTACCCCTGGACCGCCAGGTCACCCAAATATATAGTAAAATACAGTGAAATATGCAGTTAGATATGTTAATTTATAAAAAATACGTAATATCATATAAAACTAATATTGTGCTAAGCTAGCAACATTTACCTTGTTTAAAATGTGATCTGCACATATATTGATGGATTACTTGTACTTTGTTGCATAATACACAATTATATACATCTCAATGTTTCTGTGGTCATTGATTGCCAATTGTCAAGAGAGAATATTCTTATTGGCAGAAAATGTCTTTACCATGTCACTGGGGTGTGTTTTAACAAAATAATTTTCTCAGGAGAAATGTCATCAGGGTACATGGCACACATTTACAAACGTTGAATATCTAGGGTTTCTTTTAGATTTTCAATTGTATTTTCCATTATATCTATAGATTCTTGTAGTGGAAGTCCACACTCCAGAAGCCGGCTGAAGTTGCTCCTGTTGTATGAAGTTGAACAGGCCACTTTTGGATAAAGGAATGCGTTCTGAGAGTCACGCACAGACATTGCATACTGAGGGGCAAACATATCTACTACTAACTTCCCAGCTCCATTGTTCAGGTTCCGGGCGGGGGGACGGACTGCACATCAAAGAAGAGGTTTGTTTTAAGTTTTGACTCAGTGTAGGACTCCTTACCAAACACTTTTTTTTCTCACAGAAATTAATCTATTCACTTGGGGGAAGTTTGCTCTAATGTCCCCAACACGTTGTAGTACATGAGCCAAGCTTGTAAGATGGATCATATCAGTGGTTTTCAGCATATACATTTTGGCATCCAAATGCAACACCCCCAGGACATTCTTCTTGTCTTGTGAGTTCTCCTATCATTTAGGAATCTTTCAACAGTGGAATATTTGCATGGTCTCACACTTTGCAGTAAATCAAATATCAAGATCTAGCTTACCTACCATGAGGTAGTAACAAAGTGACCCTCAACATCTGTAGTTTCATCTACAGCAACCCATATGAAGGTATCTTTCATGTCATTTATTATACTTTCCCTAGTTTCTTCAGAACAGGTTTGCAGGTAGTTCTTTTGGAGTATTGAATGATCAGGAAATTGTCACTTTCAGTACTTTTCCAAAACGGATCCAAATTCCTGAATTTGAAGTGTAAACCAGGGTATATTTCCCAGTGACCATCGCACTACTACACAAGCCCTTAGATATATTAAAAGCACTTCTTCAAATAACTTATTTTTTTCATAAAGTACATTTCAGAAATGTTACTCTTATTGTGATTTTATGGAACATACAATTTTTTATTATTTTGTTGTTGTTGCAAGCTTGACACATTACAATTTTGCTGTAAATTGTGAAGGAGATGTCGATCACAGCCCATAATTTACATTTTATGGCCAACAAAAACATGGCTGGTGCCATAGCGAAAAAACCAAACAAAAAAACACTTTGATGGTAGCTTGCTGTTAGACTTTCACTTATGAAACTAAAATCACTTAGAGACGTTACAGTATAAGAATGAAAATCAACGGACAGATGTGTTGGAGAGGGGGTCCAGACCAAAGTTCATTATCTGTTTAAAAATTACTATAAAATCCATCCCAATGCTCATTGTGAGTAGACTGGAGTGTAGGGAGAGGGAGTGTGTACTTAAAGGAATAAACACTTGAATACCTGAGTTGGATTTTACCCTTTTCAATAGTTCATTGACACATTTCTTTCAAATGTTCTATGCAAACCAAACAATGTTCAAAAATTCAAGCTTTCAAATTAGCATACAAATACAGTAAAAGATCAAAAAATATATTGTTCTATGTAAAATCATTTGAATAGGTAAAAAAGTCAAAATATGTAAAAATAAGAGATGGGCCACTTGAATCTTAGAATCCTCAAATCCACCGAATCCTGACAAGTATTCAAGATTCGAGGATTCGGTGTTTTACTGGATTCTATGGTCGAATCTTTCACCTCATAAACAAAGCATGTAATGATATGAAATTATACATCTCAATAATTCATTATTCACATCTATATTCAAAATTACGATATTATAAATGTGAGCGGGTAGTAAGATTTATTTGTGTTAAGTTGTTAAGTTGCAAGGTATGGCGACATCTTTCTACGTCTCCGTTTGAAAAGCCAACTCAGTTTTGTAAACAGAAACGCACCTGGATGACCACACCCTTTTTTTCTTTTGGGAAGTTTCGTAAAAGGAAATGTCACTAGATATACCTCTTCAAGGTACGCATCTCTTCACTTGCTTTCCTGACGAGGAGCAGTATAGGTTGAGTCTATGACATATTAATCTATATTCTAAATTTCACATGTCAGGAATTATCATGCATATAATGCAATAGTTGGGCTCTTATTAAAATCTACAACGTGTGAGATATCTATCAAAAAACTGTTTATCTACTAAAAATAAAAACTATAAAACACCAGAACTTTTGTTTTCTAAAATAAGACATTATCCCTTTTTAATTATTATAATACAGAATAACAAACTTGAAACCAATTCAATAGTTATATAAAATATCACACTAATTGTGGCAAACAAACAAATAATATATCAGGCTAGCTCTTTTAATACGTTACAAGCATAATATTTTGAATTCAAAAATTACTTAATTAGGCCTATTTGAAAAGCACAACTTACTTCCGTAATCTTTATTTTTGTCAGACAAAAGAGATTAGCATGAATAAAATCATTATTAAAAAAAAAACTGTTAGGTGTGGAAAATCTTACGTGCCTAATCCCCTACCCTTCCACTTCTATGGGAAACTTAGACTCGACCTTTTGGCACAGGCTCACTTATGAAACTTTCACTTCATGAACAATCTTGTAAATATTTTAATGAACACATTAAAACTCTTCAAAAACTGAAAATCAAAACTAGAAATACAAATAAACTCGAAATAAATAAAAAAGATTACGGCTTTTTTTTTAACAGAAATAAGAATACATTACACATGATACCAAGTCAGCCGCCATTACACACAATACAAAATCGGCGGCCGTGATGTATATTATGTTTACTTGCCGGAGTGATGATTAAAATAAAGATACTGTTAATTCTTACTACCCAACTGGTTTTAATTGTCTACAACTATGCAAAGAACCCCAATTTATTGCATACGATCCTTAAGTTAGATATTTTGTTGGGTTTCATGAAAAATAAATAATGTCAACAGTTAGACACCGATAAAACTGTTTATTTATGCCTACCGGCCTACGTATTGTATATAAATTGTTTGTTTAAAATCGATTCAGGTAATCTGATCACTTAGTAAGCGCTATCAAGTTTTAAGACTCAAATAACAACTTGCTAATTCATGTGTTTTTAAATTGATTTTAACTACGAGTTTATTATTTTTTAAATATGTTATTGAAGTAATTGTAAAAATATTCAAACATAGTCGTGCCTAATAAAATGGGAATGAACATATTGGAGTCGAAAATATGTTCGTGTTTTAAATATGTTCGTATTCTCAGAAATCGATATATCGCAAAAATCGAATATATTTCTTGTTTTCTATGTGAAGATAGATAATGGATATATAAGAAAATAATAATAATAACACATACTTATACATTATCAAGTTCACATTTCCAATGTATTTTTAATTAATTTTAATTTAATTTTAGCACCGCGTCTTACTACCCGTTCGGGTTATACGCTTAAGTACTAATTACACTAATGGATTAGGAATTGGGAAGGTTGAATATAGGGGAAGTGAACCCGCATTTGCGTGGAGGGAGAGTGGAAAACCATTTAGGAAAAACCACCCCCAGTTCACCCGACCGAGATTCGAACCTCGATCTCCCCGTCCTTGGTGGTCTGACTCAACACGACTGGCGCGTTAGCCAACTACGCCACCGAGGCGGGTTGTATTTTTAATTGCTAAGCATGTTGTTTCAATCTTTATTCAAAATATTGGTTTGTATTTTTATTTTTTATTTCTTATCAAAATAAATCATAATCCTTCAATGATGATTAAAGTTGATTAAAGGATAACTAGGCCTAATCTGTTTATTACACATGCTTTCTTAGAAATTCAACTCATTTTAACAACACTTTTAAAAATAACTAAAAGACACTCAAATTTTGATTGATTTGATTTCTGAACAATAATATGAGTCTAGGTTGTTTAATTTGGCTGGATTTTAACCTGTATTTTGTGAGGGGTGGCTGGGGTTGATTAAAATTGAAAGCATGATAGAAATAAATCTCAATTTACAGTTTAAGCCTATATTGTGTAATGTAGGTATATTTGTAAATCATTAAAATTTCTAACAATTTGCTAGGATTTGGATTTGAGATTAAAATGTAGATTCAGATTCGAGAAATAGTGGATTCGACCCATCTCTAATAAAAATATGTAAAATGAAAATCAAATATAATAACGTTAATAATATAGTGATTCTTAGACATTGCTATTTTATGAGCATCTAAATGTTGAGGAATATAATATGTATTTATTTAACTAGAAATCCCAGATCTACTCATCATTATCCAACCTCCTTAACTATTCATCATTTGGACAAAATACTAAGTACTATGTTTTCGAATAGCCTAAATTTCTTCTCGTCATATAAGGTAAGAGACCATGTTTCACACGCATGAAGAACAAACGGTAAAACTATTGTTTTGTATATTCTTAGTTTTACATTCCTTGACAATAGGCAAGATTTTAATAATATTCATTATAATTGTAGTAAGGAGATATAATATTATAATAATCAAGGAAGAAACGGATTATAATAGGAAGTGACTTGATATTTAAGGAAATAAATTAAATTTAAATATATCAAAATCTTAACAGTTATAAAATGAATTATAATTTTAATACAAAATATTAGTTATAATAGAGAACAATAAAAGTTGACAAGTCTAATTTTCTAAAAGCTAGTAATATTGGGAATAACATAAGATTTGAATTAAATCAGTTATGCTTAAATTGGTATTAGATTATCTTTAGTGATTTGTTTTAGTTCAAATCTTATTTTATTCCCAATATTACTAGCTTTTAGAAAATTAGACTTGTCAACTTTCATTGTTCTCTATTATAACTAATATTTTGTCTTAAAATTATAATTCATTTTATAACAGTTGAGGTTTTGATATATTTAAATTGTTTAGTTTATTTCATAACAATTTAACACAATTTTTTGACGTAAGCTTATTTCCTTATATCAAGTCACTTCTTACTATAATATCTGTTTCTTCCTTGATTATTATAGTAGGCAATATGTTAAAAACTTACTGACCGAGTAGTATCATGCATTTCCTAAATAAGTACAAGCGCACATATTTATAATATATTTAAGTATCACAAAAGTATTAAAGGTTAATTATATATCCATTGTATTTAAAACTTAATATTTTAAGTTTCCTTTACTTGGGCCCACGTATAAATTTAACAAATTTAAATTAAATTTCAACTGCAAATATTGCATGGTAATTTTTTAAGATAAGATTTGCAAATTTAATTATAAATATTTCATTTTTGTTCTTGTCCCAAAAGAATTAAAATAAAACTCTCATTCATGATATTGTCTCGATGTATGAGTCTAGTTCTCAATTTCACTGTTGCTGCAACTGCCATAAGAGAAAAGTGTTGGAAAAACTGTAACTTGAAAACAAATTCAGAAAAATTACCATTGCAGTATTTTTTTGAGAAAGCAAAGCCAAAACCTTTTGTTTGATACAATGTTTGATATTATAACAACTCAGTAATGTTTGCCTGACTATAAATGGAGTTCTGGTTATAAACAATGGTGTATCAAGTACTAATTCATAATGCTCATTAGTATTAATCAATTAATTAGTATTACCTGTTAAATTTGACTAATAATTCTCTTGAATTGCCCTCATCATGAACAACTGTTTCCAGCCTGTGGCCGGGTCAGTTTAGTAAAATGACTGTAAGCCCTATAAGCTTGTAAAGTGAAACTAAAACTAGGCTTGTCTTATCACCTTGTTCTTCTCCTTGAGGGTCCCTGTAGAACCACATATCTTCCGAAGCACTAATGTTGGGTGGATGATGGAGGGGCACAGCCTGGCGAGACGGAACCACTTTCTCCTCCTCGTCCATCAACTTTGCCACCAGGTCACCCATCCGCTCCAAGTCATCATCAGACTTCTGAGTGTTTAGATTTCTGGTTGATAACCCAGTGTAATGGCTCGGCCCCTTATCTTGTTTCTGAACCCTCGATACTACCACTGGTTTTGTCACTTCAACTTGCGATGACACAATAACTGAGCTATTGTTCTCACTCGAGGCACTCTCCACAATATTAGATTTCACAGGGGAACTTTTTGTGAGGTTTGAGTAGGGTGCCGAGACAACGTGTCTACCCGTCTCAAAACCAGTGTCTTTACTATCCTTACTATCAGATAGTGGGGCTGAAGGAATACTGTGTGATGGGGGCAACTGTTTTTGAATATTCGAACTTGGGGAGTTTGAAGCAGGAAATTTTTGTCCAGATGAGGGATTAGCTACCGGAGCGACATTTGTGGCACTTTCCGTCAATCTCTCTGAACCCTGAAGCTGCACATGCATAACAACTTCACCACCTTTTTGGGGGTCAAAACTTATATCACGAACTGCTGGTGTAGAACCAAGTGATTTCCTAGCTGTTATGGACTGGGGCCGCCTCTGATTGTTGGTGCCACCCGAACCTTCGGAAAACTTTCTAGTGCGTGGTTCCTTTGAGTGTCCATCACCTCCACTCATGCCACCAACCTGATAATTGAAGTCATATTTGTAATGAAGGAACAGTTTTGCTTACAAATCAAAGAAATAGTTAAATATGATTAAATGACTATAAGTAAATTAATATTTAACATGGGAAAACACAATTTAAAAACAGGAGTGAGGGAAAGAAAGTATTTATAGTTTGTGATACCATTTTTTTTAGATTTTTAGAAGAATTGTCTTTAAGAATCAAAGTGATTGGAAATAAACAGTATGAAAAGTAAATGACTAGTTTAAAAATAAGAAAATACACCCTAAAACTCATGTTTCTTTTAGGAAAAAGTTAAATTTTAGTAGGGGTCTGAGAGCTTGGGTTTTTTCATTCGAGTCTAACTTGAGTAGAGTATTTCCAAAAGCTCTGAGTTCGAGTCGAGTTCGAATATATTCATAATTTTAAAATGTTGAGAGTATATATTCGTTTATTTTAAATGTAAATAGGTATCACATCTTTAAAATTTCAGATTTAAAAATTATACCAAAACACATCTTCTTAAAATATGAGTGACACTCATTTTTATCAATATAAATACTTTAAGAAAAAAAGTTAATAAATAGAAATATTGGTTTTTAAATTAGAAATAACACTTAACAAAAACACATTTTAAAAATAAGAACAATGATCAAAAAAATACATAGGGCTCAAAAGAAAAAAATTTTAAGATGGTTTCAACACTCATGTCTTTAAGGACATTTATTAAAATTTCACTAAAAATTATAAAAAAGGTAATAAAATGAGTAATTGTATGATGGCTTGGAAATGTACAATAATATAGTGTAGAAACACTGCACAATAATGTAAGGTAAGTGATAGTGAAGGAAGTCGACCTTAAATGATAGGTTAGGTTAGGCCTAGATATAAATAAACACACCTCTCTTCATTGCTTCAAACACTTTTACACTACACTTACCATTTCTTCAAAACTTCCACAGTAGAACATTGTTTTGAATTTTCATAAATATTATTTTTTCAATGCTGTCTCTTCATACGAAAAGTAAATATTTTCAAAAATTCAAAACAATGTGCAACTGTGGAAGTTTGAAGACGTGGGAAGTGTAAAAGTGTAAGAAGAAATAGAGAAATGTGTTTGTTTATATCTAGGTCTAACCTAACGATCCTTTCAGGTTGGCTTCCTTCACTATCACTTTACATTAGTGTAGTGTTTCTACACTGTCTTAATAAAAAGTTAATACAATTGACATTTTAATTAGCTAATATTTTCCCAAAATATGCTTCAGTAACTTAATTTACCCTATAAGAAAATGTATAAATCATAAGCAGTTAGAAATTTGAAGTGTTTCATATTTTGTTTATTATTCCTTAACGTAATCGTGCATGATCACATCTACTGTTCCATTTCCATTCTTTTATGCGCAGTTGCACATGCACATTGTACGAGTTCTCGCTAGACATTATCTTACTGAGACATTTATTTTAATTCAATTTTTAATACTTAAAAAAGTTGATGCTCATACTTAAAAATTAAAAATTATATGACTAAAATAATATTTCCAGCAAACAATATGAAATAGTAAATGCTTTTAACATAAATGTGATAAGTTTGGTAAAATATATATTGCAATAAATAAGATCAACATTGATTTTAAAAAGGTTAACCAACATAATTCTATAACCAAATAGTAAGTAAATTCGTGATAGTTTTGTAGCCAAACGTATTAATTAATACGAGTTTTAAATACCTTAAGTTTGAAAACCTTTAATATAATGATATACTCTTGATATTACATTTATAATTTAACATAAATTATTATTTTAGAAAGGGACCAGGTAAGAATAGTAAAAAGAAACATTCAATTATTTAGTATTCTACTTAGCTATTTTTATTTTCATTGCTCTGTCATGGCAATACAAGTAAACAACTTTAATCAAGTATAATTCAAAATGGACGACAATATTTAATAAATTTACCGGTCGAAAGTGGTTTTAAAGCTCTATTATGTTATTAATGTGAAAATTGATATTGATTTTTAACAATTTGTTAAGTAACCGAATGATTTAAAAGTGGAAATGGCGATATTATCTCAATTAAATAGCGTATGTTTACTATTGCATCAAGTGAAAGCTTGAAAATGGCAAGTTTACAAAATTTCGATCTCGAGCTCAAGCTCAAAGGACGAGCTTAGCTCGAAGCTCAAAATCTGAGTACTCGTAGAGCCCTAAATTCTAGTTTTTTGTTTCTCTAGTCCAAAAAATTCACTTAAGAATGGGAGCATGTTTCAATTCAGAGAATGTCTGTTCTAGGTTAGTTGGTTCTTAGTTATAAAATTTACAAAACATTCTTAAGATATATCTTCAAGGGAAACCTCATTTTACTTTTTGTGCCACATTTTGACGGAAGAAAGTACACCAAATAGGGATAGAAATACCTAAAAGGGAACAAACTCAATTTGGCTTTTACAGTGAAAAGAACACAGTTCAAAGTTTACATTTATTTTTTGTTAGTTGTCCAACCCATCTACTAAAGTCACTTGGATTTATTTTGTTGCTCGATTGTTTGTAATATTTCATTTTAATCGGATGTATCAAGCATGCAATTCCTTTACTTCAGGTATCTTCATATGAATATTAATTTGTGGTGTATATATCTGCTTAGAATGGCAATAAATGGCAATATCATAAATTGATTATTTTAGCTCTTAATAATTTTAATAGTTAAGCTTCAAATTTATGTAAATAAAAGAAAAATGGTGACAAACGACTGTATTAAATTTATTTAAACAAAGGAAAAATTGTGACAAACAGTTGTATTAAATTTTCCTTTGCTTACATGAATTTAATACATCTGTTTGGCACCATTTTTACTGTTTGCATTGATTTAATAGCTGTTTGGTGCCATTTTTACTGTTTGCATGGATTTAATAGCTGTTTGGTGCCATTTTTACTGTTTGCATGGATTTAATAGCTGTTTGGTACAATATTTCCTTTATTTACATGAATTTAATATAGATTAAACATTGGAAAGAGGACAGAAGGACATGGCCTACATACCAGAAAACTGTAGGCCGTAAAGTTGACAATTAAAAACACAACAAAACACATGATTATTATATTTTCAGGGTACATCAGCCCCCTTCTTAAGCAGAAGAGGATAAAAGAGTTGGTGTTTTACTCTCTTCTGCTGAAAGAGGGGACTGATATACCCCAACAATTTCATAATTATGTGTTGTTTTTCTAATTGTAAACTTTGAGGCCTACAGTTTTTTGGCAAGTATGTTAGCCTTTCCCTTCCATCCGCATTTTCAATGTTTCACTTAAAATAGGTAATTGGCACCATTTTTTCCTTTGTTTATATAATTTAATCCAACCATTTGGAGCCATTATTCCTTTGTTTGCATACATTTAATACAGCCGTTTTGCAACATTTTTCTTTCATTGGTTAAGCTTTGTAATAATCAAAGCTGGAATTTTTTTTCAAAGCGTAGTTAAAATGATATTTGTTTTGAAGCTTCACCACACCCCTATTAGTGACTAAGAAAGTGTATGTATACCTCATCATCATCAGAATAGCCTCCCCCATGGAATGCTCCCGTAGCATCGAAACTACCCCCGCTCTCACTAGGATTCTCCACAGCCCTAGAAAGTACACCAAAATTAACATCGACCCACGTAGCTGTAGAAACACAAGTATCAACTTAGTTAACACAACAAAGAGAAAAGGGTAAATACTAAATACTTAGTAGGGACATGCATTGCATAAAAATGTTAGAATGATTTTTGGTTGTATATCGTATATGTTTGATTGAATAATTTACTGACTTTTTTAACCATCAAATATAAGGTTGTTTGGATTAGAGCACGAGGCTAAAGATTGATTCACACGCTCGCCGAACAATACAAAGCAGAATCTGCGCAGTAATTCACACATTTTAAGTTGACCCATGATGATTTGCAATGCTTTAAAACAGCTGATTATCATCATATTTTCTAGTGGATAAACATATTTTAGATCAATGTCCTGATGGTTGTTTAAAAATTATAATGCTGTGTTGTGGCACAATCCAATACATCAATAAACACACTTTACACTAACGAGTTATTTCAAATCTCTTCACAACGGCCAACAAAGCTGTCTGTAGAGAGCATGCATTGAAAAATGTGCAGACGCACTAATTTAAGATGGTTGGTTCTGAGATTTGATGGGTTCTTCTGTGTCTAACATCTCAAGCAGAGAGGTCAAAATAGAGAATAGTTGAACTTCAGCAGAACAGCTCGCAACGATTAAGCGGAAATCTTGCGATTGGCTTAAAGCGGGTCATGTGACCACATTTCAGTTCTGCCCTAGTTTTTTGGTGAACGCGTGAATCCACAGTAAATCATGGTTTAAATTAGGAAGGATAGCTAGCACACTTACCTTAGTCATAATGGAGCATAGATTATTAAAATAAAACATACCAAAAAAACCTATTTAGGGAGAAGCTTTCACTCCCAAATAGTTTCTTCAGGTTAAGAGAGTATATTAAGTTTAGTAACCATATAGTTAAGGAAATTACACTTGGATACAGGACCCGTCGTCGAACCCTTTTAATTTATGTTCTTTAGAGCTGCTCTACCGACTGAAATATCTAGGCATGTGACCATTATTTAAGACAAGTCCTTCTCCCCTCTATGGTTTGCTTACCTGAAATAATGAGTAAGGAATAACACTGGAACAACCAAGCCTCGGTGGCTCTATAGTTAAGAGGATTGGAGAAAAGACTAATTTCACGTTTGGTTCTAAGCCTTCAGGCTTTGAAATAAATTGATACTAAGAGTAACAAAGCTTTGATTGGAACGAATATCTCTTCTGACCAACATGGGGGTTAAATACTGGTAAAAGAAACAAACAAATTGGCTTTTCATTCCAACTCAAATCAAATGCTAGTTGTTATTTTAAGATGCCTCATTTTCACATATGGATAAAAGTACAAATTTTTGTCTTACATCCATGTAGTAACATTTATTTTCAACTTTAGATTTAACTCTAGGTATTTATATTTGTAAAAATAAACTGTTGCCTACAATAAGATCCCCTATGGCAAAATAAATAAATATACAAAATTTGTGCTGGTACTTTATGACCACTTTATATCAAATTCTATCAATCATTTTGGCAACATGATAGGGCAGTATAATTAACCTAACTGCAACAAGCATTCATTGCTACTTCAAGCTACTTAGTAAGTGTATTTGTGTTTTTTTTTCAAAACAAGATATGAAAGAAAAGACTGAATCATTTATTTTAAATGGTTTAGTTAGGAACGTATTCAATTAAGAGCAGGCTTTCTCTTTTAATTTCTAACAAGTGAAAAAAATACATAAAAGAATATATTGAATATTACCATTCAGGCAAATGATCTTCATCAAAAGGCCTCTTATGTGGATGGTGGCCGTCGTCCCATCCCCTGTTTCGCTCCCAAACTGTTGGTTGACTACTCCGAATCCCTCTCTCACCTTCAACACCGCCCTCTTTGTCTCCTTCACGCCAACTTCCACTGTTGCGATCTGCAAACATCACAAAAATGCTTATTCAAAATTAATTTTGGTTATTTAGCAATACCAGTTTAATGATTAGTCAGAATTAGGAAGGAAGAAACGTTTCAAAGTTTGTTAATAAATTAAATAACTCACTCCACTTGTCAGAGCGGCCTCCTGTTGCTGTCCTCCAGCCCTCCTCATCTTCCCCTGGCCTGTGGCGCCGCCAGTTCTCATTGAGGAAGCTCCGACCCCCAGCCCCAAACTCTTTGCGAGGACTGTGAGCCCCGTTCCAGTCCACCGGGTCTGTACCATTACGGTCCACCCAGCCCCGCTCACCAACTATGGCACTCTGTTCAACATCGGGCATTACGTTTCACTAAAGACTAGTCTAACAGTGAGTTTTAGATGAAAGTGGATCAAGTTCAAGATAGTTAATACACTCGAGTAGGACACTAACCTGAGACCTATCAAAGGGCCGTGTACTTCTAATGAAGGTACTCGAGGGGGGTGGAGGGGGCCCCTCGCCCCTGTCCAACCGGGGACCTACCCCATCACCAGGTTCTTCATAGCTAAGGCCCCTCGTATAGTGATATCCGCCTCGACCACGACCTCTTCCCCGGTCTACACTACCACCTCGACTTCCACGAGTACTGCCTGGTATACCCAGCGAGGACTTTCCACTCAGACGAAGGACTGCATCGCTGTTTATTCCTCGGTTCCACATTCGCTGGAAAATTACAAATTAAATACCATTTCAAAAGTATCAATTGTGAGTTGTAAAAAAAAAGGAAAAAACTGTGCCAAATAGTTAAATTTTATAAAAAAAAATGATGTTGCTAAAGTGCAAAACAGAAAATTTGTAGTCCATACGTTTACAATATTTTTGGGGGCCCATCATGCTCCTTCTTCAGCTAAGGATGACCCTCCTCTCTAATAAAACTACTTCAGTGAATTATGTATTTGATATAAACTTTAAGTCCTTCATCTTTCTAGTCTCTTTTCAATGTTCATTCAAATGGTCAATTTGTGAAATCCCTTCCAACAGTGGTGGTGGTGGTGGTGGTGGTGGTAAATAATAATAATAATAATAATAATAATAATAATAATAATAATAATACTTAGCACTGCGTCTTACTACCCGTTTGGGTTATACGCTTAAGTACTAATTACTCTAATGGGTTAGGAATTGGGAAAGTTGAATATAGAGGAAGTAAACCCACATTTGCGTGGAGGGGAAACCGCCCCCAGTTCACCCGATCGAGATTCGAATCTCGATCTTCTTGTCCTCGGCAGTCTAGATCAACATGAAACATGCGTGTTAGCTAACTACGCCAGAGTTAGGTGTAAAGTAGAAGAGCTTCTATCCTGTTTCATTAGTTTGAAGAGTTGTTTCAGACTAGCACTAAAGAGTAAAATATAGCTAAAATGGTAGAACTAGGTCACGTACAGATACTTATTTTGTTATTAGTAAATAAATGTGTTAAAAATAATACTAACAATATGTATTCATTGTCATAGTGTTATATTGTCTTCAGAGGCATACATTTTAAGTGTATTATGTCAGTATACTGTAGAGGAAACATAATTCAAAATCTCAGGGGGGAAGAGCCTGCCCTGGTACCTTCTGCAGGCGCCAATAGTTGTCCACCATATAAGCAACTTATCAATGCTAGAAGAATTGAAATACACATCAGAATATTTTATCATGAGGTTTCTGTGATTGAACTTAGTTATTGTTGACCTTAATAAACCTCATGATCAAATATTCTGATATGTATTTTAATATATATATTTAAGCACAGCATCTTACTACCAGTTGGGGTTATACACTTATGGTGTGTATAACCCGAACAGGTAGTAAGACGCGGTGCTAATAATAATATACACTTATGTACTAATTACACTAACAGTTTTTGGGACTAGGAAGGTTATAGTTAAGGAAGTGTACCCACATTTGTGTGCAGGAAGAGTGGAAAACTCTTTTTGAAAAACCACCCTCAGTATTCCCGGCCGAGATTCGAACCTCAATCTCCCGTCATCAGCAGTCTAGCCTACTACAAGAGTAGCGTATTAGACCATACTGCCACCGAAGCAGGTTATTATTTGTTAACTAGACTGTTCTACTACTTTGACAATGTATTTTTATCCATCCCTCCAAGTAAGGGTAGAGCAAACATAATATATCTTACCGTTTCCTCTTCGTTCATCTGGATGAGAGCTAACGGAACCTGTGCCTTCTCAACATACAAGGCAGGTATACTCTTGAGGGGGTCAGGAGCTGGTTTTAAATTACCCGAGAGAGCAAGCATCTCCTCCCGACCATATCGATGCTCCGCCAGTTGGTAGCGTGGAGTGGTTGCCACAACACCTGGTGGCTGCGAGCAACCATCGTGGGACAAGTTACGCAGCCTGAAAACAAATATATTCATTCAACTCTCAATGGATACAACACTTATTGTAATGGTATTTTTCAAGTGATAAACATTTCCTAAGATATCCCGAGTTTAATGGACTAATAATTGCTTTTATTCTGTCGCATATATTTTCACTCAATTTCTGTGACCAGAGGTCTAACATAAACTTTCTGGGAACAATTAAAGGTAACACGTCACTGCTCAGCACTGATGTACTAGCTCTCGGAGAGTGCAAAGTAAGTTATGAGTTTTCTATGTATTATCTAGTTTCTAAGTTATCTTAATACTATTTTTGGCACATAAGCCTAAATAGATGATTGGTTAGACCTTAAGCAAGGTGTTTTCTTTTAAAGTGAAGTGAAAATTAAACTGAAATGAATTAGATCAACATTCTATTAAATTTTAAAGTTTTATCCCTTAAATGGTAGTATTTTTTGTGGCTTTGTATTATCTAAGATTCAGATGCTAGCTACTTGTAAAATACTTTTTGAATTATAAGTAAGCATGTGTAAAAAAAATATTTTTACAAAAAGTTCAATAATGATAATAAAAACTTGCCACTGAAAAGTTCCCATAATAATCTCCAGTGGTTTACCATCTTTTCTTTACAAATAAATACTACTAGCTTGCTTCTTCCTTGTTTGACATTACTCCATGCCATATTCCACACTTACCTACCCTGTTCGATTTATGTGACATAACTTAGAGATAAATGTGGCATGGAGAGAGCATTACATGTCTTGAGTCGTTCATTATTTTATTGTTAAATGTTGCTATAAAAAACATAATTTAAAATACTAGTTTAAGGAGATGAATAAAAATTATCAATAAATACTAACCACTCAGGTCCAAACTTCATTGACTCAGTCATCTTGTCGATAAATTCTCTGGAAAAGAATAAAAAATAATAATTGACATTTGTTTTGGAGCAAGCTACAGTTGTAAGTAGCAAAACATGTTTTTTAAGTATTTTTTGTCTATTAGTTTAATTAAGTTATTAGAAACTAATCAATGGAATAATAATTTTAATAATGAAAAATCCATTAATAAAATTTATGAAAAGAAATTCATATGAGAATTACATGTAAGGAAATCAGTAAAAAAAAAAGCTGCTCAGTAATCTACTGATTATCTATAAATGGTTAACTACTCTAGCTTGGTGGCAAACTTTTTTCCAAAACCTAGCTTATGTCTAACCTTACAACTTCCTCCTTAATCACCAAACTTTCAAATTACTAGATAAAAAGGTAATGGTTGTTTGACTTCTTTTTTTTTATTTGATTTTTTTACCTGAATGTTCCTTTTTTTCTTTGAAAGTGAATATTATTTTATTTTTATCATTTTATATTTTCACACTACACTCCCTTTTTCAGAACGGTGCATGGCATTTTGGCAAAAATCAATATTAACGGTAATCAAAATATATCTAGTCATAGTATGTTGAGCAGTGTAAATATCTGGAAGGATTCCTGCATCTGATAAGTCTCATAAGAGCAGACAGGGAATGGGAATGGAACCTATACCTATAAACTTACAAGCTCTCACATTGAAATGTCACCTAAAATATAATGTTACATGGTATACTCATGCTCTATAGTTTTGATGGTTAAACCAAGTTTTGGAAGGCCTATCAGTGCTGTGACTCATCACTCATACCAGACCATTGCATTAGTGAGCTATCTGAAGATGTGATTCTTACCCGTACTTGCAAAAGCTGTCATACAATACAATTCTGGTGCAGCACCAAAAAATTGTTTCTTGTTCGTCCTTTTGTAAATGTTAAACGTATTGTGACCAGTGTTCCCCCCAGGGACTTTTTGGTGGGCGGCGCGCTGCCCGGCTGATTTCAATGACCGCCCGGCTAAAATTTTAGCAATTTGCTTAGTATCAATATTGTACTGCTCTGTAAATATTAAACCACAAGTTACGTGTAATTGGTAAGCATATGAAAGACCTGGTTGTGTTTCCCTCTCTTCTTTTCGTTTTCGCCGGCTGAGGTAGTGGTCAAAATGCTAGTCTAGACCAAAACTTATTTCTTAACTTGATAGCAAGGGTTTTATTTGAGGGCGCAGTTAAAAGTGTTTTAAATGATAGTGTAGAATGGACATAACTTCTTTTCTCTCATTCTCATTTGTTTGTTCTTTAGAATTTAGATGAATCATCAGAGCTCTTCTCACTTTTCCGTTCATAGTGTGTTTTGTGTTGTGACAGCCAATTATAATTTACCTACACATGTTTAACATTACGATTGTAAGTAATAGTAATTACTAGTAAATGATAGCTTCCAAGCAATAGAGACATGTAGCAGACAAACAAGGAGAGTTGGGTTGGCAGGGGAGGGGGATGAGGGGTAGTGGGGAAGGAAGGGGTAGTAGACTACCGTTAGCGTAACGGCAAGCTGAGCAAGCTAGTGCATGACATTAAATTTTGTAAAAAATTAAACACACAGTTTGTCTGGGTCTCAATAAAGGTGCATAAATATAATAATCTCAATAAAATAACATAAAAACCTACAATGTGTAAGAAGTTAAAGCAGAAAACACTAAGTTTCTTTAAGAAAAATCAAAGTAGGCAGTTGCATCAAATATGTTTAGAGCACAGTCTTACAATAATGCTTACATTTTCAACATCTGAACTCAAAGAATCTTTTTCCAAATTTAGCAATACTAGCTACCATTGGACTAGCAATACCTGTAGGTACAGATTTTTTGTATTTATTTATTTAACACTGCGCCTTACTACTCGTTCGGGATATATGCTTAAGTACTAATTACGCTAATGGATTAGGAATAGGGAAGGTTGAATTTAGAGGAAGTGAACCCACATTTCCGTGGAGTTAGAGTGGAAAACTACTTAGGAAAAACTACCCCCAGTTCACCCGACCGAGATTCAAACCTCGATCTTCCTGTCCTCGGTAGTCTAGCTTAACAGTCTAGCCAACTATGCCACCGAGGCGGGTTGTAAGCACAGATGAATGTGAAAGAGGATTTTCTGCTCTAAAATGAATTAAAACCTGTATAAGGAATTGCATGAAGCAGAGCAAACTAAATAATCTGATGCTGATTTTGCTAGAGATCCAACACCTTAGCTCAGTCGGTTGAGTGTCTGCCTATTGAACTAAGGGTCCCGGGTTCTATTCCCGGCATGGCCAAAAATTGTATCATTAGTGAAATATAGGTTTGCCCTTTCACAGTGATAAATCAATAGCCGGGGACTGGATGCTGTGCTTGTCTTAATCTTAAGTTAGATTATAAGGCATATTAAGCTACAACAGGCCTAGCCAGCCGGTAGTGGAAAATGTTACTCCACTTTTTAAATACAAAGTAACTTTATTGATAAATCTAATTCTTTTATTAATGTGTATTGAAGTTTTTGTAACTAAAATATAATAAAATAATGCAAGGTGTTACACTGCCTCCGCCCGGCTACTGGGGAGAGCCCTGGTGACATTCAGGAATATGTAGGCCTATTATAAATAAGTATTAACACTCTGTATGCATATATAACCTGAACAGTTACCGAGATAAGGCTTTAGAAAAAACATGGTAAAGTTTGTGATTATCTTTTATCGTAATTTAATGCATCGTAATGCATTGTAATCTTTACCAACCATGATTTTTTTTTCTCCTTAAATGTTTACAGGGTAAGGTCCCAAAGTAACAATAGTCCTAATTTCATAAGGAAAACAAAAAACAAGTTATATTTTGTTTAGGTATACTGACAAGAAGACAATTTTTAAAAAATTCAATAAGTTAGCCATTTGCACATGTCTGCCAAAAACAAAATGGTGTTTTATAAAATTTATGTCCAGAATGTCAGATGTCTACCCAAGATTTTACCCTTTCTTTAGGTATGCCTTAAGAGAATCTAAATAGAAAACTCGTCCACCTCAAAATTTGTACAGGTTTTATGGTCAGGGTGTGTATTATAACACCATCACCTAATTTAATCGCGGCATGGAAAGAGCCTCCCCTGGGCAACGATATAAAGGTGCTGGCTAATTTTTTCGCAAAACTGGGCTACAAGTGATGTAGCCCAGAAATGCATACGTTAAGCTCAATTTTTTATTAGACTAATATTTAAATATGACTTTTTCTTATGTAGACCTAAATAGTGTTAATATTGTACAGCCATATTGTTGATACAAATCAATTAATGACAAAATAATAAGTATGAACATAGCCTAAAAATATTAACACAACCCTCTATCTACCCGTGCTTAAAACTTTGATGCATATTTTAGCTATGTTACTGGTAGTTAATATCATGGGATTTCAGATGAGACTCAAACATACACCAATGACTTTTTCACAAAATTAAATATTAAATGTATTGTATTAGAGAAGACAAAATATAGAAGGATTTTAACAATTCAGTAAAGAACATTTGAACTTAAAAAACTACAACTTAGCCTAGTAAAATAATGGTTTTTCAACAACTAGGGTTAAATGTGATATCAAATATATTTGAAAAATAATATCCGAACACAAAATTGAGGATGAAGCCCAAGAACCATATTTTTTAGACCAATTTTTAAAAAAATACTAAATTTTCAGTACACAAATATTATTGAAAAATCTCTAAAATTGTATGACCAGTGCTTTATTTGTATTATAAACAGAGCAACTTGAGATCTGACAACACCAGAACCATAATAATTCAAACACATTATAAATCAGCAAATGAATATTCTCAAAAAGAGTCCCCGTGAAAAGGAATTCATCACAGTGACAGGTGAGAGAATGACTGAGCTCTAGTTATGAATCCTTATTATTAGCACCGCTTTTTACTGGCCGTTTGGGTTGAAAGGATACGTATTAATTACGCTAAAGTGTTAGGGATGAAGAAGGTTGAATTTAAATGAAATTAACCTGCATTTGCATGGAGGGAGAGTGGAAAACAATTTACAAAAAACCACCCTTGGTACACCCGACTGAGATTAAAATTCCAATCTCCCCATCATTAGCAAGCCAGTCTATTGAAAGCGTGATGCCTTAGATCATGCAGCCATCAAAACGAGTGAATCTTTATTAATGAGCAATAATCCTCTTCAGCGACCGAACTTCACTCTCTTTTGCAACAGACAAATTTATTGTAAGTGTTTAACTATACTTTTCTTATCTAATCGAAAACAATCAAGTGCACATCCAGTATTTAACGCCTAGCAAGATCATGCACGGCTTCATTCAAACTAAATTAAAAACCTGTTAAAGATCAATACAGACACGCCCTCCAGAAGTCAAATATTAAAATAAAGTATTGTATTTCTTAGATTCTAAGAAACACTTTTTTTCTCCATTTAATTGCCTGTAAAGATGGGGTGTGTGTAGACCAATGCTTTCGATGGCTCAAAAGACTATATATTATGGGATTGTAAAGCTGAAGACAGCTGAGAAAAATTATACTTTGAATGTGAGGTAGACTCTGAAATTGATTCAGATGCAGATATTGAGGGATCAAAAGGCCTAGCCCTACCTACTAAAAAATAAAATATCTAGGTCTATTGTTATTTTTTATTTATTTATTTGTTAGTCTTACTACCCATTCTGGTTGTATGCCTTACTATTGTTATTAGTAAAGTGAATTCTGTAGTAAAAATATTTCTTAGATAAGTTATAGGGTAGCCTACTCTTGCATTTTATTTTTATTTATTTTATTAAAATCAAAGCCTTTTTACTGTTGGTGAACTGAAAAATGTTGGTGTCTTATAATTGAAAGTGTCTTAGAATCTAAAAATACAGTGTAATATATATTTTAAGTTTAAATAATGTACATTCACTAAAAAATTAGAATTAAACTCAATATTTACAAAATAAAGGATTTTACTTTCATAGTATAAGATGAAAGATGAAATATTGTAAGGGATCATGAGTCGCACCAAGTGTTCCTCGAGTATGTTTACACCTGGACTTGGGTTTTGGCGAGTTCTTTGAGTTTTGTAAATATTTTGGGAACAGTGAGCGCCGAGGCTGGGATTCTTTTTTTTTTTTCTATGTCATATTTAATGATAGATTTGATATTTTTAACCATCTATGAACACAAAAAAGCAAATTTCCAATACTTGCAAAATTAATAGATTGTAAAATAATTTTTATCATTTAAAAAATTTAAGAAAAAACACCTAATTCATAGATTTAAGCATTAATAACCCTGCCTAGATATAGGATGTAAATATTCAAAAGAATATCAAAACAATGCACAGTAAGTATTTTGATACGAGATAGTTAACATTTTTATTATTATTTAAACTATCCCAAACAAACAAAACCTAACCTTGTATGCGTCAAAACATATTTTTCATTAAACTCAGGGATCCTTAAATATGTTGCACTACATTTGGTATTCACGAATACTCTCACAGATCCCATTCACAGTATTTTTAAACATGGCTCTAGATAGATTCCGGCCACCTACCAGTATCTTGATCCTTCAATTAGCCTACTTCTCATCAAATATTTTTAAAACAATATTTCAAGAAACAAAATATTTTTTTCATGCATGAAAGGTGATCTAGGTTATGCATTGTTGGTAGAGTTTTAGTTATAAACATTATCAATATTGTGTGCAAAAAAAATATCATCGTGCGCCAAAATATCTCCGTGAAGCAATAATTGTAATAGCTTTTCCAGTTTATACATATTGAAATGTGTGGCAGTCTACTTCTGGTTGTTTTAGTAGAAGATAAACTAAGTGTTTTTGATCAAAATAATAAAACAATACTAATTCACTTACAAGAATCAGGCCTAAGCTTGTCATATTATAAAAAAGGAAAATGTTATACTTGTAAACAGTTATTGTGTATTAATAAATAAGTTAAATCACCATTAGGATTTTGAAGACAGCTTTAATCAAGTGACTTTCCTTTAATTTTTCTTATAATTGTATAGAATGATTTCACAGTAGCCTAGGTGACCTGGCGGTCTAGGGGTAAGGTGTCAGACTTCTGTGCTGGGGGTCTGGGGTTCAATCCTCGGTCCCGACACAGATTTATCTGATTGCTATGTCCTTCCTTCACCTCTGACAAGATGTGTATTAATCACAACTTGTAAATGTGTGGAATGCCAGGCCTCCACCGTGGTTCGGATTCCACGTTAAACTGTAGGTCCTCCATTTCATCTCACATCACCCTACCATTACACAATAGTGTAAGTGCATACAACCCTAACGGTAATAGGACATGATGATGATGATGATGATAATGATAATAATACAGTAGCCTACAGTAATGATTGTGTTATCATTGGAAATTTGCTTTAATATTGTGTGGGGATTCTGAAAAATATAAAAATGTATCATTATAATATGATATAGAAAAAAATTAAATAATCTAACTTTCAGCGTGCACCATTCCCAAGTTAAAATAATTTAAAAATTGCATAATTGTAGTATTATTCAATGTACCGTTTTCTTGAGAGTATAATGATATTTTTAATGATTTGCTTCCTTAAGTAAAATACAATTTATTATAATGGTAAGGTCCATAGGCATCACTCCCCCTTTGGCTTGCAAATATAGGTTGAACATTGTGGCTTTAATGACATTAGTTGAAGGATTCTTGTGAAGAATAATGATGCAGTTACAAAAAAATAATGGCCTAGTATGCCTTATCTGGCTCATTTTAGGCTTCTTTCTTTGTTTTGGCACAATGTATGGATATTTTATTCCCCTCACTATACAAACTAATGACACCAAGATTCAGAAATTTTTAACCCTTTCATTAGATACTATATCCAAACAAAACTATACAACACATCACCCAAATCACTTTCAAAATGTAAATATTGATGATATCATGTTACTTTCCTTTGACCCCATGCACTGTACAGATGATGTCATTCCATGATGCAATGCATTACCGGAGTGATCTTGCGCTGCACACTACAGTGGCTAGGATGTCATTGTATCAGTTGTACCACACACATTTAATTATTACATTTAATAGTTTATTAATAAATATATAATTTAATTTAATTTATTAACACAAGAAAGGTTAGGTTAAGCTGGGTTAAGAAATTATTATTACTATTACCGTGTCTTACTACCCATTCAGGTTATACGCACTTACGCTAATATGTAATGGTAGGGTGATTGTGAGATGAAATGGAGGACCCACAGTTTATTGTGGGATCTGAACCACGGTGGAGGCCTGGCATTCCACACATTCACAAGTTGTGATTAATACACATCTTGTCAGAGGTGAAGGAAGGTTTGGCAATCAGATAAATCTGTGCCGGGACAGAGGATTGAACCCCAGACCCCCAGCACACAAGTCCGACACTTTACCCCTAGACCACCAGGTCACCTGGTTGGGAAGGTGTCATAATAATGAAAGGTTAGGTTAAAATGAATAGGATGTGTCATAATAATTAATACAAACTAGTTGTGTTATTTCCATGACATGATCAATATTATGTCTAGCTACTTCTATACAGTAATTTAATCGTTATGGATACTTGTGATTCCATACATCAAGTCAAATTGCTTGAAGCTAAATTTACTTCTAAGTAAAGTTTTGTTCATCATAAAGAGGTTTTTACACCTTATTAAAGACGGTGGAAATTCTGTTTGGGTTTTAGATTTAGTGTAATGTGTCCAAATAGTTCTAGAACGGCCAAAAGATACCCTGTCACTTAGGTGAATTTCTTATTTAATTTATAAGTTTTATTATTTTATTGCTTCTTTTTGGTTCAATCGATTTTATGTATTTATGTTTAGAATAATGTAGGCCCACAGATAATATCAATAATTTGGATATTTTAAGAAAGAAATTGAAAAAATGGGACAGATAAAGCATACTATGGCCCAAAAAAAAAGGTTTCACAAGTCACACGAGCCATGCCGGGATCACAATTAACTTAACGTAAAGTTCACTTAAGTTAACTCAACTTAAAGTCTGTTCAGCATAGCAATTGTTATCTGAAAGGCCTTTTTCCCTACCAGAAAGCTACTATATAGTAGGATAGTGGTAGGAAAAAAGACCTTCCAGAGAGTAATTCCTACTGTGAATGGAGTTTATGTGTGATCACGATTCACATAACTTAGCGTAACAACTCAAACCAAACATCTCCATTCTAGAGTATGTGTTTTAATATTTGATTTGTACTATTTGTATTAGTGTATATGATCTGTGAATGTTTACAGTTTTCAACCAATAATTCTTTTACAATCATGATTATGTTAGTTGATTTATATTTTAATAACAAGGATGTTTTTGAAAGCAATACATTATACCATTTTATATAGTAAAACCTTTGTGGTTTAAACTTCTTTACAATATTTGATTAAATTTGTTCTATAGTGATATGATACAAGCGCTTATTTTAATTAAATATCCAATCACTAGAACTAAATCTAAAAAATAGACCTTGTTCTTAAAATCAACAAATGAATTACTAAATAGCCCTGTTGACGTCACTCGCATGATTGGCTGGCTAGATCACGTGATACCCTTCAAGTAATGTTCACTTAAATTAAAACACCTTCCAGGACATCTCTTATGTTCAGTTAACTGCAATTCAACGTTAAGTTGACTGCATCGTGATTGCTTCTATTTAAATACACGAGATCCTTTACGTTAAGTTAACGTTAAGTTGATTGTGATCTCGGCATAAGAAACCTGTAGTAAAGACCTACAGTTTGAGAGGTTAATTTAATTTCACTAATCAGAACCTCAAAGGTGTGTAGAAAATCTTTGCTAGTTAAAAACCAAACATTTTCAAAAGCATAGATGTCGTCGATGAAATGCCAGTTAACTTTAACAATTTGCCAACTATTTGACTAACATATGCCTAATAAAACAAAGGCTGTGAAGTTACGGGAAAGGACCGATGGACATATTGTATTTACTCAATGTGATGTAGTATACACATATTCAGATTACCCTCAATTTAATGGTTTGACAACTAAGGGTTGCGTGTACAACTGCCAGTTCTAGCTACAGCTAAGGGGCCCTACCTACATAGAACCAAATTAGCAAACCTATTAAAGGATTTTCGTTTTTAAATAATGACATGCCTCTCCCCTCAATGCAATGCAAATGATATTTATTCCCTAAGATGTTGGTGTATGTATTATAAAATGCATTGTAATATGTGACAAAACAATAATTCAAATGTATACCTTCAATTCCAAAAACAAACCCACGAAATAGCAAAACACACCAATATGGCCGAAAGATTAAAATGCGCATGCGCGTTATCCCGGTCACGTGACGTAAATAGCCAACGTAACAACCAACAAAATTTATATGACATCATGATGAAACTAAAAAGGTGATATAAGCTAATTTTATCTGGTGGCAATAATTATACCTAATAATAAGGCAAAGCTCATGACAGAAAGAAAGGATGGATTTGTATTCACAAAAACACATGGCGTTAGCTCTCAAGCGAGCTATGCTGGTTGGTTTATGTTTATGCATGGCGAAACTCTAATGGCAAATGGCTTGTAGTGCGCAAGTAGTTGAAATACATGATTTCGAATAATGGGCTTATAATAATTGATAGAAGGTGTACATAGTGAACAATGCAAAACTCTAAAAATGATATAATTTAAACTTTAAAAGTATTATGCAAGGATATTAGAATAGACTATTCTTGTACTAGCCAATGAAAATGCAAGAACTAAACGCAAATTAACAAAGCCAATAAAAATTAGCTTCTAGGAGAATGTCGGAAATACCTTGTGTGTGAATATACTTATTTGTTTTTAAAGAATATTCTTTGTTTTAAAATCAATTACTAAGATTGTATAAGTGTTTGAAAGTGCATAGTGTATAGTGCGGGTACTACAAGAAAAATACCTTTTTTTAATTAAACCTACTGACTAAAATATAACTTGAATTGATTTTATTTTATTCATAGAAATTTGCCTAGACTCTTTGCTGTACTAGATATGATATTTAAAAACAACGTTAATCTTTTGAAACATGAATCTAATATAATTTAAGTGGTACTACCTGCATGTACTAATCAATAAAATTTTATTTCCATTTAGTTCTGATATTATTATTGTCATGATTGTGAAAATACCTTAACTTGCATGGAAGCGTGATAAATAATCGTCAAGGAAGTTACCAGAGAATAACAGTATTTATTTTATTTGACATATTAGAAATAGATGGTACACAATAAATATTATTATTGTTATTTTATTATTATTATTATTATTATTATTATTATTATTATTATTATTATTATTACCATGTCTTACTACCCGTTCGGGTTATACGCACTTACGCTAATGTGAAATGGTAGGGTGATAATGAGATGAAATGGAGGACCTACAGTTTAACGTGGAATTCGAACCAAGGTGGAGGCCTAGCATTCCTCACATTCACAAGTTGTGATTAATACACTTCTTGTCAGAGGTGAAGAAAGGGTTCGGCAATCAGATAAATCTGTGCTGGGACCAAGGATTGAACCTCGTACCCCAGCACAGAAGTCTGACACCTTACCCCTAGACCAGAATAAATATTACAAATGCCGTGGTACCGCCCAAGACGAGCCAAGTCGAAGATTTGTAGTTAAATATAATATATAATAAAAATGACTAGAATTCAATATAAACATATTATTTAGTTAGTATGCTCGTAAAGTTGAGTTTAAAGTGAGAGACAACTATAACTTCTATCAAGGATAGCAAACAACAAGTTACGAATCAAAGGTCTAAATATGAATTAAACTCCATTTAAAATATTTAGTCACCTGGTGACAATCATTTGTGCTATCATAATGTTTTAGAGGAAAAGTAACAACTTCCAAGTATAATAAACCCACCGCCTAGCGGCTAAGGTCTTTTGGAATGTACAATAATTAAAGTCCCAAAAAGACGCAATGTCAGCATCATTTACTAAGCGCCTTACACTCATGCGCTAATAATACGTACCCTAACGTAACTGAAGTTAAGATACATAATAAATGCTATTCTTGGAGGCAGTGGCGCAGGAACGTTTTTATTTGGGGGGGGGGGTAGAAATAGCCCTGTGCTCTTATAGGGGATAACATTTTTGAGATTAAAAAAAGAACAGGAAAATGTAATACAGCTATCCCTCACACTACGCGAGTGATTGGTTCTGATAAATAATCGCGTAACACGAAAACGCAAGTGAAATTATCTTAACATGAGTGATATAGGGATTACTCCAAAGGAAATAAAAACCTAAAACTTGCAAATGAATGCCATTTTTTAAATTTATATAACTAGTACAATGCATTAGGTAGCCTACACCTATTGTCAATCTTCAATCCCTTGAAATTTATAAACAAACACAATTTTTAATCAATGTATCTAGTTAATACGGTACAGGTACACTTAGAGTTAATCTTCAATCGCATGATAAAATAACTGTATTTGGCAAATCTGGACTACACTATCTTGCTATTGACGGTAGGTTCTTGCTCTCTTGAAGGCTCTTGAACGGTAAGCTCTTCTCCTCTTGAAGGTTCTGGGATGGTAAGCTCTTGCTCTTTTAACGGCTCTTGGACGGTAAGCTCTTGCTATCTTGACGGCCCTTGGACGGTAAGCTTTAGTTCTTCGAAAGACCCTTGGACGATATGCTCCTGCTTTATTGAAGGTACTGGGATGGTAAGCTATTGCTCTCTTGACGCTCTGGGACGGTAGGATTTTGCTCTCTTGAAGGCCCTTGGATGGTAGGCTTTAGTTCTTCGAAAGACCCTTGGACGATACGCTCCTGCTTTCTTGAAGGTCCTGGGATGGTAAGCTCTTGCTTGCATGAAGGCCCTAGGATGGTAGGCTCTTGCTTTCTTGAAGGCCCTTAGACGGTACGCTCCTGCTTTCTTAGAGGCCCTGGAATGGTAAGCTTTTGCTGTTGTGAAGGCCCTGGGTGTTCAGACTGACGATTTTCAACTTTTTTGATGAAAAGGTAAGACTCAACTGACGGGCAGCATTTTCCCTCTCTCTATAGAGTTATTTGTAGCAAGCCAAAGAACTCTGGATCTCTCTGGCAACTTTGGTGCTTCTATCCATGTTAGGGTCATTCTCTTCAATTATTCTAATTGCACTGTCAATGTGCTTAAATAAATCAGCAAATTGTTTTGTTGAAAGTTGTTTGATAGGCTCAACAACATAAGGTTCTTCCTCATCATTCTTTATGCCATTCTCCATTTCTAGAAGATCTTCATTGGTTAGTTCTGTTGAGTGGGATTGGAACAATTGATCCAAATTTGCCTTATCTATGTCCCCAAATCCATGCTCTGTCAACAATGTCATGTCTTGAATTGGAAAGCTCGTGGTCAAGATCAAAATCATGAGGATCAGAAACTTCAGGCCAAACATTTTTCCAAACTCCCTCCATAAAGGACTGTTTAACTTCTGCCCATGCATATTCAATGTTGTCAATGTCAATGTCAATGTAGTCATTCCAAACATTAGAATTAATACATACAAAACATATTAAGAGAAGTGTTATCTGATGCAGCTTAACTAAAAATGATGAAACACTGAAAATTAAAGTAGATTTCCATACACTTTTGCCCTATATTTTTACTACCTATAAAACCACTAACCAGTTTTGCAATTTCAATTTTGTTGAGCCTCTCAGGTGATTTAGTCTACATTGCCTCATCGTGGAGCGAAGATAGTTTTTAATGCATCCAAGCATTGAAAAACTTCTTTCTGCAGTAGCTGATGTAGCTGGTATCACTATAAGAGTTTTCAAAATTTCTTCAGTGTATGCACTAAGCACATTTTATTTTTACTATGTTAACATAGTGTGAGCATTGTATCTTGCCTCAATAAGATGTTTACATTATCTAAAAGTTTTACTATATTATTTTGGGGGGGGTAAATATGATACTTTGTACCTCCCTCAATTTTTTAGGGGGGTAAAATTTACCCTCGTACCCCCTAGTTCCTGCGCCACTGCTTGGAGGCATTTTACAATCCGAACAATGTTTAAATACATCATAGTTTAATAGAATAATACTAAATATATATGTGCTCAGCTCAAACAGGAGTTTATAGAAATTAAGTAATAAGCCATAATTCTAAGGAATCAAAGCGGTCCGCTTTCTCAAATCAACCTAATGTAATTCAGAACTCTCTAATATACAAAGCGCTACACTAAAAGTGTAAGAGCTTCGTTCTTGCGCAATCAAATATTAATTTCCAATGCAATAATTTTAATGAGCATATTGCTCATAGTTAAAGTCCTTGATTCCCACATTATTAAATGTAAATTTAGACTATCAAGGAATTATTTACTTACACAAAACCTATTTGGTTTTATCACCTCAACATAGCATAAGCTTGAAACAGTTAAAGTGAAAAGCACATATCTGAACGTTAAAGTGCTCGGTCCCCACCCCACATAACAATATGTAAATTTAAACTATCTAAGTAAAACATCCTCAAAATATTCCCCAAAAAAAATCAACTGCTATTCAGACAGACGGCAAAAGCGCAATTAGACGCAAGCCACCGAGTGGCGAAACAGAAGTTACGTTGCATAGGAGAACGGAAAGTTCCCCCATTAGGAAAAATAATAACCGATACGTGGTTGCAAATTGACCACGCTGATACCAAAAAATACCCATCCCGTAATAGAAATTTAAAATAATAATTTTGAAAGGTTCCCCATAATATAACCGAAAGAGAATTTTGTAGAATATAATTAAGTCAAAGCTTAATTTGCCGTTCTCATCTAGTGTGCCAGTGATACAATGAGTAACCATGTAAAAGAAACATCGCAATATATAGCCGGCACGAATACATGATATGCCCACAGAGCGAGGGAAAAAGGGAAGGGGAAAATGGAGTGTAAGAGGGGAGACAAGCAACGCTTATGAAGGATTGCAGTGACTCTAGGAACTCGTAGAAAGACCTGGAACCATCCAGGCGGCGGAAACGAAAACTAAACCTGTGGAGTTGCCGTCACTCGTTTGTTTCTGGGTGGGGCTTCCTTCATGAGAGGACCGTTGGATCGTATCTCCATTTAGACCGTGGGATTGAGTTCTAGGGAGAGGAGGTCACAGCACATATGCTCCAGTGTTTAAGTTCAACAGAGCAGAGGGTGAGTGTTATCCAATTTGATTGAGCTTGCTGTTTTTCTTTTTGTAACATGGTTACAATTGTTAAGTTACACCTACTCAATAACAGAATCCAAAGTTTAATATTTTCTCTTTGTTTTAAAACAGATGTAATCTTGACGTTAAATCAAAGAACAATTATATTAATAAAACAAATTAACCTAATTAAAGTAGTGTTGCTACTATTAAATGAGATTTGTGCTCTTCTTCTTCTTTTTTTTAATTCACAGGCACTAACACAAAGGCCTGAGTCCATTCTACCTACCCCACCTCCTTCCCCAAATCAAAGTGTCCCCCCTAACTTGCCCCATCCCCCCAAAAAAAATTAAGGATAAAAAGTGCATGAATTATTATGGACTTATCTTAAGCGTAAAGAAAGGAAAAACTATAAAATAGATTGTATTGACAAAACCATTCCAAAATAGAATGTGGATGATGAAAAGAGGATTTAGTTTTACAATATTCCAACAAAAAGAAGTAGAAAAAATCATCAGTAATAGCGCTAGTAGTAGAGTACATTGCACATGAGAAATTACTGGTGCAATCAAGAAAGATCAAACTTTTTAGTGATTAACTTATGACTGTGTGTATATTTATTTTAGTTACTGTATATCTTTATTTGGAGGAACCCCAACAGTTATTGACTAATAAGTCGAGTTCCAGTAACAGCAATCAAGTTTATTTAAAGAATTACAATGGTATCTCAACTAAAATATATAAATGAAACATAATATATTTAGTGGTAGTCTAATGTGGCAATTGAAAGTAATTTGATTTTTTGGTTGCTTTGTTCATAATGTATCGATATTCTCGCTAACAGTGTTTTAATCAGTGAGCTTTATATAAACTGGACAGACATACCGGTATTTTGTATTGGTTTCACTTTTGATCTGTCATCTGCACACCATTGTGTAAGAAAAAAACTTTCATACATATCTTTCTCTCTTCCATACATACAAGGCAATGTGGAGTTTTGACATGGTTCGTTAATTTTATTAATATATTAGATACATCAATGTATCTTAAAATAAATAAATGTGTTAATAAAATATATGAACAGCATTGCTAAGTTTGAAACTTCTAAGGCTACGTCTTGACACTTTATATTTATTTATTTCCACATAAACATGTTTGCAAGCTACATAAGTAGAAAGTTTTGGTTTTATTAATTTGGTGTTTATTTTATTTTGGGGCTTTTGAGTTTTAAATGTTGTTAGCGTTGATTTTCAAACAGAAATAAAAGTGTAGTGTCGACAGGGCCGTCATATGAAATATATTTGGGTGACGGGGGTTGGGGTCAGACAGTGAATTTCCCAACTCGAGGCGTTCTGAAATCAAGAAAATTCCCAAGTGACCTACCTGTTAATCGCGGGGCCAGGAGGATCTCTCCTCAGGAAAATGGTAAAATTTGAGACTATGATTGGGACTTGTTTTGATGTTTTAGGCAAAGATATTTTTAATGATGGGTTTTTCAAGTTACAAGTGTTATTTATTTTGAAATTCACTATCATTGCTTGTTGGAAAACTAATACGCTGCGGCTTATAAAAACTCCAGGCTTTATCAAGTGATCAACTTAAAACATTACCTAACCATTTTAAAGATGAATGCTAGTGCATTGAAGGCTTGTAGTTGTAGTAGCCTTGAAACTAGTGGGCTCTACTAGTCAACTTAATCAACTAAAAGTAAATAGCCAGAGCTATATTATTGGTAATTACTTCAGTTAGATATCAGATTCTGAAAATTGACATATGGCAATAAGTCACTACCGAGTCGCAGATGGCTGCGTTATCTGATGGCTTGTGATATTAAAAAAATCACATAATTGAAGCTGACGATTTCCGCTAAGTCCATCATAGACTCTGCCTTAAAATATGAGTGAAGAATGACCCTGGGCACGGGACGAATCCTGTATAGCTCAGTGGTAGAGCATTGGCGTACTAAGCCAAATGTCCCGGGTTCGATTCCCGTGTCCTGGTGTCATTTTTCAATTTTCAGAATATTAATCAACTAAGCTTTCTATACAATATACAACAGAAGGTTTCTCTTCCAATGTTTGATGAGCTATGAATTTGGGAACTTTTGAAAATTAGGGATTGACAGTTGGGAAATTTAAAATCTGTCTATACAACGCTGTATTAAAAACTGTAGCATTTGGCTACAAGAGTAGAAGAGTCATGTCATAAAAAGTATACAACTTACCCGGTTTCACCATCCCAGCTTCGATGCACTACAAGTCGGAGATAAACAATAACACGTGCAAGCTTAGCCAAGACGCGATAAAGACTGACCGCCCGCCTCAAGGTTCGAATGGCGCCCACTGGCTGCGTAGTGAAAGTGTTCCAAAGATCGTAATTGTGAAGATATGCTGTTCTACTTTATTCTAGAAAGGTCCAGTTCCATGGAGAATATAGTGGAAGCCATTGTGGTCATGCGCATCCCTTCCTTGGTGATCCATAGGTCTTCCCCCTCCTAATATCCCGTTATCCAATGTTCTCTGGGATTTTCTTGTGTATATATAATGGTAACGGGGCAATTTGTCATCACTCTTGGTCACTCACTCTTGGTAATGGCTTAATTGAGGGAATAAGAAGCTGTGGCTTCGGGTTTATAAAATGTAAAAACAAATTCAATTTTGGCTTAATATTAATTTTATATAAACATGCTTTGTTTTTAACTCTTCAAAATTTTCGTTTCGGCCATATTTAAAATATTTAAAATGGGTAAATTATTTGTCATGTAAATCTTATGTAGATGTTAATTTTTGTCAAGGATAAAAAAATATAGAAATTTAGGCGAATATCGATAGTTTGATTTTTGTGTAAAAATCGATACTTAGATTTTGTGGAAATATCGATACTTAGATTTCATGGAAATATCTATACTTAGATGTTTGTGGGAATATCGTTATTTATATGTTTGTCAATGTTGATACGTTAATGAGGGAAGTTATGGACTCATTTGATAAATTGTTAAGAGAGATATAATTTTTGTAATTGTCTTTTTTGTAGAGATTAAGTAAATTTGTAATGTGGTCAGTGCAGAAAGAAATAGTATTGTTAGTATTAAATTTTGCTTATGTTATGGTTTTGAGCTTGAAGCCGTATTTAACTTTAAAATTGTTCTTTAATACAAGCATTCATATTCATAATGGATCTAGTTGTGTTATAAATCTACGGCTATCAGAATAATTTCATTAGCTTCTCTATTTGTCGTCTCATGCATATTCATATTTTTATACTCAATTAAATATATTTATAGATAAATATCAACAAAATATCTTTAAGTTTTCTTTAAATTGTCATGATACCCTTAGGTTGTGTTTATGAATTTCCCTATTTTTTGCTTTTGAACATATATATAAGAGTTACCTTGAGGAAGGCCGTCTATTTATTATTCCCGCAACTGGCGTGAGTTGCGCGCTCTGAGTTTCGAATGTTCGTCCTTAGATATTCAAAGTCAGAACTCCAACCACTCACTCCTATTGCTATTTTTCTGCCCCTTTTTTATTATCTTGTCGTTTGGGCCTCCTTCTACGTTTTATTTTGGTTCAGGAGGGTTCAAAACTTTAATAATCGGCGTATAGCCTGAACAGGTAGTAAGACGAGGTGCTAAATAAAAACTTTCATAATCCAAAATATGATGGTACAGTGTACACAGTCATCCAAAAATTTCCCAACTCAAGATCTCAAATATCCTTAAAATTGTCGTGAAAAAGGTGGTGAAGAAATAAACTACACTAAGTTATTCTTTCAGCCAAATGTAATAAAGTTGTAAGTTACTTTATTTCATTAAAGTTATCGAACTTTTATTATAGTGGTTTATTTACCTTATTCTTAAAAGTAAACTAATAGCTTGTAACCAACTTTAAATATATTGTAGCCTTAGCAGAATGTAAACAACAGCTAACATATTAAATTTATTTTTCGTATCAATTGTATAATAATTTACTATCTGACTAAATTGGGTTTGACAGGTGGGTTGGCGTGTAGCAAGTTACAAGTAACAAAACAATTGAGTAGTGTAAGACTTACCCTCCGAACCATTTGGACTATTATTTCCTCACACCTGGCCACCACCTCCTACCACATTCACTCGATAAAACTAGCTGAGATGAGGTTTGAGCCAACTGCTTGCCAGTGAAAGAAGACCACGCCCGGAAACATGTGATGGCCTCCATACGAACTTCCCCCTTGTTTGTTATTTCTTTTCCATGCACTCCCCTTTCAGCCTTTCTACTTCTTTCCGTGTTCCGGTAGATAGTTCTAGTCTCCTCCACGCATTGATCTCAATAATATAACTGGATGGACATCTGTGGCTGAAATTTTCGAGCAATCGTTTGCATACCGTTGTGTAAGAGAGATAGAAATTTTCGGGTATCTCTTTCTCGCTCACACCCATACAAGGCAATGTGGCATTTTGATATCACACCCCACTCTACTACCTTTTATTTACGACCACAAATAATATAAAAGGGAGTGGGAGTATACTAAGGAACATATCAAAATGGTAATCATTTGCAAGATTTAATAACAACAATATGAATGGTTTATTCAAAGCAATAACAGCAGAGCAGAAAAATTTACATGGTCTCAAAAATCAAACTGAGGTATATTGAAAATAAAAAATAACCAATAACTTCATATATTATTCAGCGCAGTTAAACTGAGGGAATGTTACAAAACACGTAAGCTATTCTACAATCAAATGGGTCAGTATTGAAGAGACAGAACAACCTATAAAGTTGATTTTAGTACAAACAATGATTGCAAATAATATCCACCAGGATATTATATACTAAATAAATAAGAGCCTTATGGGCATCTTTAAAATGTTACCAAAGTGTCTGGTTCACACTAATGAAAGCAGAATTAATAAACGTTAATAATCAATATTAAATATTTATTAGATATATTAAATGGCACGAGAGTTTGGCTAACAGACTTTAGTCAAGCTCCCGCGAGACTATCTAAAATTTAGAATATATAATTATGTTTTCACCCAAACAAATATTTTTATTGAAGGATTGCATAAAGTGTACAAAGCAATTATATTTTTTCCTTCTGTAAACCTATTTTATACAGTGGTAGGTTTATTTCAACAAAATCACTCTCAGAAAGCTGCAACCGAAGAGGGGGATGGCATCCATTTTGTTATTTTACTGCCTACACGATAGACAGGGCCTGTCTCACACGGTGTTAGGCTGGCGAGTAGAATCCGCTCGCTATTCGATCGTATGACGTCAGTTTTCACAGCGCAGAAGTCTCAAAATTAGGGATTTGCGAGATTGTGTGCGAGATGAGAGAAATACGCTAGCAAATCGCTACTCGCACGTTTCAAAATTAGGGGCCTTTTAGTGCTGCAGCGGTCGAATTTCAAAACGGTACTTACTTAAAAAACACGCCTCGTATTTATCAAAACAAAAAATGTTCCCTATATTTTTTTCCGGAAACTGTCAATTATTATTCCACTAGATTAATTTCAACTGATTAAATGGATAATAATAACAATAGTAATAATAATAATAATTAGTGGTAGTGATAGTAGTAGTAATAGTAATAATAGTAAGAAACACCTGCTTCGGTGTCCGCATGGTCCAAAGCGCTACTCTCACAATAGAATAGATGGCCGATGACAAGGAGATCAGGGTTCGATTCGGGTGCACTAAGGGGTTTTCCCTAAATGTTTTTCCACTCACTCTCCACAAAAATGCGGGTGCAACACCTGTAAATTCAACTTTACTTATCCCTAACACATGTTACTAACACAGCATGGACCGTGTAAGAAGCTCCTGGTAATCCGGAGCCCAGCTGAGGAAGGCATCCTTTGAATTCCAGCAGTGAGAACTGCTGATGAACCAGAGGGTGCCGTAGTTACAGCTGGGTAGAAAGGAACAAAGGAAGAAGTTCCGACGGAAGAGATCACCCCTCTGCTCATAGGGTCCCTACACTTGGAGACAAGTACGTTGTTGGGCGGGAGCGGTCGGGCTTCCGGTCCGTCAGGGCCCTTCTCCGTCAGCTGGTGACAGCTGCATAGAAGAGGAGCCTGGACAACACACTGCAGCCAACGAAAGCATATTTAGGTTAATTTAGCTATAAGGATAGTTGTACTATTTTTTCTTTATATGTTTGTATTGTCTTTAGTTGTAGTTAGTAGTTTACATCTAAGGTAGGCGGAAAGGGGTTGCCCATATGGGGCGCCTACCCAGGTGGAGAATATGGGGATGCCCACTCCCACTGGGGCTCACGCTGATCCGGGGACTATTAGATCCGGAAGTGGTGGGACACCCAGCGGGGCAGTGTACGGGGGCGTAATATGCCCGGGGTGGACCAACTATTATGGGATTCATAGACAGATAGGAAAAATTAGAACATTTAAGTTAAGCGCTTAATCTACATTAAGATTATAATGAAATTGGAGTAGAGTATAGAATAGACGGAAAATTGTATTTAGGAGCAAAGGTCCCGAGTTACATGCTAGATCTCGGGACAGAAAGTTTGAATAAATAAATATCCCTAACACATTAGCGTTATTAGTAAATAGGCGTATAACACAAACGGGTAGTAATACGTGGTGCTAAAAAAAAAGTAGTAAATAAATAAATACGAGCCTTTGTAGACCAGTTATGTTCATAAATCATACTTTAATTTTTTATCATCAATAAGTTAACTAAAATAATTTTAAGGTTGGCCCGATATTTGTCTCTTCCCCTATCCTCCGTGCTTCCTATCTACCCTTCCCCCACTCGTGCCTCCCCTCCTTCCTTCCCCACTCGTCTCTTAACACACTATATTTTGAAGTACAATAAGCTCTAGGTGCCACAATTTAAACCCTCCACCGCAAACAGCCACTGCGGAAAATTTTCCGATTGGAAATTTTCTGGAAAATTCTCATCTCTAGTTGTGACCAGTAAATATGTCAACATGATCACTATTGACAAGGACACAGATGTTGTGGTTGAATTTGGGAGTTAATATGAGCGATATCCTACCACATTTCCCGTTATTTAAATTATGGACGTCATTGTGGTTTTACAGAGCTACATCAGTGACGACAAAGAGTATATCAGCAAGGAACTAAATATTTTAGTTGTATGTGGTACATTAATTCACCATTGTGTGTTCAAAACCCCTTACACATATAAGAAACTTTTTCCTACATTTAGAAAAAGCAAATCATTTATATTATCTAAACAATGCATGACATTCCCTGGGATAGTGGTGATGTGGATTATAAGCCGCTTGAATCCCTAATCTCCCGTGCCAAACTGAGTGCAGAAACTGTTTGCGTCAAGGGGGCAAAAAAAGGAAAAAATAGTTAACTAGCCAAACACATTCCTAGGCCTATCGTGGTTCAACCTCCTTTTAAATTGGATCGCACCACATGCATGGCACAAAGTTTTGTTTTGAATTTATATTCATTTGGGGACTTCAAGACTGGCTGATTGAAGATGGACACACACACACAATAATACAGTCGATGAAAACTAGCCCATACTTCCACTTGGTATGTTCGGGTGTTTTTCCTGCTGATCAACTGCCAACAAGAATAGTGCGCTCTACAGCCCTAATCAGCAACATGGATTCATACACCAAGCCTGGGATGCATTTTGACGTTATCTTAATCGACAACAATAGTGGGGAAGATTACTTTGATAGTTATGGTTATATTACACGTGTAAACTCGCTTTTGGCATTTTCACGCAAAATGTTTTCCACTGGTCTCATATTACGGTACAACTTCAAGCATATCCTCAGACTTTTGCGGCCATTTCTGTCTCATATACTTTTCCTAACACGCTTATAATATTCCATTGAAGACTTTCCTAGCCCTTTTCTCACCCACCAATCACACAGACAACGACGCTAAGTTGTTATGCCCAACCTCTGGACCGCGAGGTCCCAAGTACAACACCTGGCTCGATGAACCGCTTCGGCCCAGCGATGTACTTCCACGCTAGCCACATGACGGGATTATACAAGAAAGACACAAGTACTGCTTCAGTGCTTTCATGATTATTTATTATCGTCATGTTGTACAAAACATTCAATTGCTATCCCTCCCGCACGTCCATCAACAGGTTGTCTTCGTGAACTAGAGGCCGAGGCAGGTGCTCCGCTATTCAGTCTAGTCCACTCAACTCTCCTATGAGATGTACCCGAGCTTGAACCGCTGACCCTCCAAGCCACGCTGCGCAACCCTATGATAATGCCGTCTGAAGGTGACGTCACTACATCTCGAACTAAAAGTAGCTCGGTGCCGTAAGCAAACGGCACAGTGTTGAAATATTACAGCGCATGTTCCAAGACGTCAGTGTCCTGACACCCCTTAAGAGGCTGCATTCAATAAGAGTGGGCCCTGTCTTCCCCATACACTGCCGGTGGCTTTAAAAGAACGTCCTGATGGTGTGTCACCCATAATATTATTTAATCTGCTGGCAGCCATTGAAGTGATCAGGCATCATGGAAAGACAACAAGTACCCGAGGATGTTTGCATTCGCATAAAAAAGACGGTGAGTCCACTCGCCATAAACAGTATTTTCAACACGCTGTTTTCACTGGACGAAGTCGACCCCAAGTGAGTCATCGTCCACATGAGTGTTAAGAATAACTTTACGTCTTTTGTTCAGCTAGGCAAAAGTTGAGGGAATTGTGCTGGGCTTATCCATACAAAGTGACTAGAAGTGAGCAACTGAAAGGAGTTCATATCAAAGTTTATCAGCAAAACACAACCTCCTCAGAAGATCAGCTTGACTAATCACGAAATTTCTTTGATACGTGTGTGCAGTGACCATTTGATCGTCATCAATGAAAAACATTATGCCGGGGTCAAATGGGTTGCTCATCTAGTACTGGACTGGAGGCGTCTATGCAAGGTGTGAGAAATCATTGGCCTAACAGTCGACCGAAGGAATATGTGGTCGACACCCCTTGCTAGACATTGCAATGACTCGATCAGCACAATCATCGTGGATGTATGCAAGTGCAATACACTAACAGAGACCATGGATCTCATCGATCTCGAGCAGCCTACAATGTAAACACACAGCTGAAACCTGGATTTGATCACTGCTACTTACTATACACGTCAAGTCATCGATTTAACTATTACATTTGGAAGTGTGAACTGAAAACCATTTTACTAACACATCCAAGAGACATTTAATAAAACGTATAAACGATTATATGCGTCATTCGTATAAAACTACTTATTGTTGATTCTAAATAAATATATGACCGTCAAATCATGTTTTAATCATGCAAAAAATATATATTCCTGTCTCAACAGTTCTAGAATAATTACCACCATAATATGCAGCCTTCCAAAGCCAACAGGTTACCCATTCCTGGATTAAGACGAACACTCAACGACAGACGTCTTGTCATCATAATGCTTGGTGGGAAAAGAAGAGATGCACCAGCCATCAAGCGAGGGGTGGTTTATATAGCATGACCTTGTGACTTTTTAGTGGTTTAATTAAAACTATGGTGGTCCAAACTATGGGAATAGGAATTACTTTGGCCCAAATTCAGCATAAAATATTGGTATAGGTTTCATAATATGTGCTGTTATGGGTGCTGCCAACAGCACCCACTGTTTTTAGTTGTTTTCTCAAAAATTACAACGGTACAAATTATGGGAGTTGGATTTTCTTGTAGCACAAATTAAGAATTAAATAGTGGCATAGGCATAATAATTTGTGCCATTATTGGTGCCACTACGGGAAGTTAGAAGCACCCAAAGTTTTTTGATGTCCACATGAAAACTATCGCGGCACAAATTATGAGAAAAGGATATTCTTGTGGCACAAATTCAGCAATAAATCTTGGCATAGGTCTCATAATTTGTGCCACTAATAGTGCTGCTAACTTCATGGATCTCGTACTAATTATATTTCAGCTGAAATAATGGTTACTTTGCGAGCTCAAATTCAAGAATTATAAGCTTATACCCTAGCGTTCAACGAAAGTACGGGTATTTTAGACACATCTCTGCTTCCAGTATTTATTAGCGAAGGTAACGATTATTTCTAAATGACAGAAGAAATGCTAAGCTCTTTAAGATAGGAAAACACCACAAAGGGTGAAGATTTACGTGTCGTGATTAAGTCCCCGGAGAAGACACATCTCGAAATCATTCGTGGTATGTTCCTGTCTCGACATGTCGAGCCGCCAGACTGACTCCAGGTATGATTAATACATTCGACGTCATTAGGGTTGCGACATCAACCACGATATATTCCTGTCTCGACTTGTCTAGCCGCCAAATTTTCGCCAGGTATAAGTCATACATTCTGACGTCATCATAGTTGCGACATCACTCGCGGTATATTCCTGTCTTGGCTTGTCTAGCCGCCAAATTGTCACTAGGTATAAGTAATAAATTCTGACGTCATCAGGGTTGCAACATCACCCGTGATAATATATTCCTGTCTCGAAAGGTCAAGCCACCAAACTAACGCCATCCCAAAATAACATCCAAACGAACTAAAAATAGGTCAAGGTAAAATATTAATTAGGGATTACTTCACCGGGGAAAAGCCATCCGCCTAAAAGCAGGTCACGTGTTCAAAGGTCAAAGGTAAATCTGGGCTGGGTCCATGTACACTACTTATGTTTAACAATAATTATAATTAAAAGCACAAGTATATAATAAAATGAATGAACCAGATTAATTAACATAATATATTTAAAACCTCCTACATGCAAATGTGGGTACACTTTCTCTAAATGCAACCTTCTTCATTATTAACTCATTATCTTAATTAGTACATTGTGCGTATAGCCTTAACAGGTAGTAAGACGCAGTGATAAAAAAAAAAGAGCGATATTACTATAATAATTTATTATTATTACTGTTATTATGATTGTAAGGTTAACACAAGGGATTATATCGACTCAGTCCAAAGAGGTGAGAACTATTAGGCAGAGGAAGGTGATCCCGATTTTTCCGTGCCAAAATCAAATACAAGATAACTTTGTCAAATCTTCTGAGATGTTTGTATTTTCAAGTACGTGTAGAAGCATTATTGAATTTTATATTTCAATTTTCGCTACAATATGAATGCGATTATTATTTCTAGGTACTTCCGGAAATAATTGGGATAAGTGGCGCACCAAAATATCTCAAAATAGTTATCCCCACTGAAGTAGTTTCTGTATTTGCCACTGCTTGAATTGTGTGTGTGTATGTGTGTGTGTGCGTGTGTGTGTATGTGTGTGTGTCTGTGTGTGTGGTTGTGTGTGTGTGTGTGTCTGTGTGTGTCTGTGTGTGTGTGTGTGTGTGTAAGTAGAGGGCATTGACTATATAAGATACGCACTATCTATAGTAGGAGAGTTAGTGACAGCTAGTAAAAGTTACCATGCATTCTATCGCCAAATCATAATTATTATGATCTGCAAGACCATATAATGTTGATTGTTACTTTTTACAATCAAAACATTCACAGCAAACTGTTTGTTTTTAATTTCATTTTAATTTTAACCGTTTTAACACGATTGAAACACGAACTTATAAAAATAACCGTTTGGATGGGTTTTTTTTTGTGGACGCAGCATTTGTGGTTCACTTAAAAATGCTTTATATTTTACTTAACAAATAATAAGTATTTCCAAATAGGTTGACACTATTCACGTTCACCCAATGTATGCAATAAAGAACATTCTGTTAGCTGTCAACACCGCTCCAACCGTAGATAGGGGCCGTGTCTGAAAAGTTCGTCTAAGGGCCCTTGGAAGCCATGTGCACTTTAAAGTTGCAATGGCGTCGGCTTAAAGGCCGGAAGTGATTTTAATGGTGTCTGAATTCTCTTAAAGTGTACAATTGCACCCCTTATTGCGCACTTTAGTTAAACTTTGAGAGTAGACATACAGACACATGTCGAGTGGATATAAAATAAATTAATTAGAAATAGTTTTCAAAAAGTAAATCGTCTTTATGATTTTCATCAATTCTTTGAGAAGGGATTAGGTTTACTTAAAGAGGATCCCTTAACTGGTTTGGCTGACATTTAGATGGAAACTCAACTTATATAACTTTTAAAGTTGTTAGGCAGACGTGTTTAACAATTTACGCTCTGTCTACAGACGCCATATCCGTAAGGTGCGTAGTGGTCCGTTGGTGGGACACCTGTCATGCATATTACCCCCCTTCCTCAACCCTACCATCCACACAAAAAATAGGCAAATATTGTCTTCTAGTATTTTAGATAAGATATAAGATTGACAAATCTTGCATTAAAAGTCCGGTGCCTTTTCAAGGATCAGCTCTTGCTTCTATTAATAGGGGGAAGAGTCTGCTACATATAGTTTCGAGATTTAGAATGATTCATTGTTCGAATTATATTCACCACTGGAGGGTTATAGTTGGATTTTAAGAAAAAAATTGTTTTTACATGTTGCTATTAAAAACTGGAACAAAAGGCAATATTCTAAAAAAAAAAAATCCGGACGAATTTCTGTGTTCCGAAAACGGGACAATCCCAATTAATCAGGACGTATGTCCGTAAGAGATAAAAATCACACTAACAGATTACTTTGTCTACAAAGTTTTGATCCTTAAGTCCTTTTAACTTACCACTCCGTAGAAGTTGGCTCAGCTTTAATTTTCTATGGACCAGTCGATACGGACTGCCAATCACAGAAAAATATATACTATGTGCGTATGCATCCAAATGAAAGCACCAATGGCAAAGAAAGATACGTTGCTATGGAAACAAATATAAAATGATAAAATATGATCCAAACTTGACTACGATTTGCCCTTATTTATTGAAAAAAAAACTTGAGACGAGCTATTTATTCCTTTGTTAATAATACAAGGCGCAGCAATACATCTGCAAACATCTATGATGACAGGGATGTGTCCTGTAGGAACTAAAGTGATTAGTGTGTACATAGTTTATTTTAATCTAAAATAACTATTTTTAAAAATTGATTTGTTTCTGTACTTAGTTCTTGGATTTACTAATCTTTGGATTTATTGAAATAGAAATAATAAGTTAATGAGAGATTTACTGGATTATTTCCGCTAACCACTCTTGTTTCGTATTTGTTTCTCCCATGGCCTACCTGGATAGTTGTAAAATACGTATTTCTTGGTAGTTACATCGATTTTAACATTCTATAATACCGGTATAGCAATTCTCATTCCGTTTACGTTGTTTACGTGATTCATTATTATCTAAATTAATGTAGTAAAATAAAGTTTAAGCATGTATAGAACATCAAAGACCGCCTCTGTGGTCAGTTGGTCAGAGTTCGGACTACAAATCCAAACGGCTCATTTTCTATCCCCGGCGCTTCCAGATTTGTTTGTGAAGCAGTAGGTCCGAAACGGGATCCCTCATCTTCGTGAGGACAAATGAGTTCCTACTTGAATGGAAAAGTAGCGGCTTCAGTCCATAAAAATGAGATTAATGGCTGGAGGGTTCGGTGTGTTGATCACATGACACCCTATATACACATATATTGGCATTATATTTGCCTACAAACGACAGCCACTCGGTTGGTATAGCTCAGTTGTGACCCGACGCCATGGAGTTTTTTTAAGAACATTATTTGTAACGTGTTGTTTAACTTTCAACACGTTAATACAACTAAACCCTGTAAAAGGTTAATACTGTTACTACCAAATCAAAAAAGTTATAATAATGTGTGGCAGATATGAATTCACCGTGACATCACAAGTAGGAGACGCCCAGATCTCAGCAAAATTTGCCCCAGCGAACGAGACAACACAACTTGGAAGAACAACACGATCCGTAGTTCTATCACCTGAGCCAGTCGTCGAGGAAGGGAGAGAGGCATCAGTCCAGAAGTTTCCACCAGGAACTGACTAGCGCTAGTTGTCGGCTAGCGTGATCTCTCATTAACCCCCCACCTTCTTTCCGTACATTGCCAAATGTTATTAGTCCCTCTGGTATAAATGGGCCTGTCCACGGTTCACGTACACCTATAGAGAAGGCTTTCGGCACATCGGCCTACTTCACAAATTAATCCAACTTTGCTTCTCCTCTTGGTTCATACACACAATCGCCAGCTTCCTAAGTCTTAGAACATTCAAGGTAACAATGGAGGGTAAAATGTCCACAACACATCCAATAAAGGCGTGAGTCCTCCAAAGTTCCACGATATCACCACACCTTTACAACATTTACGTATCAGACATACCGTCAGACCCGAGAATCAAAGTCAGACAGTTTGCAGACGACACCATGATATACGCACAAAACAGAAACATAAATTTTGCGAGTTTAGGAATACAAAGATACCTAGTACCTATACAGGAATGTTTCATTAAATGGAGAGTAAAAGTAAATCCAGAAAAATCAGCAGCACTAGTAATATCTAAAAGGCTACAGAATCCACCAGCTCCCTTCACCTTGTTTAGTACAAAAATACCCATACAGACATGCGTTAAGTATTTAGGCATAACAATAGATAAGAGCTAAACATGGGGAAAACACACAGAACGAACAAACAAAAAAGCGCTAGGCCGATTCGTGCAACTATATCTACTATTAAAAGGTAAGCAGCTAACAGAGAACACAAAATTAATTATATACAGAGCGGTCATTCAGCCAATCATACTATACAACTGCGTAGCCTGGAGCTACGCATCAGCACACTTACTAAATAAATTGCAGACGACTCAAAATAAAATCTTTAAAACGATCACCGGTACAAACTATTACACCAGAACAGTCGACCTACATATCATGACAAAGAGCAGGCAACTACAAGAAATATACAAAGATAGAAACGAGAGGTTCTACGAGCAAAGTGACTCACACTCAAACACAATCATAAGATCACTAGGACGCTACGACCCAGACGACCAGAGGAAGTACAAAAGACCCAGACTGGCATAGTGATACCAAAATTAAAAATTAAACGAAATTAAAAAATTATTAAAAAATATAAAACAAAAAAACCTAGAAAGGAAAATTCCTTGCTAAATTTTTTTTAATTAAACTTATAATAATAATAAAAAAGTCACTATGCCAGAAAGCAAGGTGGACGCGAACTGTCTTCTTAATCCGACCCTTCTAAATTCCTTAAATCCCACCACACTTCAAACTCCCATCATACACAAGTCATATCACAACATCAACAACCTTTGTCCCCACCGGAACACCTAGGTAAGCAGGTCTGTCCTTCACGTCAAGCCTAGAATTTGCTGCAGCTGCGAATATGGGGGGAAAGGGCGGAGTCATCAGTTCCAAATCCTAAGAAAAGAAAATCCTGCCAAACCATATTCCCATCCTTAAGGAAAAAAATCATACACATTCCAAGAAACCCATCAATCACGTTACGCCATCACGCACAAGCGATCACTCCTAATATACCAACCTATCTTACCCCAATAAAAAAAACCTTCCAAACACCTAAGACACAGAGACATCATTCATAATCACAATTATTACACTCACAGGGCACTAATTTATATTATTGTATTTTATTACAGTATCATTCAAAGGTTTCAATTTGGCTGAGTCGGTAGAGTGGCCGTCTCATACTCTAGATTTTGGTGTTCAAATCCTGTCGCTACATACTTTTTATTTTTATTTATCAGACTTTAGAATTTAATATTAAATTATCGTATTAGTAAGCATATAATTTGTTTTAAATATTTTTTATAGAAGTATACAAGGTATTTGAGCCTGCGTAGACTAACATAATAGTCCTTAAAAATAATTTTAAAAGGTAGTAAATTAAAAACGGTAAGCCCACATCAGAGTCTAAGTTATACATTAATTTTGAAATTTTGTATGTAGGTGATTATTTAAAATTAAACTAATGGGTTTTATTACATAAAAATGTATACATTTTAAAATAAGGCTAATCACGCTAATTATTATTCGTATAGTAAAAACCCTTAGAGAATATTTATGTTTAAAAATAGTTGCGAAAATAAAATAATATTTTATTGAATTCTAATTACTAAAAAGTGATTTAAATTCAGACAAAAAATTAAAATATTACAACTGGGAGGGGATCGAACTCGTGGAAATCTGAGTTTAGAATAAACACGCTACCAAGTGTGTTAATGTGGACGTTGCTTGAGACGACGGTTTTACATATAGTCATATAACTTGACAATTTTAGAGACAAGCGTAGATGTATACAAATTGAAGATTGTTTCCTAATAAAACGAAACATATCATTTTACATGATGAACTCGATAAAATAATAGTGTTTACTTTCAGTTACGTATCTTGTATAATGGCGTGTTGTGGCATCTCATCACCTCAATCCTTTGGCACACGTCATGGTTTTACAGTGTGGTCGGATTGAAAACTCAGTCGCAAGCGAAACAACACTACACCGAGTCGCACGATAGTAGAAACCTTTCAAAATTAGCTCTGTTTTAGTACAGCCTGCAATTTGTGAGTTCATGAGTAGCGAGCTAGCTCGCAAGTGAATATTTTCGCAAGTTTCAAAATTAGGGGTCCTTGTTTAGGTACGGGCTCATAATAGATGCCAAGCGTTTAGGATTGACAATAAGTTATTTCAGGACATTAATTATTTGGAGCGTTGTGAGAAGCTCTTGTCTTCCCAACGGCTCGCTGTGTCTTACTGTCCTGACCAGATCATGGAATAAATGACAATATTGGATCCTCAGAGAAGTGTATCATAAACTATCACCTCCACGTTAGCTTCCCACACGATACCTTCTCGGGAAATAATATGTTGGAATAACATTTCAAATTTTCTTACATGCCTGGATGGTTACAGCTTTGACTCATGAGTGGTGGCGGCGTTTTCAGACGATGAAGATTGGCCACTTTTTTCTGTGAAATGTGGCACCCGTTGGTATAAAGTCTAATATGACTCGTAGTCAAGTTTTGAGGTGAGGACATTTTAAATTTCCTTGTCCATCTCCAAGACCACTAGATTGGTGGCCAATGCCACTCGCTAGTGGTGTTGCCCAAAATGATATAATGTTTCTGGGGACATCAACATAATCTTTTTCACGTGCTCCATTATCTACTTATTGAATAATGACCGTAGGATATCGCTGATTAAGGGCGCTAAATGTTGTGGTAAAAATCCTCATTTTATGGACCAACTATCTTTTTTCATCCAATACTCTCTTCGTTGGACTAGCTTGCGCAACACTTTCTTGTAAGCACATAATTTTGTCATCTGCGCTTTTTAAAAAAAAATGAAATTCTCCCTTTTAAAGTGTTGCAGGTATACTCACAAATAGAGACAATACATTTCAGTGATGACTTTTTCAGCAAGGTGGATCCTTTTTGCGGGTTTATTGGATGCATTGCACGCAGCAGAGGGAATGCTTTAAAACATTGAGACTCATGGCTATGAATTGATTTGTATTGAGATATTTTGATACTTTTATAGCCTTTGCGTGGTAAGTACACGCAGCATCTGAATATTTTGGAAAATATATTGGTTCTATATCTGAGCCATTCGGGTGCACCTTGCTTTAAATCGAGAAAAATGTATCCGAGGGAGTATAAGTAGCACATGTGTGGGCCTCTTCTACAACACGAGGGCGTTCAGAGTGGACCTGGTGGGCAGTGTTTTATCTGGTCTTTATATCTAGGATTTTTAAACAACACAATATAGTGGGCGTTTAAGCAAATGTCTATATGCCTTTCACCCTGGTGGAATATATTTTGTGCAAAGGACTAGACCAGCCTTTAACGCTTTGGTGAAACAATCGACGATCATATCATTGGCCTCATGCATTAGGTCATCCAGGGTGATCAAACATGGAGAGTTATTACAGTCTCCATCCAATTCCTGAAACCCTCTACAAAATATTACACGAGGTGCTGGCCCATCTTGTTTGAACATTGGTTACCATAAAGCAGAATACCTGGTTATTTTTTTCAAATTTAACATCACACATTATTTCTAAGTGACGAATAGATTTGCCGACAAAATGTGACTTTCTACAGCCAGATGAGCCGCTAATGATAGCCGAAAATGAATGCGTCAACATGTTCATGATGTTTTAAATTGAGATTTTAAACTACGAGAGCAAGTATTTATAGGATAATAGGGGGCATTTGGGTGTAGACGTTAAACCATATACAAAATAAATGTACAATAACTATTTGCATAATAAACAAATTTATAATATTTATCTAATATTTATTTAAGATTTAAACATATTTAGAATATTTACATTATTAATATAATTTAAGTAATATCTTATTTCCTAAGCGTTGTCGCAATAGTGACATCAGTATGTTAAAACTCGGAAAAATAATTTAGCTGACACAAACAAAAGTTCCAGATTCTAGTTAAAGAAATTGTACAAATAAATGATTCCATTTAAATGTATACAAACAAAAGACTCCATTAAAATATATAATATGGAAATGTTTTCAAAAGGTACCTTCTAAATAATATGTTGACTAAAAATAATCAGGTAACGGTAGTTTGCACTGGACATTTAAAAGTATATAAAAATAGTATCACAGGTGCATAAAATAAAGCAATAAAAATATGCGTGTATTCATGAGTGTATTTTTTTTTCTAATATTGGTTTCCCACTCTTTCTTCACGCAAATGTGATGTAAAGTGCTACACTCGAAATACCCTATTTATAAGATTATCACTATAAATCCAAGAACTAATAAATTCAAATAATATGTGGCAGATATAAACTCACGGTGAAATAATGTTACTGGAAATGGCCAAGCTCAAGGGAAATCTGCCCCAGTGGACGGCTACGTTCCTGGGTGAAGTTCTCTACACACATACACTTTGCTCGCTTGCAAGACTCAACTGTTATGACTCCCCGCTCTACAATATCATCATTAGTGACCGTCTCCAAGCGCTAGTAGATGTTCTTATTTGTTCTGAAAGGTCACCCCAACTGTTTGTTTCCCTTTCCTAACACGTCAGTGTGTCTTGTATAAAACCACCCCCACTCGCTTCATATTTTGCATAGGTGTGCAAGGTGTCATCTTGCCTCCCTTATTTGTTCCTGGCTTTTGAGCGTTCTTAGCGTCTGCTATTTTCGATTAGATGGAACCTGCGGTGAAGGTGAAGAAAGGTGTTGGCGTAGGGGTCGGGAGAAGACCACCGGATGAGGCGTTGACGAATCCCGGGCCCGGGAAGCGACCGGCCCCGAGAAAGAAGAAGTTGGCGGCGAGCGTTGGGGGATCCGCCGTCAGCAACAGGCTTGTGCTGCCCGTATTGGCAGGGGGAGTTAAAGGTTTCCGTTCGCGGGGACTGAAGGCTCCTCCGGTCAGGAAAGAGCTCGTGCCGGGTGGCAAGTGGTCCGCCACAAGCCCGAAGGCCAATGTTTTAGCGGCAGCTGCCCTCTCGAGGGCCAACAAGCCTGCAGTGAAGGCCGAAGCCAGCGGGGCCATTCCAACTCCCGGGGTCGAGCGTGCCACTGGCCGAAGCAAGCGTGAGTCACCTTCGGGGAACGAATCGGCCCTTTCTAGGGCCAACAAGGCTGGCGTGACCTCCCAAATTACCGGTGAGGTGGGCGTATGATCCAACCTGCCGGGTGTAGGCAGCGAGGCCCCTCCAACTACCGGAGGTGAGTGTGCCACTGGCCGAACGCAGCAAGAGTCACCTTCCGGTGATGATTCGTCCCTTTCCAGTGCCAACATAAAAGCCAGCGTGACCTCACCAATTACTGGTGAGGTGGGTACAGATGGCCAAGGGGAAGTCAGTGGGGCCCCTCCAACTGCCGGAGGTGTGCATGCCGCTGACGGACCCACCGAGGCATCCGGTAGTGCATCCTCGGAACTCGGCTTGTTGGTCAGTGCCAGCCCCCTACTAAACGTCGGCAACAAAGCTGATGCGGACGAGTCCAGCGGGGCCCCTCCAACTACAGGAGGTATACGTGCCACTGATGGCCAGATATAACTGGAGATCCTTTTCAGGGCCGACAGCCTGCAAACGGGGAAGGATAGCGAAAGCTCCCGCCAACACGATGGGTGGAAACCTAACGGTGGCAATGGAAGCCCTGACCAGGGGGAGCCTAGCTGTCAATCGCAGGTAAAGACCTCTAAAAGCGGCACTGATGCAAGCAATAGCGCAAGGGCCTCAATAACCCGCGTCAACTCCGACACCTCCCACCAAGGAGTATCGGTAGGTAAGAAACTCCAGGCTGAATTTTCTTCAGACTCGGAAGACTGGGTCACACGCTACGCGCGTGTCGATAGCTCGTGCGATTCCGTGGACGTGGAGGTACTGTCTTCAGGACCAGACCTCCCGTTGATGCGTGAAGAGTCGAGCCAGGGGTCCAATGATGAGTCTGAGGGATTTCAGACTGTAAGACTCCGCCAAAGGGGTAAGGCCGGCAACACCAGCAAGCTACCGGGGTACAACCCTAACCATTTAGGCGGTAGCTCTGGTGATGAGAGCGAAGACAACGGTGGCCTGGGCCAGGGTGCACCAGCGTTGGGTAAAGGTGGGAAGCGGCGGAAACCTAAGAGTATCAACGCAAGCCGTACCTCACCCCAGCCTGGTACTAGTGGTTCTGGGCCGGCTTCCAAAACCAAGGAGAAGATCCCTCCCATCATCTTGTGTGATGTGGAGGACTACTCCAAGTTGGCGAGGGCCATCCGATCCTAGGTTCGAGAGCCTGTGAAGGTGGTCAGGCAGCCGGGGGACCAAGTGCGCCTCTAGTGCGGGTTGGAGGAAGATTACCGCGCCCTCCAGAAGTTCTTGCCGAGCTTGGGGATCCAGCATTGGTCCTATAAGCTGGGACGGGAGCGGCTGGTCAGTATCGTGGTGAAGGGATTCCTAACACGGACAAACCCTGGTGACATCCAGGAAGAGCTGGTGGAGATGGGTTTCCCGTGAAATCCATCACCCAGATGCTTTCCCAGTGGAAGCGGGATCAGAGGACCGGAGAAAGACAGCGGTTGCCGAAATTTATTGTCTCTCTGACTCCCGGGGAGCATACCGCAAGGCTGTACTCCATATCAGTCCTGTGCAGGCTTCGCGTCAGGGTGGAGAAATACTCCCGGAAGCCCGGTTCAGTGCAAGAACTGCTTCCGGTTTGGGCATGTGCGGCGGGATTGCCGTGCTAACCCTAGGTGTGGGATCTATGGTGGTGGCCACGAGAAGGGCGGGTGCCCGGAGGAGAGACGATCTCCCCCGAAATGCCTACACTGCTCAGGAGCCAACTCCTCGGCTTGGCAGGGCTGTCCCACGTACAAGTCCTTGCGGTAGGCGGGGAATGTATGGGCCTCTAAGGGTCAAGAAGGGAGGACGGATGGTCTGAGCGAAGGCTAGAAACCCTCGGGGCACGTTGCGGTACGGAAGGTGACCGTGACTACAGCTCCAAAGCCAAAGCCAATAGTGAAATATTTCGCCATTTTTTTGTCAGGCAGACCAAACCCTCCACCTCAGGTCGAGGCACCTGCCAAAGCCACCCTACCAGAACTGGTGACATCCGGTTCATCCCTCTTAGTCGAGGACTCATCCAAGACCGCTCCTCTCCCAATCCCAACCCTCATTTCCTCCTCCCCCGCACCCTGCACCTCTTTCCTAACCCTTTCGCACCCTACCAACCCTTTCCTACCACTCCCCAATCCTACCCCTATCGCCCCTACCACCCCCACACCCAACCCGCTCCCAAACCCTACCTCAGAGAATGATGGTGCAAAGCTCAAAATTTGCATTGAGCTTCTTAAGGGCATTCCAGGACTGGATCCATGGAACTTTTCATAGAGTCTCTAGAGGAAGGTCTAGGAATCTCCTAGGAGTTACCCTGGCCACCTGGTCATGAGGCACATTACCTGAATAGAGGACCACTAGTGCTGAAGGAGCTCACGATTGCACTCTGGAACGCCAACGGAGTCGTGGGGATGAAGGCTGAGCTTGAAAGTTTCCTGTCAAAGCATCGTGTCGATGTAATGCTGTTGGGAGAAACCCACTTATGCTCCGCAATGAGGTTCTCGCTAGCAGAGTTCATCTGCCATTGGAAAGACCTATCTGGGGATGTGGGAAGGGGTGGTACGGCGGTCCTGATCCGAAGGGGCCTTGACCATCACGTCATCTCGCTTTCTCCCCTCCAACACATGGAAGCAACGGATATCCAACTGTCGACCTCTACTGGCCCAGTGCGACTCATTTCCATCTACTTCCCTCCCTACCACCGGTTCGCCCGGGCTACGAGGGCTGACATGGAGGTGCTGCTTCGAGGTACCACGCCTGTTTTAATCGGTGGTGACTTCAACGCTAAGCACCCTTCATGGGGCTCTAGGATTATGTGCGCTCGCGGCAGATTGCTCCGCGACGTAATGGATCTACACGGCTTGGTGGCTTCCGGCCCCTCGACCCCTACCCACTTCTCTCACAATCCCCTTGGTTTCCCGGACGTCCTCGACTTCGTTGTCTCCAGAGGAATCAGAAGGTTGTTGGTGCTGAAGTCTCTAGCTGAGCTAGACTTGGATCACAATCTCATTCTTGTGAACCTGGGACACGTCCTTCATAAACCATTCCGAATAACCCGACACTTAAGCGCACTAACTGGGACAGGTTCACGAATGAGTTGAGAGAGAAGTTGGGACCCACCCCTACCTTTCGAACAGTAGCGGAAATCAATCGCGGTGTGGAGTTCATAACTTCCGCCATCAAAGGGTCGCTTGAAGCTTCGACGTCGAGGCACCGACCTAAGGGTGCGCCACAGGCTTCTTTGCCCGATTCTATCCTCAGGCAAGTCCGGGAGAAAAATCGGCTGAGGAAGGCTTGGCGAATCTTGAGGGACCCGGTAGACAAGGCCAACTGGAGCCGCAAAGTCCATGCGGTTCGCGAGATGGTCCAAGAATACTGGAACAATGTCTGGGAGGACAAGATTGAGAGCCTGTGCGTACAGGAGAGGTCCCTGTGGTGCATGACGAGGAACTTGATGTGGGTCCCCGTACCAAGGTCACCTATTGTGGGTCGTAACGGGGTGGCCAACTTCGGCCAGGAAAAGGCCGATACTTGTGCTGAGCAGTTAGAGGAACGATTTGTACCGACTGACAACCCGTCAGACCCGGTTCACATTGCGCACGGGGCTCAGGTCAGAGGTGCGGTCTCGTACAAACCCTTGGATGAACTTGAACCCATGGAGGCGACAGAAATGTCGCGGGCGTTAGCCGCTTTAAGACTAAACAAGGCCCCCGGACGCAACGGTATCAATAACGCGGTCCTCAGAAAGCTTCCCTTTGAGACGATTGACTTCCTCGTGGAGTTTTTCAACGCCGTCCTGCTCCCGAGTCACTTCCCTGAGCTCTGGAAGCACGCCAACGTCCTCCGTTTTCATAAACTGGGTAAGGACCTGGCCCTAGCTTCGTTTTACCGACCGATTAGCTTGCTTGACTGTTTAGGCAAGTTGTTCGAGAGACTTATACTGACGAGACTGACCCGACATGTTCGCGAGGCGGGCATCTTGGTGGACGAGCAATTTGAATTTCGGGCGGGACACGCTACGTCTCACCAACTCGTCCGGCTCGTGGAGCAGGTCACGAGGAACTTCAACATCAACAGGCTGACTGGTGCTGTCTTTCTCGACGTGGCAAAGGCCTTCGACCGTGTTTGGCACGAATGTCTCCTTTTCAAACTCCTCTCCTTGAACCTGCCCTTCTACCTAGTTAAGGTTGTACAATCTTATCTATCCCACCGCACCTTCTCCACTACCTTTGGGAACGTCACTTCCCAGGTCAGAAGCATTCGGGCTGGAGTGCCGCAGGGTTCCCTCGTGGGCCCGGTGCTCTTCAGTCTGTATGTGAACGACATTCCGAAATCCCCAGACACCAAGTTGGCACTGTATGCGAAAAACACGGCTCTAGTAGCGCAGTCGTGACGAGGGCAGCTGGTAGAGAAGCAACTCCAGATGCACCTGACGCAGTTGGAGGGGTGGCTGACCACCTGGAGGACAAGTATTAACGTGGAGAAGAGTACAGCAGTGCTCTTCACATGGAAAAGAAAGTTCTACAGGCCGGCCCCACTTCAGCTGTATGGAGATCAGATCAGATGGGCGAACAGTGTTAAGTACTTGGGACTTACGCTGGACACCAAGCTGACCTGGTGACTACACTGCACCGAGAGACTGACCAAGGTGAGGCAAAGGCTGGGAATCCTAGGCCCACTGCTTAACAGGCGTAGCGCCCTGTCTACTAGGAACGGTCTGACACTGTACAAGGAGTTGCTCAGACCGATCCTCGACTATGCGTGTCCCGCTTGGGGCCAACTGGCGGACACGTATTTGAGGAGGATGCAGGTGTTCAAGAGCGTGTGTCTGAGGATCATTGTGGACGCACCTTGGTATGTTCGGAGTGAGACTCTGCATCACGACCTGGATATGCCTACCATCAAGGAACACTTCCGGAAGCTACGACAGACTTCCCGGTGCCACCAATCCTCTTATCCAGGGGCTTGGGAATTACGTCATCGACTGGGGGGTGCCATCGACGTCCTAAAGCCCTGCTCGGATAAGCGAGATGTGTCAACAGTGGTTTGGGAGGCTCTCACCCAGCCCTCCCATAGAGTAGTAAATTATCTCCGCACGTAACTCTAAAAACCCTTTATTCGGTTTCCCAACATACTTTTTGTTTTCCCACTAATATTAATATGCTTTTCTTTGTTTCAGTAACTTCGCGAAATGCGACCACCCGTCTGTTTTATGATCCGAAACCACATGGTATGACCAATTGGTCGGTACGTGTTGGAATTTGCTCTCGTGCTCCCCTTCAGGGTGCATTATAGCATTCTATTATGCGTCTGCGTCTGGCCAACGCCGAAAGGAATTCCACTGCATAGGCGAACAGGACAACCAACTTCAATACTGCACCCTCTTTTTAAGGTCTCCACCCTCCCGATGCCAACCCCAAACCATAAAATTGCTGTTATGTTTAGGCAGACGCACTTTCGTTTTAGAAAGTGTGTTTGTTCTACTTTAACGAGTTACACCCTTTTCTAATTAAGACACAACCATACTTGTCGTGGTTGTAGGTCAAACCAAGGTGCTTCACACCTAACGCTACTGATTAGGACAACAATTTTTAAAGTAAATGATATGTTTCCCATTAATAAACAATGGAATGTTTAGTATATGATCACGTCAAACCATTTGTAATACGTTCGCCCTTTTTGAATTTAAATAAACTGATTTGTTAAACTTGTATATTTCTCTTATTAATCCTCTTATGTTTCATGCAACCCATCCTTCTTGGTATATCTTTGTTACTGTATCTTTCACTTCTTCTATCTGATAGGAGAAGTGGCGATACAGCGGGTACACTACTTCTACATTCAACCTTTCTCATCCTTATCCCACTAGCGTAATTAGTACACATGCGTTCAGCTCGGAAGGGTAGTATGATGTGGTGCTAAAAAAATTAATTGGGTTCACATGAAATAACAAGATCCATCATAATCTTGAGGCAAAAAAAAATTGTTCAAGATTACAAAACTTTCTTCAAATGGTAAATCGGTCCCGGCACAGATTTATCTGATTGCCAAACCCTTCCTTCACCTCTGACAAGACGTGTATTAATCACAACTTGTGAATGTGAGGAATGCCAGGCCTCCACCGTGGTTCGGATCCCACGTTAAACTGTAGGTCCTCCATTTCATCTCACAATCACCCTATCCATTACACATTAGCGTAAGTGCGTATAACCCGAACGGGTAGTAAGACGCGGTGCTGATAATAATAATAATAATTTTGTTGTATCTTATTTTAAAGAGACAAGAATTGCCTTAAAAAGCGTCTTTTGAGGCTTCAATTTAATGAATTGTTAACCTCCCGCCGTACTGGAAGGAATTCCATGGGCCCCCCCAGACCCCTAGTTTGCACCCCTTCGGAGAAAAATCCTGCGGGCGTCCTTGGATGACAGTGTTGCGGGAAATTACTAATTCAGAAAGCGGAATGCTTCTAATGATATGCAGAAATATTAAGCTACGACCAGAACATCTCGTCAGGAAAAAGTTTAGTTTACTGTGGCAAACTCATATTTACCAAACTTTTATGTTCAAATCGCCACGAATAAATGCGGGCGCGCATCTGATCCACCCTAATGTCAAATTTTCCCCTCTCCTTATTTTCTGAGCCCAAATACAACTACTCAAATAGAACAAGCGCACAAAAACAGGGTTTCTTTTAATTTTACCATATGAATTATTATTAGCACCGCGTCTTACTACCTGTTCGTGTTATACGCACTTACGCTAATGTGTAATGGTAGGGTGATTGTGAGATGAAATGGAGGACCTGCAGTTTAACGTGGAATCCGAACCACGGTAGAGGCCTGGCATTTCTCACATTCACAAGTTGTGATTAATACACGTCTTTTCAGAGGTGAAGGAAGGGTTTGGCAATCAGATAAATCTGTGCTGGGACCAAGGATTGAACCCCGGACCCTCAGCACAGAAGTCTGACACCTTACCCCAAGACCACCAGGTCACCGATACAACAAAAGAAAAATGTTTCAAACTTCTAATATCTATACAACCTCAGAATCTCGGGTGGACAATTGCCCCTCTGGCCTCCTTGCGGGAGCCCCTCCTGCCATTTAATAACACTCCACTCCCTTTCCCAACACTTCATTTCATCTCTGCCTTCAGACAAAATTATTGGAAATTTCGCATTAAATTGTCTTACATTTTCAAATTTGAACCATTTTAATCATTTGCATCTGAGGCAGTTGTAACTGTGTACATGTTTTGAATAAACTTGTTCAATTAGGGTGTGTTGTTTTAAATGTTCAGTTTAGTAACGTAATTTCTCAATTTGTACATGGTGTGGCGAATTTCCCTTCTCATTCGTCACACCTGTGACTAGATTGAAAAACTTGAGGCCCACCTATGGTCTATATAGAAGTTTTAATGGGTTTTTCTGTCAATGCACTTGAAGCTAGTTCTAAAAAAATAGCCTATTAAATTGATTAATGAATACATTTGAAAATAATTTTGCTTTAGCTCTTTTCTTAAAAAAATCAAAATATTATATTTGAACAAAATACTCATTCTAATGTTGTAAAATTCATGTTAATTTGTATACCGTGTCTGTCCAAACCCTATCTACCCCCCTCCCCCACCCTCAACACACCCACAAACATTAATCCTTGATTCGAGCCTGCGCTACACACTTTAAAAATACCTTTAAATTAACAATCGGAAAAAAGAACAGAAATATTAGGTTCAATACATTTCATTTTTTCTATAGCTTCCCCCAAAGATATTTAGCACCACGTCTTACTACCCGTTTGGGTTATACACTTTAGTACTAATTAGACTAATGGGCTAGGAATTGGGAAGGTTGAATATAGAGGAAGTGAACCTACATTTGCGTGGAGGGAGAGTGGAAAAACATTTAGGAAAAACAACCCCTAGGTCACCCGACCTAGATTCGAACCTCGTTCTCCCCGTCTTCGGCTGTCTAGCTCAACGTGAAACTAGCGCGTTAGATAACTACGCAACCAAGGTAGGTTTTTGTAGAGAGAAAAGAATAGAAGGTGGAGGAATGAATGGTACATTGAAAAACTTGTACATTTCAATGCAACGAACAATGAATGGTACATTGAAAAACTTGTACATTTCAATGCAATGAACAATAAATGCCCTCGCCTCGGCTTTATTATATTTGGCACTAATTTTTTTTAAACTTGCACACACTTTATTTTAGTACCCGTCTTAGTAACTGTTCAGGCTATACGCATTATGCACCAGTTACGCCAATCAGTTAGGAATGGGTAGGCTTGCATTTAGAGGAAGTGTACCCACATTTGCGTGAAAGGACAGTGAAAACCCATTTAGGGAAAACAACACGCAGATCCAACCGGGATTCGAACCCCAATATCGCTGTCATTGGCAGTCCGGTCTATTGCGAGAGTGACGCCTTATAACATATTTACATGCAGGGGTGTTGCACGAAATATATTTGGGGGGGGGAGGTGAACCAGTGTTTTCCCCTAGTCTAATAATTTCGAAATTAGAAAAACTCCGAAGCAGCAAAGGAGAGTACAAGAAGGGCAATGTTGAGAACGTGAGGGAGGAGGAGAGACAGGAGCAGGCTCACAATTATTGTTTAATTTGGGGGGATTATCAAGCCTTGAACCGAGCCTTATTTTTACAAGGCCGTAGCCAGCCAATAATGTCAGGGGGGGGGGGTTGTTGGGCAGATCCCCCAATCACCGGAAGCTAGAAATAATTCTAATTGATAAACAGTTCTAGAAGCTATCTGAAGTGTTTTGTATGACAACATAACCCCTTAACTACTGAAGGCTAGGAAAATTTCTAGATATAAAACACCTCTAGAAGCTATCTAAAGTGTATTTTATGGCAACATAACCCCCTAACTGCCGAAGGCTAGAATTTTTTTAAAATAATAAACACCTCTAGAAGCTCTCTGAAGTGCTTTTTATGGTAACACAGCCCCCTAATTTGTACTTGTACCTTAATTTTTATATTGTTTGAAACCTAGTAATAAAGCCATTTTGTTCATAAATTTCGGGGGTAGTTTGAGCTCCCCCCCCCCCGCCCCCCGACAACAGCCTTGTTTATTTATTCATACTGGATTTTTAAAGCTACGAGGCTTTTTCAGTGAAACTTGAGTTATTATTTATTTCAGTTTACCTGCATCTGAGCTAAATATCCAATTGAACTTAAATATATTTATTTAGATTTACAGATATTGTTCAAATAATGTATTTTAGATTTAATTTTTACAGCGGTTTCCAACATTTTGTAGTTCATGACAACTTTTCTCTCTGCGGCCATCGTAACCCTTTGATAACTTAAAAGCGTTCAAATCCTGGTTTTTAAGTTTTTTTCACTGTGTATTACTACCAGCCCGGACTATCTACAGTTAACTACACCAGTGGGATAAGTAACATTTAGAGGAAATGTACACTTATTTGCTTGGAGGGGTATTAAGATAAACTACCCCTGGCCAGAATTAAAATCCTTACTCCACCTTCACCAAACCAAAAGAGCGTGACATTAAACCCGCATGTCCACTAATGGTTGTTTTAATTATTATGATTTCTTATAATAATGATTATATGCGACTAATGTGTAGTGAAATAGAATCAACAAACCCGGTGTTTGGGGGATGATTTTATATTATGCTAGCAGCATTACAAGGCTGCCACAGTAAACAAGTCAGCAAGAAGCTATCCGAATGGAATAGCCAAAAGGAACCTAAGCAGTAACTAGGTCGTTTTTAGCACTTCAACAACTAACGTTTATGTTTTTATTTATCTATTTAGCACCGCGTCTTACTATCCGTTTGGGTTATACGCTTAAGTAATATTTACGGTAATGGGTTAAAATGGGAAAGGTTGAATATAGAGGAAGTGAGCCCGCATTTGCGTGGAGGGAGAGTGGAAAACCATTTAGAAAAAATCTTCAGTTCACCTGACCGAGATTCGAAACTCGATCTCCCCGTCCTCAGCAGTCGAGCTCAACACGACAATTGCGTTTGCTAACTACACCACCGAGGCGGTTTTACATTTTTGTTAGAATTTCGCATCTTCTTATAAACATTAAAATCCTTGAAAAAGTAAATATAAAGCTAAAACCTCTATATTGTGACCCCACCCAGAAAACCCAGCGACCCCCAAGTTGGAAACAGCTGCTTTATTATAACACAGCTGGAAGCAATATTTAACTAGTAACCTCCCGGGAATGTAGAACTCGCTCATCATTTTATCAAAAAATAAGCAAGCAATTTGGCCATGTTTGTTTAAAAACATTTTCAACTGTAAAATAAAGCAATTAAAATTGAATTTATCAATATTTCTACAGTATGTTGATACCTCTCTACAAATGTCCTTCTTCATAACCTCATGGAAGAGGCCCTAAAATGTTAATATTGGTACGTCAATAAACTATTCAAAACATATTGTAATTTAGCGCGTGAGGGTGAAGGGGCTTCCCCTGACATTTTATTAAATAACTTATGGCAAATTCAAAATCAGTACTCTAAACAACATGGTTATACAAAATTTCATGCAGATCGAACACTAAATAACGAAATTAAAAATGTATCCCAAATTTGAAAATGTTAAAGGATGAAAAAAAATATTTTTTTTTTGTTTAATCTAGTCTACTTAATTAAATTAGAAATTATAAGAGTTGTAACACAGCCCTATCACTTCTCTTCCTTCAATGTTGCTTTGAGCCTTTTTAAATCGCTTTCATGAAAGCCTATTTTAATAAACAATGAAATAAGATACTTCAGTTCAATTCAAACTAGTATGGATACTTGCTAGAAAAATTAGTGTGTATTTCAGAAGTCAAACACTAACACTAATCTCAATGTCCTATTTTCATCAGTCAGAGCTTTCGATAAGAAAACAATAAAATGTTGCGTAGCATTCACTGCACGTATGCCTTCAAAATTTAATAAAGGCTTAGTTATTATTATTATTAGCAACGCGTCTTACTACCCATTCAGGTTATACGCACTTACGCTAATGTGTAATGGTAGGGTGATTGTGAGATGAAATGGAGGACCTACAGTTTAACGTGGGATCCGAACCACGGTGGAGGCCTGGCATTCCACACATTCACAAGTTGTGATTAATATTCGTCTTGTCAGAAGTGAAGGAAGAGTTTGGCAATCAGATAGATCTGTGCTGGGACCGAGGATTGAACCCCGGACCCCAGCACAAAAGTCTGACACCTTACCCCTGGACCGCCAGGTCACCTATAAAGCCCTAATTAAGGCATTGGCTGTACAACATATGCTAGTTTGAATGATAAAACTTTGACAGTCTAGCAGCCACGAAAGTCACAACTAAAAACACTAAACAATAAACAAAGCATTGGCTGACAATACTGCCACTTCAAGCATTGCTGGCTGAGTGAAATTTTGCTACTGGGCAGCTCATGTTCCCTTACGATTCGTTTCCATACCACATTCGGCATACACTCACCGGCCGTTGTCTCTGCCTACTTACAACGGCGCTACTAGACTACTTGATTAACTAAGATTTCTACAATCTACTAAACAAGGAATCTCCTTTAAATGTTTAGTGATTTTTAAAGTTGGAATTTTTTGTAGAGTAGGGATCAACAGTTGGGCAATTTTAAATTTGTCTGTCCAAGTCTGTGGTTAAGGACTTTCACAATAAAAAGTAATGGGGTACAGAATAAGCCTAGAATTTCCCAACTCCAGGTCTAAAATCTCACAAAATTCCCAACTTTCAAGCTTTTAAACAACATTTGGGGGGCCACCCCCTCAACCCCCTCCCCCGCCGCCCGACGCCCCTGTTCACACGCGGCCACTGGAGCAGATCACACACTAAATGTTGAGGCTGGCGTGCTTCCACCTTGAAATGTTATATTGAACTGAAACTATATTACGATATTGTGCAAAGGTATATAAAGACATATCGAGCCTCTCGTCGTTGTTCGATCTCTGTCGGGTGTGCTGAGGGTGGTTTTTCTAAAATTGTTTTCCACTCTCCCTCCTCGCAAATGCAAGTATACTTTCAATAATATAGTCTTTCTCATCCCTAAAACCAATGCGTAATTAGTACATAAGCATATAACCCGAAAGGCTAGTAAGACTCGGTGCTAAAAAGAAAAGTGGTTGTTTGACACAATATATAGCACAATCTTTCAATATATCCTCCAAAATAACAATATTATTGAGAGTCTAGGAGCCGATTAAGAAATTATATTTGTATTTTGTAAAATACTCTTCTACTGTATTATAGAAGTCAATTTAAAGAAGTGCATATGGTATAAAAAATGTGTTGATTTAAAAATTTTTTCAAAACCACACTAGTACAGTACAGATAAACTTTCTTATATTGTATTATGGAATTACTAGTGATTTTGACTCATATTAATATTCAATTTATCGAATTGGCTTTAGTTAATCTTAATATTGAAATAAGTATATTATATTTTAAAGCATGTTTTAATATGTTATAATAATGATGTGTTAGAATAATTATTGTCTTATGACTATCAAATCCCAACAATCAATAATTTTGTATATTATATTTTAATGTTTATTTATTAATTAATTTAGTTTCAAGCCATAGATTTCAAGTATGCTAAAGTATCAGTATTAGAATGATTGTGTATTATTTTTCAAACACAAATTTGGTTAATTTATTTTAGAGTTTTAGTGCAAAAAATTATCTCGTTGAGAAAATCTGTTTGCAATGTCCCTTGAGACGTGTGGTGTTACTGTCCAATAAAATGTGAGCGACTAATTACTTTAAATTGTCTTGTGGATAAGTTGATATTCTTAAACTTATGTTAACTAATTAACCTTATAAATATATTTGTTATCGGGAGATTATTAATTTACTGAAAATAAAGGGAAGTGGGACAACCACATCGGTTCAACTGCACTCTCGCGTGCATAGTAAGCACTATAGGTATCACAATGGCTTCCGTGAAAGATACAGCAACTTTCTTTGCGAAGGGAACATCAAATCAATTCGAATATGTATTGAAGCTATATCCTCAAGCATTGAAGCTCAAAGCAGATAAGAAAACAAAGAAACCAGAGGAACTAATAAAATTGGATAATTGGTGAGTGCAAATACTTTAAATCGCTTGGGAAAATTTGGAAACAATGTCATTGAACCTCGCTTTGTAATACGCTGCACGTAGCAGACTACTCTCGATCAAGGAATGCCTACTGGAACGGCTCGATCTTTAGCGCGGTCATTAAATGCCAGCCGTGTCACGTGGGAATCAATGTCAACTTAGTACTCCTTTAATTTTTGGATGAGCGACTATTTATATTGAATCTAGTGGGTGTGCTGTTGTAATAGGGTGTTGGTAGCGTCATGTCGTCTTGGCAGGTGACTTGCCTTGAAATGTTTAATCTGTTTTGTTACGAAATAACACATTTTTAGCATAATTGTGTTCACTTTTACTTTTTGCGTCGTTTAAGGTATTGATTTATTATAACTGAAAATAGTTTCTTAATTGCTTTATCAATCAATTTGCACGTTGTGAACATCTGTATGGTAACTTGTAAGCTAAACCAAAATGGAGACCAAACAAAAGCATTTGAAGAGAAGCTGTTACTTACAAAATATTAATTTCTTCTCAACACATGCAAATTTGTATGGATTGAATAATAAAGTGATAAACGTTTATATAATGTTATAGTTGTTTTATTTTTATGGGAAGAATAATTGAATAGGTACTATTTTAATTTTCAATTTATGTTTTAGATTGCATACTTATTTAAGACATTAATATGTTAAATTTATCTTTTTTCAACATAAAGCAATATGTTTTCAATAGATTAATAGGGTATGAACACACACCAACTTTAAACTAAAACAAGTAAACCCATTAAAATCATTTTGAGACTCAGTTCTGAATGCCAGCCTGCTGTGTTGGTTCTGGAATACACTAACCTATCTAGATTGACATTGTAAGAGTAGATTAGATCATGTCTTGATGTATAATATAGGTATACAGTTATTTAACACACAAAAAGCCCCTGGGAAACTAAATAAATTCTTTTGGCCATTTATTTGTATTAGACTAAATTTATTCTCCAACAAAAAATAAGCCAGTAAATTATTTTACTTTTAGTCTAATTAGAACAATCACTGTGTAAAGACTAACAATAAAGTTTTCATTTTTTTAATCAAGAGGCTTAGGCCCTAAACTTAAACCTCATCTAACCTTTATTTAGGCCTAATCAAATGGAAAAAATAAATAACTTCTTGCTTAAACTATAAAACCTATAGGTCTAGTACGCCTTAACCATTCCATTTTAAGCCATTTCTTTCTTTAAATATCACAAAAATTGATATCAGCCGTACATTATTCCAAACATCAAAACCTGTAGAATTGATATGAACAAAAAAAACTTAAATTAGATAAGAAAAAGCTCCACACATCTAAGCGACGGATATCTTTCGGCCGTTCTAGAACTATTTGAACACATTACACTAAACCTCAAACATAATTTTTACCATCTTTATGAAGTCGTAAAAACCGTCTATGATGACCACAATTAACTTTACATCAAGGTAAATTTAACTATAAACGATTAAACTTGTTGTAGGTGATCACAAGAATCCATAACAAACAAATTATAGACGAACACATAATATTGATGATGTAATTGAAATAACACATTTATTATTATGACACCTATCCAACCAAGCTTAACCTATCCTTTCATTACTATGACACCTATCCAATCCAGCTCAACCTAACCTTTCATCTGTAACCTAAATAAATTAAATTTATAATTATAAATAAAATAAACCATTCAATGTAATAATTAAACATGAATAATACATATCATACAATGATGTCATAGCCATTTTAGTGTGTACTGGCAAGATTAAAAGGGTAATGCAAAGCATCATGGGATGTCATCCACCCAGTACGCAGGATCTAAGGAAGGTCATACGTCATTGTCAATATTTACATTTCGAAAGTTATTTGGGCGATGTGTTTTCGAGTTTTATTTAAATGTAGTATTTAATAAAATCTTTAAAAAAAATTTCTAAATCTTGGTGTCATTCAATTCTAAGTACTATAGTGTGCATAATAAAGTGTATAAAATATTGACACATAGTACCCTTGTACCCTTTCAGGGAAAAATAGCCAAATGTGGAACGGTTAAGACATACTAGACCCAAACTTATTTTCTTTGATTGCTTTGTGATTTAAAACATAGGCAAATCCTGGGTATTATCTCTGCTTTGTTCAACAGTAGGCTCTGTATAGGCTACATTTAGAGCTATGAAGTCTATATACGATTAAATTCCTGGTAACTGTAAATGTTGAGGTCCACTTTTATTTTCACAAGTTATTTCCCAGTGAAATAGGCTTCTAACTGAATTTAGTGCATGAATATTGTTTGCTATGAATGGTCCAAAAGGACAGTGCTATATTCTAGAACAGGGGTCCGTGAACATTCTGGTCTCTGATCCACTTATAAACATATAAAAGTCCTGCAATCACCCAAAGTCCACTCTACTTCTGCTCTTATTTTTTCCATAGCCCTTAGAAGTTTTGTATCTATTCCTTAAATTCAATCTTTCCTCCAATAGTAGGACTTATGTCCCCAGCTTTCTAGGAAAAAATACAGAGTAAATAAAATTTATACTTTCATATTTATTAAACCATTTAATTATCTTATAACATCAATAATTGATTGATCAAGGTTATTTTGGTCACACTCCAATATTATTTGAAAGTAGGTAGACCTACTTTATATATTTGCAATTTTAGAAAACACAAAAACTGACTTAATGAAGTTTAGTATTTTCACCCAATCGACTGATAATCACTGTGAGATCGACCTTTGGCTAACCCCTGTTCTAGGGGAATATCATTTCATTACTACTCATCTCGCCTTTGTTCATGTTTAGCTGACCTCTTTTCATTGACTTAGACTACTATTGACAGGGAAATCTAGGTTTGAATATCGGTCAGGTGTACTGAGCATGTTTTTTCAGAAATTGTTTTCCACTCTCCCTCCATGCAAATGCAGGTGCGCTTCCTATAAATATAAACTTCCTCATCCATAAAAAAATTAGCAAAATTAGTACATAAGCATATATAACCCGACCAGGTACTAAAATGTTGTGCTAAAAAATAAAAAGATATTCAAATAAATTTTTTTTACATCCATTAGGGGCCCTACTGTTTCCATCCTGTGGCCTGGGTCAATTTTTTAATCTAGCCATTTATTTTCCACCATCGGCTTGCTAGGCCTCATTTAGCTTCATATGTCTTAGGAATAAGATAAGTACAACATCCAGTTCCCGGTGAAAGGGTAAACACACATTTCACCAATGAAATTTTTCGGCCATGCTGGGAATCGAACCCAGGACGAATCCTGGATAGCTCAGTGGTTAGAGCATTGGCGTACTAAGCCAGAGGTCCCGGGTTCGATTCCCGTGTCCAGGTGTCATTTTTCAATTTTCAGAATATGATATCTAGTGGAGTAATTCCCTACTAATAAGCATAAATAATAGCTCTGGCTGTTAATTCTTAATATGTGCGATCCCGTACAATTTAATAATTGTGCAAATGGCAGCAAAAAGCCAACTACCGAGTTGCAGATGGCTGCGTTATTCGATGGCTCGTGATATTAATATAATCACATATTTGTAGCCGACGATTTCCACACGTCCATCATAGACTCTGCCTTAAAATATGAGTGAAGAATGACCCAAGGCACGAGACGAATCCTGGATAGTTCAGTGGTTAGAGCATTGGCGTACTAAGCCAGAGGTCTCGGGTTCGATTCCCGTGTCCAGGTGTCATTTTTCAATTTTCAAAAAACCCTTAGCTTAGTAGACAGTCACACTACTGATTGAGCTAAGGTGTTTGATATATTCAAATAATAACTTGGTTTAAAAATCTCTATATTGACCGATTCCCAATCTGGGTTCATAAGAGATTTTTTTCGAGGGATCTGCAAATTCACACAGTTTACAATTCTTAAAAACTAGCCTTCACACAAAATAACTTGTATGATTTTTGGTCACATGCTTGGGTGAATGCACAGAATACTTTTGATATGAATGTGAAATTAGTGATGGGCACAATTGAGTAAAAATAATCGAGTAACTCGATTGTGTTGTGTTATCAGTTCTACTCGATTCTTCCGGGGTTACTCGAGTAACTTTATTTGGTCCTTGTTATTCTTTTATTTTCTCTTTTCTTGCCAGATAAGTGAGAATCGACCTTATTGGCTGGACTGTTTACCATGCTATTTCCATCTAAAATACATGTTTCCTTAGAGCTAATTTTTCACCAACAGTTTCTGCTGCAAGGCAAAAATGACCCCTTATGGTTTAAATGTTGCACATACATTTTCAAAACAAAATACTCGCAGATGTAAAGAACACAATCAAAAAGCATGCTAAGCGTATCACATTTTCGATTCATTTTAAGTACTCGAAAGTTACTTGATTTTTTTTTTACACGATACCTTGGCAGTCTTATTTCCACAATCGCATGAACGAAACTAATTATTCTCTCTCTTAATTCAATGATTGTATAATTTCTTCCTACTAAGATATGATTATTTATAAATATAAAATAAGTAGAGGAGCTAAGTTACAAAATAGAAAAAATAAAAACTGTTTTCACTTTTAAAAAGGTACAATTATTATCGATTATTTATTTAACATGAATATAAAAAGAAAAGTTTATTTTATTAAAAAGAGCACGAAACAATTTTTCTCTACCTTTTTTTAAATTGTGAGACACTTCTTAAAACACATACTTTTGTATTGACTGTACGTGCAACATGAAACTTGAAAATAAGGGGGTGGAGGTCACTCAGTGTTGACTGCCTCTTACAGGAAGAGATTATGGACTTGTTATTAGTATCGAAATCCATTGCAAGACTCCCGAGAGTAATGTGGTCCAACCGATTGCCATGGGACAATTCAAGTAAATGATTAGCTAAAAATTACTCAAGTAATTTTACTCGATTCATTTGAAAGAGAATAAAGTAATTACTCGATTCTTAGAATTACCCGATTGTGCCAATCACGATGTGAAATACTTAAGTGATGTTTTCTCCCAATATGTTTGCGAAGGAGAACTTTTTGATATTGTTTAATTGAATCAAATCATGAAAAAAACTAGTTGGGGAACCACTTTTATTATTGTAACATCATTGTTTCAACTATAGGACTATACTGGTATTTGAAAGTAAATAAACTGCACCAGCCATCTTATATTAAAACAACTCGGCATTAGGCCAAATATAAGTTATACTATGCCTTTTGATTGATAATTATCTTTTTAACACTAATTACCACCAATGAAATGCATATAACTCTGCTAATAAATAAATTTATATGATATTCCATATAAAGTTACTTAAGAAGTTAATAGCGTTTCATTATATCATAATGAATATGAGTTTATTGAATTTTTGCTTTATTTAAAATAATTATAGACACCGGTAGCAACTTATTAAATATAATAGGTACTAATCTAGGCTAATATGTCCAAATTCTGAGATTTCATTTTAGTAAGGCAAAACCTCCATTCCATTTTAATTTGATTTTAAATAATAATTTAAGCCTGTATTTTTTTATCTACCTGTAATTCATAATTCATAATTCATAATATATTGTTATTTAATTCTTGGGAAACCTTTTATGGCATACAGTTCACATTAAATTAATCTATGGTGTTAATCTTAAACCATGATAAAATTGTAGAAAACAAGTGACTAATGAAAGTAAAAATGCTAACACACCATGTGGCAGTGAAATATGTCATGTCAACACTTTTCCTTGCTTTAAACAGACAGAAAAAAAATCTTTATTATAGTTTCTCTGACCAAGTTTTTAATAAATTTAAAAAAATCTAGTCTAAAATTTAAAATTATGGCTTCGAGGTGCATATATGTTTGAACACAGGGGCTACCAATTTTTAAATTTCAGACTTGTGCATATGATTGATATTGTGCATTGCTCATGACATACACAAACTCTTCATTTTATTTTAATAGGCCTAGATTATTTAGAATTCTCTATTTTATTTAAGGACATACTGTAGGGAATTTATGAAGAGAATTTTACTCCAATCAAAGATTGTTTATGATAGTTTGAGTTGTTAAAAAAGATGTGGGAATCAGGGATAAACAAGTCATAAAATCTTTAAAAAAATAACAACATTAGATCAACAAAAAATACCTTAGAAGGTACGCAATCAACTCGACCACAATTTCTTATTAAACCACCAGTGAACACTCACTATCTAAAAATACAAATTATTTTCTACTCTACCTGTGGGAACTTACCACCAGAGATTTTAAAAACAAACTTCACTAGACAATTTGCTAAAAAATAATAATAATAATAATAATAATAATAATAATAATAATAATAATAATAATAATAATAATAATAATAATAATAATAATAATAATAATAATAATAATAATAATAAATAATAATAATAATAATAATAATAATATAATAATAATAATAATAATAAATAATAATAAATAATAATAATAATAATAAATAATAATAATAATAAATAATAATAATAATAAAATAAAATAATAATAATAATAATAAAATAATAATAATAATAATAATAATAATAATAATAATAATAATAATAATAATAATAATAATAATAATAATAATAATAATAATAATAATAATAAATAATAAATAATAATAATAATAATAATAAAATAATAATAATAATAATAATAATAATAATAATAATAATAATAATAATAATAATAATAATAAATAATAATAATAATAATAATAATAATAATAATAATAATAATAATAATAATAATAATAATAATAATAATAATAATAATAATAATAATAATAATAATAATAATAATAATAATAATAATAATTAATAATAATAAATAATAATAATAATAATAATAATAATAATAATAATAAAAATAATAATAATAATAATAATAATAATAATAATAATAATAATAATAATAATAATAATAATAATAATAATAAATTAATAATAATAATAATATAATAATAATAATATAATAATAATAATAATAATAATAATAATAATAATAATAATATATAATAATAATAAATAATAATAATAATAATTTATATTTATAATAATAATAATATAATATATATAATATAATAATAATATATTAATTAAATAATATTATATAAAACTGATAAATTATTTTTATATTCCTAAAATTTAAATATAAAATAATGTAATATTCTAATAATCTAAAAAATATATAGATTATAACTATAATTGAATATATAAATACATAATAACCAGTAATAAAATAATAATATAATTAATATATGGCATTATCTGACAAAATTTTTTGAATAATAATTAATTAATAATAATAAGTAACTATTATGCAAAAAAATAGGCAAAATCACTATCACTAACTCAGGTCATATGATAGACATAAATACAGTAGGCCTTTAATTCCAATTTGTGAGACACTTAGTGCTGACAAAATATATAGTGTCTCAATTAACGCTCTTAATAATCAAAAGCTACCATCCCAGGCTTGTTTTTTTGTGCACCACTTCTTACACTAATGGGGTAGGTATGAGGAGGATAAAATTTGAGAGAAAAAGTACCCACAATATAATTTTAGTTTTTTGTGAGGAAAGTAAGTCAGTGAACTTTATTTTGATTTATCTCCCTTAGGCAAGACAAGTAAAAGATACAATAAATAGATTAGTGGTAAGGACATATAAGTTTCAATAATAATGATAAACTAACTGCTGCCCTAAACAAACACAAGTGGAGCCAACTTATGAAAATGATACAATTTGAAACAATTGTAGGCGTACTCATCTCATTAAACTGATTAAGTTTAATAAAATTGTATTTTGAATGTTTCAATTAAGGTTGTTTATGTTTTATGTGTATGTTTTTAAAATGCACTGCATATTTTTATTAATAAATCAAAATTTAAAATATATACATTTATGGTATTTTGTGGATTGTCCTTCCATTTTAGTTTTCTATACTACCCTTAAGTCCCAAGAATTTGTTCAGGTCTGCACTAACCTAATTAAATAAGAGGACAAGGTGTTTTAAGAATTCACCAACATTCACTTGAAAAGAGGATGAGAAATCACCTTCTGTACACCTAACAAAGGATTGAACTCCAGCCTCCCTGGCTAGAAGGAGCTATTGACTGTGTGACTCATGTTAAAAAAACATGTCCACTGTATCTTACTACTGGTCTTGGGGTGAAGTGCTCGCCTCAGGACTCGAGCTTCGCGGGTTCACACTCAGCCGGGGTCAACAGGCACAGCTTCCTTCGGAGTGGAAGTAAAGCTGTCGGTCCCATGTTTATTGTGGAATGTATGCTGGAAAGCATGTGAAAATATCCTTTATGCACATTGGTAGACACTTTCACTCTAGCTCATAGAAATACTTGTGCGTTGATACAGTAATTTGGTCCAGGAAGTGCAGGTTAAATATTTACAATAAATTATTATTATTATTATTATTTAGCACCGCGTCTTACTACCTGTTCGGGTTATACATTTAAGTACTAATTACGCTAATGGATTAGGAATTGGGAAGGTTGAATTTAGAGGAAGTGAACCCGCATTTGTGTGGAGGGAGAGTGGAAAACCATTATTTCCAATAAATAAATCATTCATGTGATGGAGATGAATATGATAGAATCTAAGAGGAAATGTAGCTGATTTTGTCTGCAGTGAGAATGGAAAACTATTAAGGAAAAATGGCCTTCAATACACATATTTGGTATCCGAACATTGACCTCTCCGTCATCAGCAAACCAGACCAAACAAATTTACCCAGCAATAAGAGTGTTGAATGCTGATCTAATAAATAGTAATAATTTGAATTATTGATGAGAAAGCAAAGCTATCTTGTAAAGAGCATACCATAAGCCTTACAGAACTAATCACAGTGTTCATGAAGGGCCACTCTGTAGATAGGTTCTGCTTTGACTCAAGCTCTCACAATGCTCCTGGTGATAGGTTTTTCCGATTATATCTTAGGAGTACATCAACATTCATTCTTGAAGTTCTTCTAAAAAGGTTTGATGTATGTTTTTAATTTAAAAAATGTATTTTATTGTATACTTTCTTCAATTTGTTTAAATATAATGGTTTAAATATAGGTAATGGATACACTGCTATTCACAGGGATTTATTTAAATAGACAGTAAGTTATAAGGCTGATATATTGTGGATTAAGATAAAACACTGTGAAGAGTGTCTCCTGAAAAAAAAAAATCTTGTTACTTTACAGTATTAGTGAAATTCTTACTTGTAGAGATTCAGTAAATAGAGCGATTTTGAATTACTTTTTTAAGACAAAGGAGAAATAATCCTTCATTAAGTTGAGTGATCAAAGACATTTCATGTTTCATACAAGTAAAGTGTATAAATTTTTATTTTCTATTTCTATATTTGATTACTTAAATTTACATATAGTAGTACACTATGTTGTCCTCCCACCCCGTCATTGGTCACAGAGGTTAAGTTATAACGTATGTGCCCCGGCAACATGTTTAAGCTATAACGTGTGGGTGAAGTGTGTCCCCCAGCAACATGGTTAAGCTATAACGCGTGGGTGAAGTGTGTCCCCGGCAACATGGTTAAGCTATAACGCGTGGGTGAAGTATGTCCCCCTGCAACATGGTTAAGCTATAACGCGTGGGTGAAGTATGTCCCCCTGCAACATGGTTAAGCTATAACGTGTGGGTGAAGTGTGTCCCCCAGCAACATGGTTAAGCTATAACGCGTGGGTGAAGTGTGTCCCCCGGCAACATGGTTAAGCTATAACGCGTGGGTGAAGTATGTTCCCCGGCAACATGGTTAAGTTATAACCCATGGGTGAAGTATGTCCCCCGGCAACATGGTTAAGCTATAACGCGTGGGTGAAGTGTGTCCCCCGGCAACATGGTTAAGCTATAACACATGGGTGAAGTATGTCCCCCGGCAACATGGTTAAGCTATAACACGTGGGTGAAGTGTGTCCCCCGGCAACATGGTTAAGCTATAACACATGGGTGAAGTATGTCCCCCTGCAACATGGTTAAGCTATAACGCGTGGGTGAAGTATGTCCCCCGGCAACATGGTTAAGTTATAACGCGTGGGTGAAGTATGTCCCCCGGCAACATGGTTAAGTTATAACGTGTGGGTGAAGTGTGTCCCCCGGCAACATGGTTAAGTTATAACGCGTGGGTGAAGTATGTTCCCCGGCAACATGGTTAAGTTATAACCCATGGGTGAAGTATGTCCCCCGGCAACATGGTTAAGCTATAACGCGTGGGTGAAGTGTGTCCCCCGGCAACATGGTTAAGCTATAACACATGGGTGAAGTATGTCCCCCGGCAACATGGTTAAGCTATAACACGTGGGTGAAGTGTGTCCCCCGGCAACATGGTTAAGTTATAACGTGTGGGTGAAGTATGTCCCCCGGCAACATGGTTAAGCTATAACGCGTGGGTGAAGTATGTTCCCCGGCAACATGGTTAAGCTATAACACATGGGTGAAGTATGTTCCCCGGCAACATGGTTAAGTTATAACGTGTGGGTGAAGTATGTTCCCCGGCAACATGGTTAAGCTATAACGCATGGGTGAAGTATGTTCCCCGGCAACATGGTTAAGCTATAACGTGTGGGTGAAGTATGTCCCCCAGCAACATGGTTAAGCTATAACGCGTGGGTGAAGTATGTCCCCCGGCAACATGTTTAAGCTATAACGCGTGGGTGAAGTATGTTCCCCGGCAACATGGTTAAGCTATAACGTGTGGGTGAAGTATGTCTAATACTTTGGTGACACTGTTTCGCCTAACTATTGACAATCTAATGGTTTGATAGCCTCAACCAAGGTCAAGATTGTTAGGATGTGCCTTAGATGATGTCCAACCTTATCTCAAAGACTTTAGTTTAGATCTTGGTGGGGTCAAAAAAGTAGTTTTAACATGATGATAGAGCAGACTGGCCATAGATGGAGATTTGTGTTAGTTTATCGACACTTACACCCACCAAAGAAGGACATTTGTTCAATCCCGAGTGATTCCCTATCATAATTAGTATTTGTGTATGAGTTTGTCCTATACCCAAGACATTAATATGTCTGGAACAAGGTTTGGTTAGCCTTTGTTTAGAAGTTTTTGTTTTTGGTTGAGCTAGTTTTGTTTGACTTACACTAAAACAATCCTTATCTTAGAAAACCCCACAGTTATCTAAACACAAAAATGAATAAACTATTTTTCAGGTACCAAAATGAGCTGCCAAAGAAAATAAAGTCTCGAGGGAAGGATGCTCACCTTATTCATGAGGAGCTAGTACAAACAATGAAGTGGAAACAAACTGTAAGTGTTACATAGCAAACTGTAAGTGTTACATAGCAAACTGTAAGTGTTACATAGCAAACTGTAAGCGTTACATAGCAAACTGTAAGCGTTACATAGCAAACTGTAAGCGTTACATAGCAAACTGTAAGTGTTACATAGCAAACTGTAAGTGTACATAGCAAACTGTAAGTGTTACATAGCAAACTGTAAGTGTTACATAGCAAACTCTAAGTGTTACATAGCAAACTCTAAGTGTTACATAGCAAACTGTATGTGTTACATAGCAAACTGTAAGTGTTACATAGCAAACTGTAAGTGTTACATAGCAAACTGTAAGTGTTACATAGCAAACTGTAAGTGTTACATAGCAAACTGTAAGTGTTACATAGCAAACTGTAAGTGTTACATAGCAAACTGTAAGTGTTACATAGCAAACTGTAAGTGTTACATAGCAAACTGTAAGTGTTACATAGCAAACTGTAAGTGTTACATAGCAAACTGTAAGTGTTACATAGCAAACTGTAAGTGTTACATAGCAAACTGTACGTGTTACATAGCAAACTGTAAGTGTTACATAGCAAACTCAACTAAGTTTAGACATGCAAAGACAAAATACCGGCCATACAAAAAACAACACAAACACTCATGTAATTGTTTGAATTTTCAGCGGGGTAAATTCTATCCACAACTATCCTACTTAGTGAAAGTGAATACACCCCGTGCGGTCATGATGGAAACCAAGAAAGCATTCAAGAAGTTGCCAAACCTGGAGCAGGCAATCACAGCTCTAAGCAACCTCAAGGGGGTAGGCACAACCATGGCTTCAGGTAAACTATTCATTTTATTAAATTATTATATTAAACAAGATTAATTAACAGCTTAATCTGACGTATTTAGAATTGAAGGAGGATAGTAAAATCATATCTTCTTCTTTTTTTCTAGACATTAGACAAGTCATTTTTATACATTTTTTCATATTCTCACATCACTAAATTACACACACAAAAATTATTTATTCATAAAACACAACAATGTTGACATACTGTTAATTTTAATCACTTAAAAAAACATAAATAGAATAGTAAAACATACACACACACAAAATACAGTTCACTTGTAACTTGTATGTTCAGGGATTCAACAGGGCACAGAGTTACAGCAGGACTAAGGGTCATAGGAGCATATTCCTAGCTGCATGAAATATAGAGAGAAAATGTCTGCTCTAATGAGTAAGGAACTAGTTGGTCACACAATATCTTGTACTCTTAAGGGAATATTGAGGGACATTTAAGGTTAAAAAAGCGGCCTCAATCGTAACAGGATGGGAAGAGAGGGAGTAAATATGTTGAACCCCTATTTTTGAGAACTTGTCACACTTGCAAAGATGAAGTAGCGGGTTGGTCTTTGATTGAGAAAACTGGGAATTATGCTTGAATTTTGTCAGCAGTCGGGAATTTGAAATTTTCAATAGCCTTTATTCAAAGGTGTGAACAAACTAAGCTACTGAATTTTACTAAACTCAATTTGGTATTAAATGTCCAGAAAAATCACACCACCGGTATTTGACACTTTTATCATTGACACTGTTGACAACATATATTTTCTAGCTAATCAAATAGTGGCTAGTGTGCTCAACTGCACATGCACTGTCATATTCATATATAAGAACATTTTTACACGGCTAAATCATTTTTAATATAATTAAGTGTAAAGTTGTGTGATCTTCAACTGTCATTTTTGATAGATATCATCACTACCTATAAAATAGCACTAATAATTTAGTAAAATAATATCAACATTGATCATAATATATATATTTGATAAAAGTTTCTTTCTTTAAGAATCAAACTATAGTTTTTGTGTTGCCATTGTGAGGTGTAACCTACAAGGCCCCCTCACCCCTCTGCCTGCTCCGGAAAGAATTTGCCCCCTCTAGATTTATTTCACTCCCTTTTTATATCCCTAAATATGAAGCTTAAAGATAGTCTTGCCTCACACTACAAGTAGCTTAAAGATAGTCTTGCCTCACACTACAAGTAGCTTAAAGATAGTCTTGCCTCACACTACAAGTAGCTTCTAGAAGCATATATTTTTCTAAACACTTCCAGGTGAGGACCATTCTAACTAAATAGCCTCTATTCCTGGACAAGGACCACTCTAAATATCTTCTAAAGGGATCAAATTTTAAATATTTTAACTTCCAAAGGTCTCCAATTTAAAAATATATGCAGTGGTAGGGGGCACAATTACTTGGTGGAAAGGCTTTTAAAAAACTCTCACACAAATAAGGTTCTACTGTCACTGTAAAACATTTGTATACATACTACTATTTAACATGGCTGAACACACAACACAGGTAGTCTGTCTGAACTATGGAAGGAAGGATCGATCCTACCTGTGGTAGATCGAGGTGAAGTCTTCCATCAGGAGATGGCTGGAAAGGTCCATCTCAAATTAATTTAAAGTGTTTTTAAACATATTTTTTTAAGCACTGCCTCTTACTACCTGTTCAGGTTATATGCATATATATTAATTACGCTAATGAGCTTGGGATGAGGAAGGTTTAATTTAGAGGAAGTGCATCCACACCCTAAGTACACCTGACCGAGGTTTAAACCCTGATCTCCTTATCACTGGCTGTCTAGTCTAATGCGAGAGTGAGAATAAGACTATGTGGCCACCGAAGCTAGTTATACTATAATTGAGGTTGTAGGTGTTGTGAATTGTGTAAGACTACAACAATCTACTAGCCTAGGTGTTTAGTATAAGTAGTTGCTGTAGGACTAAAATATGGTGGTGTGTTGAACACACGTTTTCATTTGGAAACATTTGTTCCCAGCAAATAGCATCCTTGACTGATCAATTAGGAAAACAAAACCTCCCACATAGCACTCAGCAAGGATTTAAATTTAAACCCTTGCCTACTTATCCTCGTCAAACCAGACCTGATGAGCTTTACATTTAGTCCACATGCGGGTAATAATATATTATCAGGCTAGCCAACTTTTGATCTGCAATGCCTGTAATGACTTTAAAATTTTTGATCAAAATCAAAGGAAAAATGGCACCAAACGGCTATTTTAAATTAAACATTTAAAAGAAAATAGTAAACCTTGCCCTTCTATTTTCTGTTCACTGTTTGATTAGGATGAAAGTGAAAGATAGTTACTAATGATATTATTTTAAGCATTGTTATTTAATGCTTTGCACTTACTTGCCCTTGTTCAATGTCCTGCCATATTTATGCAAATAGGTATTGTTTAGTAACTTGTATATTACTGATACATTTAGAGGCCAGGTGTGAGAATCACACATTTTGTGTCTATGTTGCACAGCTCTGCTTGCTGCTGCTGCTCCAGACCAGGCTCCCTTTATGGCAGATGAGTGCCTTATGGCCATACCGGAGATTGAAGGTATAGATTACACGACCAAGGAATATCTCAAGTTTGTTCAGCACATCCATACTGCAGTCGAGAGGTTAAACACAGAGAGTAAGTGTTCATGGAGTGTCGGGATTCTTGGTAGTGCCTAAAGTAATTTATGATACTTTTGTTGGTTAGTTATGCTCTTGCATCTAATTAACTAAATCCTTAATTACACTAATGGAGATGTTAGAATTTAGAGGAAGTGTTGCCCTATTTGTGTAAAGAAATATAATGAAACATTTTAGGGAAAACCAACTAAGTACACCTCACCAGGATTCGAACCCATACCTCCTTCCAGGAAAACTGGAATTAACCGGGAATGTGAAGTGGTAGGGAAAAAACAGGAATAAGTAAGGTATTTGGTAAATTACTACAAAAAAACCCCAGGAAAATGTTGTTTTACTAGAAATATGGAATATAATTAGATCATTAAATCAATAAATTACAATGCAAATTGTCTTTTTTTTGTTTATGGCTGTGTAATATATTTTATAATTTTAATTCCTGGTAGACTATGTTAATACAAATTTTAAAAAATGTTGATTTGCATTTTAAAACTTATTATAATTCATAAAAAAGATTAATAAAAAATGTGGGTGGAGGGGGTGGTAGCCGGGTGTGACATACTTTTGAGTCAGGAATTTTAGGAAATGATCAGGGCAAATTAGGGGAAAATTTGGGAATTTCATTGGTCAAGTTGAGTAGACACTATACTCCTTGTCGCTGATGCATACGAGACAAAATTATACTGGCCTACATTTGTCTGTGTTGCCACCAGAGCAAATTTTATCACTTAATTAAAAATACGATGTCATTACCTATGAAGTTATTTGATGAAACCAAAAATGTAATTTGGAATGCAACTGTTCTTATGGACGTTCACATGATGTATACATTTTGGTCATGATGAAATTACAATCTTAGTTAAATTAGTTTGTAAGTGAAGGTTCTAAAAGTGACCCTATATTTAACGGTTCAATTTAATAAAACTTCCCTGATAGATGGACATTATGTTGTGATAGTTGAATGTGTGTTGCAGCCACCAATGGTGCGTGGCTTCCCCACACCGTGGAGTTAGCTCTATGGACCCACTATGTGGCATCAGAGTTTCAGCCAGATTTGCTTGACAGTATTCCTGCTCCCGTCGAGAATGGCACTGCTCATCACAACCAGAAAAATGGAGAAACACCTCTCAAACCACAAGTACTGACATTTACATTTCACTTTCACCTCCCATAATTTAACTAACGTATTAAAAGAAATAGCTACGATAATACTGCAAATGTTTAATTAAACCACCAGGGCTATTAAATCATATTTAGACATTTAAAAAATGTATTTTTTGATCAAATTGTTGATAGCATAGTACAGCGGTTCCCAAAGTGTGCTCCACAAAGCATCTCCAAGTGCTCCGCGAATAGTTTGGAAAATAAAAATAAATAAAATGTGACAAAATATCAAAACTGTGAATTTGTGTGTCCACGAACTGTGTATAGGTAAGTATTGGGTAGAAATTATTTACAGACTGCACGCGGCGAACCCAGACAGAGAGACTAGAGGATGCAAGTTAACCCTGTCTCTGTTAGAACTTCACCGCGCTTTCAGATACGATTGTTTGCTTCGACACCTTTCCAGAATTTTCTGGGAAGTTTGTAATCCATATTAAAAACTCGTGTTTTCTTCGCACCTTCAGTCAGTTGAAGTTCAGTCAGTATACAGTTGAGAGTCGAAACAAATCAAGTAGTAGTGCAAAGTTATTTATTTGAATGTCGGAAAAGCCAACCTGGCATCGGAGCAGTACGAGTGCTTGAATGATTTGACATCAGATTCTTTGGTAAAAGAGAATTTTACAACTAAGAAGTCACTATCAGAATTTTGATGTCAGCTATAAGACGAATTTGAAGTTTTGTCATATAAGAGTGAAATAATCCTTCCCTTTGCAATAACTTACTTATGTGGACCAGGATTCTCTGCCTATGTGGCTACTAAAACAGAATATCCCGGCTCAATGCAGACCAGATATTTGGTTGGAGCTGTCCCAAATTCAACCAGATAAAGCCACATTGTGCAAATCAAAACACAGCAGTCCCATCCCTCTCATTGGAAATTAAGTTCGCGGTCTATACTTTATCATATATTTTTTTATGCCAAGTGACTTTTTTTTTTTTTTTGCAGCCATGAAAATGGTTGTAACACTATCTGTGTGGGTAACATATTGTGGATTTACAATAACTACTTTAAATTCGTTATCAAATGTGTTGCTTTAGGTTAATTTATGTTTTTTGTTATTGTTTTGCGTTTATGTAGTTAAGTTCCTTATTTCTCTGAAATTAAGGGAGAAAATAACATTTATAATTAAATAAAACTTGATGTTTAACATGCCCAAATGCTTAAACATTCGTTTCTATCATGAATACTGCTGTAATTCGGTTTAGTATCTATCTATGTAGGCTCTATGTGAAAATATCGTCGCCCTTATAGTAAAGACACTTATGTGCAAAATTGTTTTGAGAAAACGATATTTAAAGTTACAATTTTCAATGGCTTTTAGTGGGAAAAATTAAGTTTAGATCAAAATTTAAGCTATTTAGAAATAATTCGTGCTTTTACTATACGATAAAATATCGACTAACAACTTTAAAAAATGCAGTTAAGTAAATATAGCAAAAATATGCATGTGCATACCTTTAGCCTCAAGGCAACTATAGTGCTCCGTGACAAATTTCTCTCATGAAAAGTGCTCCGCGTTTCAAAAAGTTTGGGAACCGCTGGCATAGTAGATGATTCACATAATAGATTTTATTTGTTTTGTATGCAATAGTTTTATGGGTACTAATATTTCTTTGCGTGTCTTGTGTCTTAACCAATTTGCCACACACGTGTACTGAGCTAAGGGTCCTGGGTTTGATTATCGGCATGGCCGAAAAATTTATCATTGTTGAAATATGGGTTTACCCCTTCACACTGATGAATTGTGAAAAAATAAATGACTTTAACAAAAAACTGACCCAGGCCATAGGCTGGAAAAAATAATGGACGTGAAAAAGTGTGAATTATAGCGTTTACCTTTCAATAATGTTTCTATAAGACTCGGCATATCAATATTGTCTACCTTTTAGAGGTTATTTATTACAGTACTGGTAGCTATTTAGAATTGATATAGTAAATGACCAAATTTTGCAAGTCTTCGGTTATTCCAGACACCCAGAGAGTTCTTATTAACAACCTTTAGAAATATAACTTTTTGAATTAGGCATTGCAGATGTATTTTGTATTTCCCTAGTGTATTAACAAAATGTAATTATTTAATAGCCAACATTAAAATGCCCCCCCCCCCCCCCCCCCCCAATAAAGAGCCGATAAAACTTCAGGCTTCAGTTCAGCATATAGTTACACCCTTGGCTAATACAAAATAAATTTCAAAACCTTTTGAGGACTGCATCTAACTATATTTAGGCTTGTGCAGGACATTTTGACTGTGGGAAAGTAACCATTTTGAATGGTATGGAAAAAAAAAATATATATATATATATAGTTTTTTTTAGATTTATAATTTTAGTCCAAACTTGTCCTGCCCATTGATTCTAATAAAAAATAATTTGACGATAAAATTAAAAACTCGTGTCAATTTGATTTGAAAGGAATCAAATTGTTTGGCTTTAATAATGAGGAGACTCAATGGCTAAATTACTTTTTATAATAATTACAAAACATAGTGGAAAAAGAAAGAGTTAGAAATAGGTCACAGAAGTGTAATAATAATAAATTTTCTATTAGTTACAGAATATAGTTTTAGAATTTTAATAACTACTTACACAACAAAACATCTATCTATAAACTTAAATTAGTCGAATAAATAAGAGTGAGCCACATTCTTGTCCATAAGAGTATAAAAAAAATTTTCATTTTAATGGTACTAAACCTCTCACAAAGAGTGCTGTTATACTTCCAATATATTTGTACTGTATTTCTTCGATTGTAAGACGCACTTTAATTTTTCAATACCACCAACAAAAAAAAAAAATCTTTTGATTCTAAGAAAATAAATAAAAATAAAAAGCTAAAATACCCTATGTATCAGAAGTATTTTTATTACAGAATTCAATTTACCAACAACATTAGTACCTTATTTATCATTAGGTATGTAATTTATCACAGTTTCCTTCTGAATAAATATCAGTTCAATTCTTCTGAACCAGCTTTATCTTCACTATCTTATAGTATATCATCTTTTGAGCCATTGAGTGTGTTTCTCAATAAAGAACTGCGATTCTAGGACACCATCGATTCTAAGACACATCCCGTTTCTAGAGATGTTCAAATGATGGGAAAATGTGCGTCTAAGAATCAAAGAAATATGGTGCATCCATTATCTATGCCGGCACAATACTTTTAAGTAAATGGATGCCATTGCAAATTATAAGAATGATATAGTAGACATAATTTATGAAAATAAGTATCTGATGAAGATGTATTTAGCACATAATAAATATTAAAAAGAGACTTTCTATGGCGCTAAAATTAAATCTTCCTGGCTTAAATATAGGAATAAATCTGCATCATCATTAATTGTTTCCAGCTTGTGGCCGGGTCACTATCGTAACATGCCCCCATCTTCCTCTATTCTTCCAACATTCTTCCTCCTTTAATTGCTTCAGTTCTTCTTCTTTCACTGGCACATTTTCTGCTATCTGCCCCTCCCATCTCTTTCTTGACTTCCCTTGCGGTCTTTTTCCTACATACTTCATCCCCATGATTCCTTTTCTGTCCTCATTATGAGCCCATATCATCTCAGGGCCTTATGCAAGAACGATACTAAGCACGGCCGAAGTACAATTAAAGTAGATGATGAGTGGATTTGCTTGCAAGGACGATCAAGAGGCTCCATTTAAAGAAATGATACAGTAAGTTAGTTGCAAAGAAGTTTGGTCCAGAGTATGCTTAGGCTATACTTGGCTTATACTTCAATGATATTTCCTCAAGATGGAGCACAAGGCCTATCGCTACAACACGTAGTTTGATATTACTTTGTTTACACGGCGGAATATAGCTTGCCTAGATTATATAGATTTCATTAAGTCAACTACTCACTTATATACATCAATACATTTTAGGGCTGTGCGGGATCTCAAATTTCGGGAAAATATTTCTCAAGATTTTTTGGGGAAAAAAATACAAAAAATTTACAATTTAGGACCGGCTATCAAAGTCACGCTTTATTTCATTTTCTTTAAAAATAATATTTATTTATTTATTAGATCTAAATTAACCTTATCTTCCATTAAGTAGATGGACACTCGAAACTTGTTGCTTTTATTTTGTAACTCCTTACAAAACAACTGAGGATAACATAATAACATAATAACATAACCACACTGAAGGAAATTGAATATATATATCCCCGAATAGATTTAAAGCAGAAAACCATATTTTTAGTGTAAAATAATGGTGAACGTGGCTTTTAAATATCAACTTGTGAACAAAATACACTTTCAACACACTTATTGGCATAAATACACGTTTATTGCAAAAATGTTATTTTATGTCGTAGGTAATAATAGTTGGATAAGCTAATTTTTTTTTAAATCCAACAGTGATTTTTGTGAGGACATTAGTAACTAAACGTAAGAGGTAACCAGACACACTGGCTTAGTTGAGAAATGTTTTGGTTATTCCTATGGACAAGATTGTGGCTCAATTCAGATTAGTTTGAATATTTTGATATTTTACTCTCCAAGTATTTATTAAAATTCACACTATGAGTTTTTTTATTCAAGAACTATGTTAGTCAATCTTAAAATATTTATTTAGAATTTATTGGTTTTAATACCAAAAATACACAATTATAATAGTTGGACTAGACCAAGTTTATTTTAATTTATATTATATCAAAAATGTTATTCAAAATACAGTAGAACCTTTTTAATTCGAAATAACCAAAATTCAAACTAACTATTTTTATTAGTATCGAGGCAGCTGGTAAACAATAAATCAATAACCTCAAAATATTCTACATATAAACACACGCATTTTATAATTTAAATGTTATATAAAACCCACATACCTGAAAAAATAAGAAAATTTAAGCCCAAAATATTAAACTTGTAAAATTAACATAATAAAATTGTGAAATTAAAAGTTTTTTGCACTCAAATGACATTACGTTGAAATAATTAATGATCTTTGTTTGGGAGGTTGTTTATCTTAACATGATAAACAAAATCTTCAAGTTCACTGATTTCATTAAAAATATTGTTTGGATTCAGCAAATCTTCTATTTTACTTTGCATCATTGGGTTTGTAGGCCATACATTTTCCAAGATAACGCGATTGTAGAGGAAGGAACTTGATTTCAGTCATAAGCTGAGCTCAGAACAGTCTATGTCGCTATCCAGTGTGTTCACCATGTCCCATTAAGATGTGCTTTTTTTTTAATGTGCTTTCATAGTTTTGATTATGTTTTGATCCAACAGCTGGATCAAATAAGTTGTGCTTTTTGGTAAAAACATCACCTCAATGAAACCACCCTCTTTTTTCATCATCAAAGCCTTTAGAGGCAGCTTATTTCTAGTTAAGAAGTCCTTAACAGACAGCACAAAGTTGTCAAAATCCCACTGAGAAACTCGGCCACGAGGTTGTTTTTTGTATGTATATATATATATAGGTATATTTTCAAGTCATGAGCTGGGAGGCACACGACTTATTATGCTCTGTCTATCAACATTGATTTGTTGGGTTCAGCAAGTGAAAGAGCTTGAAAGACAGATATATTCTTCTCTCTTTTGGGCTGGGGAAGGAAGTAGGTTGCTAAGGTCAACACCATTTATGAGGGCTCAGCGTGTCTCTTGTTGGTGAGCCAGACAGACAGTAGAGTGTAAGGGGTGTAAAATCTAGAGAGAACATTTAAGAAAAGTAACTTTTAAACTTAGATAATATTCTGCAGTTTCATACTTAGAGCAAATTGAAGGGGTGCCAAACATTATGTTTTCTAGTATTTTTCCCCTATACACCATTTTTAAAAGAAATTAACTAGTAAAAATAATTTCCATCAAAAATGTAATAAAAATGTAATAAAATCAACTATTTTATTAATTGTATTATTTGATATTAATTCAAAATTTTGTAATTTGATTTGATAAAAAAAATGCTATTTACGAGCACACTTTCATTTTATTATGTTATTTTTTATTGTTTTTATTACCTTTAGCAATTTTTTTTAGCACCGGGTCTTATTACTCACTCTGGTTATACGCCTATGTACTAATTACTAGTGTGTTAGGAATGAGGAAGATTGAATTTAGAGGTGTACCTGCATTTGCGTGGATAGATTGGGAAACCATTGAGGAAAAATCACTCTTAATACACCCGGCCAAATTCAAACTAAATATTCCAGTCATCAGCAGTCTAGTCTATTGCGAGAGTGATGCCTCAGACCATGCAGCCATCGATGCAGGTTTTAATAATATTATAGCTTTAACAAGTCTTACCATATTAGTTAAGAAATCAATATATTTTAAATCTAAGATTATTCTAAAGGGTCATTTTAAAATTTCCCATTCGTCCCGAATCCCAAAATTTTGACTAGTTTCCCGTCCCGTCCTGAAATAAGAAAAACTCATTCCAGTCCATCCCTACATCAAAGAATATTAAAATTTTTAATAAGACATGCAAACATTCAAGGAAGCTAGAAGGAATTGAGGTTTATTTGCTTACTTTTAAAAGTCAATTCATTTTCAGATATAATTTTGTCCCTATCATAGTAATTTATATCCCTTTTTTCAGTTCAATATGATATTTTAAAGTTGTTTTTTAATCTTATAATTAAAAATATCATGCATGTGACAAGCTTAACCATGGTTTAGTAAGAATTAGGAAAGTTTGATTATATTTCTCAGTTCATTTTTCTTGCACTCGGCCTAGTTCACTCATTTATGTTTGGAATTTGAGTGTGCTACCACTGATATAAGCTAGAGCCTAAAATCAATTTAAATTTATAATTAAATACTTTTCCCTCCAAAGTAGCAAGTCTGAAAACATTCATATTTTAAATCAAGTGGTATGTTTGTGTGTGTGTCAGGAAGCAGACCAGAGTTCTGATGACAGTACCCAGGACTCTGCCAACGGCAAGTCACCTACAGTGACAGTTGACGCAGCCCTCGATGACACTACAACTTCGTTCACTGAAGATTCTTTGGACAAACCTTCAACTCCCACTGTAGTCCGACAAGGTGATGAAAACACCAACGACTCCGTCGTCACATCAGACTCTGCCACAGATGATTCCGCAGCTGCTGCGATTGTCGCCTGTAACAAGCCCCTGCAAGAAGAGGAGACCACAAGCAGCTTGGACGAGCCGCCCGCCAAGAAGTCGAAATTGGAGGCTGAGAAGTGACCAGTGTATCATGTTTTTTATTGAATGACGTTATAAACTATGTTTTCACACAGTATGGTAACTTTTGTAGCAATTTTGTTTTCTCTCTTATTTAAAAAAAAATAGGTCTGTACAATCGTGGATTGTAATTTTTTTTAAGTTACAATAGTCTTGCAAAGACTTTAAAATTGGTCTTTCTGTTAGGATGATTTTATATTTTCTATATAACTTTGGCAGGTCACTTTTCTATAGTCTACTGCGTAATTCAATGACGATCATTACAGTGATGAGCGGATTTGAATACTAAGCAAAATCACTTTAAAATAAATAAACACTTTTTTTAATGCATAGTGTGAGATGTTTAACTAAAGGTGAAAAAAGTTTTCATTCTCTTTAAATAATTTTAAATTGCACTTTTTTGTTGTTTATTCACACCATTGGGTGTAGTAACTTATACCAATGTGAAATATTATGTTTCCATACTACTGACACAAAAAAAAACTTGTAAAAACAGAAAGATTCTGTTTTCTTGCATTAGCAATGTGAAGGTAAAAGTGAATGCTTGTGTTGGAACTTAAAAAAGTGTTAAGATCTGTAAGCATCAAGTGTTGGAAAACAATCTATTTTATAATTATTATTTCAAGGAACAGAAGAATGAAATGCGAATATTGTACATTTTTGGTTAATATTTGCAGTTAAATGTGTAAAATATTTTAACATACTAATGTGTAAAATAGTTTCAAGCATACCAAACATGCAATTTTCGTATCTCGGTTCATATTATTTATTTTTCATTTTAATATATTTCTTTCCATTTCATTTTAAGAAGTGGTTGAATTCAACTCAACATTCCAAACAAAACACTACCAAACAAAATAAAATTGTAAATTTTACATTTAGGGTGGTTGTTAGTGTGTTTTTGCAAAAGGATTATGGAACATGTATTCCATGCATTTTTTGTTAGTTTAAATATAAGCACTCTGAACTTAAAACAAAGAATTGTTTAGAACATTGGTGAGACTTCTGTAAATTGGTAAGAGATGAGTATTTTGGAAGCAATAAATTGTATCAAAAGTTTAAATAACTTCCAACATTTTGTTAATTGAAAATAAACGCATAATAAAATGTAAAAATCATACTAAAGGGAAAGCATATGAGTTTACATCTGTGCAAGAAAAAGCCTCATAATGCACATTTTAAAGCCCAAATGTGATTTACAAAATTGATGTTTTCATCAATAAAATTACATAGGCATAAAGAAAACCCTTCACACAATTGAAAACTTGAGAAGTAAGCAGTAAAAATAACTTGATTATGGCACCCATCTATTAATGCACCTGAGCTTAATCTGTATCATCAAGTTTTGGTGCAAAAAATAAAGGACGCGGATCATTTTTATATTCTCAACCTTTGAAAGAACCAAACAAATGATACATTCTTGATTATGGAGAGCAATACTAATTAGGTTCAATGGCTAAATTATAATCAAAAAGGGGAAACCAACCCAAGAACAGGTATGCAAATAAGGTTTACTGAACTGAAAAATAAAAGTTTCCTACCAGATATCAATTAATGAATAAAGTTAAGTGTGTGAACATCAAACATAATTTATATATATTAATTTCTCTAGATATATAGCACACCTATGATAATAGTGTGGAAAGTAGAGCTGAGAAGAGGGGATCAATTAGATTTGAAAATAAAATTAATTCACCATTTCTTTCCATTTGATTTTAAGAAGTAGTTGAATTAAACTCAACATTCCAAACAAAATAAAATTGTAAATTTTACATTTAGGGTGGTTCCTCATCTTTTCTGTAATTGAAAACTTTTATATTACTTGGAAGTTAGGCAACACAAGAAAGAAATGTAATACAGGATTGTTAGATACATGGGAAAGCCAGGAAATTTGATGTTACAGTGAAGAGTTGGGGAGTATCTGGAGGAATATTAAAATATTCATAGGTATGCACTCATTTTTTAAATACTAACTAAAAGAGTATAATCCATTATAAACTAATAGTTCTATCTCCAATTCGTATGATTTTGCAAAGAACACTAGTTATTTGTTTTTAATAATCTTTGTTTCAAGAATTTAGTATACAAAAAAGTTAAAATAACAAAGATAATTTATTTATAGCTTTGCATATAATATACTAGGGAAAAGGCATATTTTTTGGTGGTCTGATATTAATAATTTTTGCGATAAACTATATTTTTTAATGGTGGCTGAAAAAAAGTACATACACTAATACCATTCTCGGGTCACCTGACCATAATTTGAACCTCGATTTTCCTGTCAAGGCAACCGAGTGAAATGCAAGTCAACGGTTTTAAGAGCGCTCTGCTGTTGCTATTACTGTAAAATGCCTACATTTGACTGTTGGCTTAACTTCAAGTAATATTCTAAGTGTCTAAAGATAAAATAAAGTAGGGTTGCTTTGAAAACTTCGACTTTGCTTTGAATAATTGTCAGGTTGGATTTAGATTTGACCATTTTTCTTCGGTTTTTCCTTTCTTTTTAGAAGTTTTGTCAGTACAAATATTGAAATACACATGTGCTCAATTTTGTGCTCTTATGTAAATTACAAATTAATGTTCATGTGACAAAATTTGAAATAATTGATAGCAACTTGTTTCAGCAGCTTTAGTTAAAATATGTTAACATTTTTGCAATAAAACATTTACTAAAGCACATTTAGTAGCTATGTAAATATGAACATTATACGTTTATAAAAAAAGTCTTATTTTGATCCAGCTTTGAGAATATTTTATAGAAATGAATTCGGGATAGAATAGAAAAAAGGGATATTGAACAAGGAACTAGTATGAACCAAGTGTGATCTGAGACAAGATTGTGCCTTCCAATAGGTATATTACTGCAACTTTACATCCATTAACTGTTTCCAGTTTATGGTCTGGATCACTTTTATTCAAGCCATATATTTTCCACTATCGACTTGCTAGGCCTGTCATAGCTTCATATGCCTTATAATCGAACTTAAGACTAGCACAGGCACAACATCAAGTCCCTGGCCATTAATTTATCACTGTGAAAGGTTAAAACCATAATTCATCAATGATACATTTTTCAGCCATGTCAGGAATCGAACCCGGGGCCCTTAGTTTAATAGGCAGACATGCCACCGACTGAGCTAAGGTGTTGGATTATATTGCTGCATGTTAGGTCAAATTTAGCATGTATTGTTCACGTTACACTAGCTCAATTCAAGCCTGTGAAGAAAATGCTGATCTTAACAAATATACAATTACTTCCTAAAGCAGAGAGGTTTTCTTTAAAGGGGTTAAGGTAAAAAGGTCATAGATAAATTTCTATTGATGATGTTTCCCACACGCCCACCAGTATCCCGATTCATTGGTTAGAAATAACTCCTCAAAATTATAATTTATATTTTTAAAAAATCCATAATTACCAATGTAAATAATTATTCAATTTTTTCTATTCTTCTCTCTTAGGCTAAAACGACAAACTCTACATTACTTTTGCCATTAGATCAGTGACAGCACAATTTCACAGTATGTTGTGAAGTAAAATGTATGCAATTTTGTACTTTCCTTTCAGAGCACCATTCATTCTTCCAGCAGTGTACGGCTCAGTTCACATGTTATTAGATATTGAAATTCAACATCAAGCTATTTAATATATGGTAAAGCATGGGACTACTTGCCAGACATGTGAGTTGTTCGTTGTGTGTGCTGAGATTTTGTATGTTCCTAATGACTGGACAGAAGCAAAGGGCAGTGAGAGTGAATGTAGGGCGATAGCGTGCGAATCACTGGGACTTTTATCTTAAGATAATTTTGCTGCACACCAAAGCGAGATGATCTTTTGGCAGGAGACATATCTTAGTCAATTTATCAGTTGTAATCATGAGCTCTTTAAGTGAAAATGACATTCTCGTGATGTATTGGTATATTTTGAAGAACAGGAAAAGGTAGAGAAGGAAGTATTGGGTGCAACCATTTAATTTAATTAATGTGCAACACAGTTCCAAAGTAGTTTCAAGAGAACTTTCAACTCAAAGGAAAATTTAAGAATTTTATAGAATGAGTCCTGGGAGCTTCAATTTTTATTGCAAATTGTGACTCCTTCCCTTAATTAAAGAAATTAAGAATGTTTCTTTAACCTGACTTGACCTAGACATGTCACCTGGAAATATCGTATCATACCGAGTGAAGAGACTAGCAGAGTGTGTCGCTTTAATACACATATCTTATGATAGTTGTCACTATTGTACTGATGTGTACCTGTTTTTAAACGTGCGCAAGCGATACCTATCTTACAAGAAAATTATCACATATCCCTTAAGATATGTATCATATTGTCCTAGTGTGCATCAAGCCTAAGAATTATAGGGCAATTAGTTTGGAATATTCCAGGCAAAGTGATATATAAGAAATATATGAAGAGTCGGTATTGAATGAATGGTAGCTGAAGGAGTGTAGTTTGAAAGAGAATCTAATAGGTCATTGTGAAAGAAGCATGTTTCGTTGGTTTTGTGAATGTTGAGAGGATAAGTGTGGATCAAGTGCTGAAGCAAATATATGAAGGTAGAGTGTGGAATAAAAGGAAGGGGTACGCCATGTAAGACGTGGCTGAATGTTATAGATGACTGTGAGGAAAGGAGAAACTTTAAGAGTTTTAAGAATAAAAGAACATGTATGACTCTGTATGGATGTTGCTGAAGCGAAGGGTGTATGCAAGGATAGAGAAGTGTGGAGCAAGTTAGTTAGGATAGATTAAGTAAGAAGTTGTTTTTGAGTTATATGCATAGTTTCTTGCCTACCCCACCTCGTAAGGGAACAGCGTTAGTAGGTATGTAACTATTTAATATCAAACAAATACATCACATTTCATTAATTGATGAAAACTGAACTCAGATTCTGTAATGTATTATTTCTTAAGTCCAGTGATTTTCTTTAATCATTACAAAATCTTAAGCCTTCAATTGTGTAAAGAGTTAAATATCATTAGGGCGGTATCTTGATCAGTTTTCAAATGATCACAGCCTTCTTTCATTGATAAACCTAGTTATGCAAATTATCCACACTTACAATGTGCATGTACTTAAATTGGGAAAGTACGTGTGATTTTAAGAAATAGTACTATATGGTTTTTAGATATTCCAACAATACTGTATTTGTTATATTACGGGGGTAGAAGCAAATTTGCCTGATAGAGACACTCAAGTCCTCAGGCCAGTCTGAACAATTTTCAAATACCATTTTGGCCTATTAGGCTTTCTGAATTAAATTAATTTATCAAAGATCACATTATTAATTACGTAAGCAAAGGAAACATGTGCACAATAAGGGCACCATTAATTCTTTTTTTTACCATAGCCTTTAATTATTTTAGCTAACATATATTTATCTACAGTAACAGAATTACAAAATGATAAAAGATTTTGGTTTTTTAAAGTTGGCAACTATGATTGTTTTACCCTTAAGCATGATTTGAATAATTTTTTAGCCTATCTGAAGAACACTTATTAATGTAGAGCACTATATTATATATTTTTTTCTTTTATCAATGCAAGGGACACTCCAATATACCTTTTGCTGAAATCAGAGCATTAATGCACTTGTAAATAATAATTGTACACACACAAGTATTGTGTTGAAGTCATGTCAATTTACCATAAAAACAAATAAATTGAACATTTGAAGGTTTTTTTTTAATTAAAAGAACCAATCAATCACTTGAATTTGAAAAGGCTCATTCATATGTACTAAATTAATGATGATACAAACTATCTAGTACCTGCGCCAAACATTTTCAAAGTGTATTATTATCACTGTTATCATTATGACGACTGGAGGATAAGGGCCGACGTGAGTTAAAAGAGTATAAGTTGGTGAAAATACTGATTTTTTAAAATATTTATTAGTTTCCAGCCTGTGGCTTGGTTCAGGTTTTTTTTCAAGCCATATATTTTCCACTACCAGCTTGCTAGGCCTGTCATAGCTTCATAGCCTTATAATCTAATTTAAGACTAGGCACAACATCCAGTCCCCGGCTGTTTATTCATCACTGTGAAAGGGTAAACCCACATTTCACCAATGATATATTTTTCGGCCATGCAAGAAATTGAACCCGGGACCCTTAGCTCAGTAGACAAACACTACCGACTGAGCTAAGGTGTGAAACGAATGATGATCAACCAATTTATTTACATCCATAAGTTAGTGCAAGCTACTTATGATCAAGGCCCAAATTTTCACAAGATGTCATATTTTTTATATTCTATCACAGACTGCCAATATGTAAATGAACTCTGTTTATGATCCTCTTCTTGTAGAAATGTATATTTTAAAGATCATTGTGGATTTTCAGGTCACATTTTCATGCATAATTGTATAGTCATTTATGTTATTTTGTAATATAAATGATTTTTGTAAATGCATACATGCTTAAACATAAAAAAAAATTCATCGCACAGTTACTGGACTGAGCAAATAATTTAGGCTTTAAATTAACTCAACATTTTATATTTACATGGCTGGAAAATCAACATTCCTATAGAGTCACTCACCACAACTAAGTTGGAAGCAGGTATTTGGGAATTGATGTTCATGTTTAGCAAATGTTTAAAGTATTTAATTCCAAATATATCTATTTTACTTTACATTTGTTAAGAGCATGTTTGATTAAGTCATCTCCATTCAAAGTTTTCTTTGATATTATATGTGAATTTTTAGCTCATTAAAATCCTAGCATTGTAACCACTGTTTGGCAAAGAATATAATAGAACATGAACAAAAAAAATCAGCCAAGTTTTACATCCAGGCTAGAAATTTTCTTTTGAATAGAAAAGTACCCAAGAAATCTAAGTTAATCATTTACTGGTCGTATGTACCAACAGTGAACTATGGTTTGGAAACATGCACATTAAGTAGGAGGACTATAAGCCAACTTCACACATCAGAAATGAAATTTATCCAAACATCCCTACAAAGAACAAGAAAAACAAGACCTGGCACAATAAACTAAAGAAGATGTAAGAATGCTGGAAGAAACAGTTGACAAATCCAAGCTGAGATGGTTTTGTGCACGTACATAGAATGACAAACAAAGAAGTACTATTCCATGAACATCAATGGAATAAGGAAAGTCATGAGATCCAGAAAAAGATGTGGAAGTGAGATCAGAGACTTGAGATAAAATTTGAACCCAGGAATTGTACCAAGGTAGAAAGAGATGGAGAGCTTATGTCAACCACACCCATAAAACTGATACAACATCCTTTCGCGGGGTGGATACGGCATCACAATCCACTAGCGGATGTGCATCGTGTTCTTTTATAAAAGGAAAACTTTCAAATATTGATCCTAAATCCCTTTCTCGCCAATTCCCACTTGACTCCTTCGCGTGATTCTTTTCATCTAGCTTCATATTTCCTTCTATTCTTCACCTCAAAACATTCAATATGGCACTCATATATTCCTTTCCCATGATATTTACTAGCCACCTAACTTAAACATCATTTCCATTTTATTGTCATTAAAACACACTTTGATGGTTGAAGGTGTCACTCTCGCAATAGACTAGACTGATGATGAGATTGGGTTCAAATCTCAATGGGGTGTAAGAGGTTTTCTACTCTCCTTCCAGTCAAACGCAGGTACACTTGCTCTTATTCAACCTTCCTTATCCCTAACCCATTTACATAATTAGTACATATGCATATAACCAGAACAAGATGTAAGTCGCAGTGCAAAATAAAGTCATTAAAACATCCCACCTCACCATTTTATGGAGAGGTGGATTAGGGGGTTAAGGTCGATTGACAATAAATTACTAAGATTTTTTTTTTGAGTCTATGACATTTTGGCAGGGAATTTAACATAGGTGGGGTAGGGGGGTTATTTTGGAAATTATAGCCAGTAGAAATGTCAACCCATTCAAGTAACACCGACCAGATAAAGATACCTGTGTTCACTTTGTCTGGGTGTGTCATTAATTGGGATTATCTGACCTGCCTCTTTATTAGAGGCTAGTAAGGAAATAAGTTCAGAAGTGAATGTTGAAAAGATTACACAGAGAACACAGATTGGTGTTGATAATTTAAAGATTACTGAACACAAAATATCATTTGACAGGGTCAATTAGTTTAAATATTCAGGAGCAATGCATTCAAAAAATTAGCTATCTTCTATCTATATTAATAAGATGATTTTGTTTGTCATAAGCATTTAAGATATCTACCGCACAAAGAGTTCTGAACATTTAAAAATTAGTGACCCTTGTGTACAAAAACATGCACCTCGAAGCCAGAATTTAAGATTTGGATTAGATTTTTTTAATTAGTTAAAAACTCGGCGTGAAACAAAGCAGTATTATTAAAATTGTTTGTCATGAGATTGCGCAATATAAACTGTAAATGCAAAGGTCTGAAATTTAAAAAATTAGTAGGCATGAGCATGAGCATGAGCACCTCGAAGCCAGAATTTTAAAATTTGGATTGCATTTTTTTTAATCAAGTAGAAGCCGACACGACATTTCTCCCAAGCAACACTGGTTGCCTCAGCCAGGTATATAAAATTTTAAGTGAAGCACATACTATGATAAACTTTGTTATATTGTTATAACCAAGTTGAATCATACCTATGATCATTTCAACTTTATTGAGACTCAATAGGAACATCTTTATTTTGTTAACAAGAAAATATAGTGGGTTTTTTTCTTTATATTATAACTTAAAAGCAGTCTGTATCAAATGTAGAAGACAACATTTATTCATGTTATTAAAATGGTTACACTTTGACAAGGACTTTTTAGTTTATACTTTTTAATAAAAGTGTTATTAGTAGCTTCTGTCGCATCAACTTTTTTATTTTATTTATTTGAGGTATTTAACAGTACTTTCTGATTATATAAGTACACGACTTATAAACTAACTTTAATCTAGAACAGACACAACATCCAGCCCCCGGCCATTAATTCATCAACATACATCAACATTAAACTTTAATATGAAACAGTAATTAATAACTAGTATTTATATTTCCATATTAAAAAAAAAATCCTAATTGATTAGTGTTATTTTTCACATACACATGGGAAAATTATTTATTTTTGGGCAGTTGAATTAAACATAAAAATGTATTATACTCATTAATTAGATTTTTTTTTCTCTATTTGCTATGTGTTTTATTCTTTTCCATCCTGATGCTCTACGTCAAAGTCTTGTATGACTGCACCTTTCTTGGCAAGACACTGAAAGATAAAACATTATGTCTACGTTTAGTTTATAAAGATGTCTTTCAGAAAGAGAACTAGGATAAAGAATGTGCATTTACAGGTATTATTTGTATCAACAAGATGTGCAGAGCTACATTAGAATTCAGATATGGAGAACCTTCTTAAACACACACAATTAGCTAGCGGTTTATGTTCTTTGCATTAAAATCCTACAATAAAGGAACACATGTGGGGATATGAGAGAATTTTGGATATAAAATAAAAAGCTTGTAAAAGCTTGTACAGAAGAGTGTAAACTCTTGATTAACTTAGGTGGTAGAGAAAAAAAAAGACCAGATAGAAAAACCAATAATTGTACGTTGAGATCGTCATAGTTTTCTGCCTAAACATGCCACTTGCACTATCAGAAAATCCAAAAAACTCATCATCTTTTTTTCAGCTTTCCAAATATCACGCACTAGTTAACATTAAACATTCATTGACAACTTCATTGATTACCCTTTTATGTTTAGACATGGTCACTTGGAATTTAAAAATAATTATTGAGAAAAAGCAGTGTGTTTATCTGTTACAAGATATGAATACACAAATTGACAACAGACATGTGCCGCAACTGTTTTGCCTGAAAAGTAAATAATCAACAACAATGAGTCACTATGGTTGCCACCTCCGTTCACTGATGTTTTAGAGTACTTGTTGCAACTTTTTACTATGTACAATCACCAGACAGGTATATTGTATGGTAGCATGTATGATTGAAATGTTGTTATAAATTGTGTGATTTTGTACTGCCCCCGTTAATCCACAACCTGATTAATGCAACCCCAGATAATCAAGTATTTTGTACTTCTTTTTCCATTGTGGATAGTTATCTTGAGTAAAGTCACACATGCAACAGAAACATGGACAGTGAATGTAAGAGATACTAGTAAAGGGGAGGCCTTGGGAATGAAGTTTGAGCAGAAAGAGATTAGAAAAGAAGTTGTCCAGGCAAGAGTGGTGGGGGTACAGGAGCACATGAGATAGAAGAGCAGCGATTCTCAAAGTGGGGTACGCGATGAAGCAGTGGAATTATTGTACAGTTAGCAACACTGCTAGTAACTGTGTATTGAAGCACAAGCACACTCATCTCACTGAGTACCCACAGTATGATATTGATAATTTTGTTAGATTTGTTCAATCACTCATGTCATTTTTTGTGTTTATTAATATATGTAGTTGTGGAAAGTAAATTGTAAATAGACAAATAAATATACGAGTAGATGTTTTATTGTATATCCATTATTATACTAAAATATTGTATATGTGTACAAGGGATACACCAGCTATATAAATATTCCTGGGGGGTACGTGAAGCATACAAGTTTGAAGACCACTGTAGTAGAGGAAACCTTAGATGGTATGGTCATGGAATGGGGCTGGAAAAGGAATACCAAAGAGAATGATGGAGACGTAAATTGGAAAAGTACTGCAAGGGAGACCAAGACATAATAATAGATAACAGCAAGTGTAAGAGTGGTAGGAAAAGATTGACAGAAGGAAAGAAATATGAAGGCATTTTACTAAACTGACCTGGCCACAGGCTGGAAACAACTTATTCAAAGTATCTTCATAGCTAAAGATTCTTGCGTATCATCAAAAGTACAGGAATGAACTTTGCAGGTGTACAAAATGGCAAGTAATGGATGGAGGGGGGGATATGTTTTTCCTTGCCCAAGCTAACTAATTTTAAAGGAAATAACTTTTACTACATTTAACACCTCACCTGCCAGGAAGGTTGTTCATAATATGAATATCTTGTCTGTGGTCAAGAGGCTAGGGTAAATGACCTTAAATTTTGGTTTTATTCCCATAAAAAATCAAAATTTATTCCACAAGGTATGCTCCAGACACTATTTACTCCACTTGCAATTAAATGGCCCCAAATAATTGTTATGCAAAATTAAAATAACTAAAAATTTGACAAAGTGTATACACACATGGGATAAAAAATGTGTTATTTCAAAGAATAAAACTTAAAAGCATAGAACTGTAATATATTTTAGTTCCAGGCCCTAGAAAGGTATTTTAAAAGTTGAAGCACCCCCTTTTTTATCAGTAATAAAAATAAGGGTGATATCTTATCAAATGAATAAAATAACATAGGAAGTGAAGAGTGGCTGTTTGAAAACTTAATGATAATACCTTATTAAATAATCACCAATATACCAGGCTTGGTTAAATAAACATGTAGTTTTATTATATAAATGTGAATAAAGTTTCATGAGACAACAAAAATGTTACCTAGTATACATATGCTTTAGAATCCCAGAAGAAGCTCAATATGAAATGAAGATAAATACAATATAATTGCTTCGACAGGCGAAGAACGGTTAATGCCAAGAAGTTCCCACTATGTTTAATTATCCTAGAGATAATGAATAAGCCAGGGGCATCAAAGCTCCCCAAAATTTTTTACATGAGCAGTACAAATCTATGTATACACATATTGTAAGCATATTACTTGGTATGCCGTTTTGACTCGGTATAATCTCTAGTAAATATAAAGTAATGTACTATTATTTTTTAATTTAAAGACAAACTACCTCTTCAAAATAACTATATGCCAATGCATACTAACATTTCCTTTACACAAGAAAGATGGTCTAACATAATTAAATAAATGTCCATCTACATTGAACGAGTCAAGGACCATCTATCATTACCAGTAACAAGTTGGTCACAACTCAGTGAATTATAATCTGATTATTTGCAATTCTCTAATATACTCTTAACAAATCTACATTTAAGGTGAATATTTAAATATTTCAAATTTAACATTAAAAATATTGGACCAAGCTATAGTTTTTAATACCATTCAAATTCCAAAAGCAGTACATTTTGCCTACTCAAAGAGAGAATTATTATTTACACCAAATACATTTATCTGTGCTCCATATGATACATGAGTGCCAAGTGCATTTAATTGTGAATCAATAATAATCTGTAAACAACGATTTTAGTAATTTAAACTTAAATTCATCATCAAGGAATTTTGAAACATTGAATAAATATACTAAACTGAAAGATACATCATTTATAGCTTACATTTTTATGATAAAGGCCACACTACCAGTGTAGTAACTAGTTTCTTATCACCGCCAAGAGTGCCATAGTTGCAACTCTGCAGCTATTTTATAATGTCCAAGTCCAAGAAGGGGGAGGAAATACAAGGTAATCATGTGATCAAGGGGAAGTGTCTCTTTCTCCTCTTTCTGCTCAGGTAACAGGAAAGACGTGCGCCTGTGCAATGTCTATTCTAGGGGCGGCCAGCCCGCGGCATGCTTGTCAATGGTGGCATGCACAAACTATAACAATAACAAATTTGATAAACAAATAAATCACCTAATTGGACCAAGTAAACAAGTTTCTAAAATGTTAGTTCTACTAAGTTGGCCGTTTCTGCTGTATTGTTTGCCGCTACTCAAGCTTTCTCTTCCCTTTCCACTACAACCCCAACCCCTTCTCGCCCTTTCAAGTGTCGCCACCCTGACTAGACCAGCAGTCAAGGACACATTCCTCAGTCTGCACAGATCACATTTTTCTGCTCAGTTTGTTTTTTGGTGCCGTACTGACTAGTGTGTACTGTGTTATCCTCCGCTGTAAAATATTTATGTTTCTATAGTGATTCACTTGCTGTTAGTATCCTTAAGTAAGCCATCTATTATTATTATTATTTAGCACCGTGTTTTACTGCCCGTTCAGGTTATATGTTTAAATACTAATTACACTAATGGATTATGGATTTGGAAGGTTGAATTTAGAGGAAGTGAACCTGCATTTGTGTGGAGGGAGAGTGAAAAACCAGCCCCATTTCACCCGAATAAGATTTGAACCTCAATCTCCCCGTCCTTGGTGGCCTAGCTCAACACGACTGGCACGTTAGCCAACTAGGCCACCGAGGCGGGTGTAAGCCATGTACTTCCAAAAGGAAGTACGAGGACGATATTGATCTTCAGGAGTTTAATAGTGAATTGGAAGAACAGTTTTTATTTACAAAGAGAAACTCTTCTAAGCCTGTGTGTCTTATTTGTGGGGCTAGTGTTGCAGTTCCGAAAAAGTTTAATTTAAATCGGCACTTCAAACAGATGCATCCAGATATTAACATAAAATATCCAAATGGTTCAGCATTAAGAACAGAATTCGTAAATAAAAAGAAACATTCACTGAATGGGCAACAAATGCTTTTTAAAACAAAAAGTGATCAGATGATGACAACAGTCAAAGTTTCTTATGAAATCCCCCTCATCATTGCTCGAAAAAAAAAAAAAAGGTCATACTCCAAAGGAGAAGAGATAATAAAGCCAAGTCTAATGGCCTTTGCACTTTCAAGCAATACAGCTATGCGGTGGATCGATGAGATGTCTTGTGATGTTAGCAAACAAGTAGTTTCGTGTATCAATACTTGTAAATACTTTTCCATCACCTTGGACGAGAGTTGCAATATAAGTGACACTGCTCAACTTTGTGTTTATGTGCGTTGTATCAAAAAGCAATTTGATGTTACTGAAGAGCTTCTAAACTTGTGTCAGTTTTATGTAAAGGAGAAGATATTTTGAAATAAATAAAATTAGTTATTGAAAACAACAGTTTAGATTGGAATAAATTAGACAGTGTCTGTATGGATAGGGCCCCGGCAATGACTGGTAAAGTAAAAGGTTCTGTAGCTTTGTTGGAAAGTTATTTGAAGTGGAAAGTTTTTAAATACCACTACACTATCCATCAAGAAGTGCTCGATCCAGTGGTGCGATGTATCAACAAGATCCGAGCTAGGGCACTAAACAGAAGGGTATTCCATGAACTCCTTGAAGCGGAATCGGAAGACAAATACCATGGCGAGATTCTGCTTAATTGTAGTGTCTGTTGGTTGTCGTAGGGAAAGGCGCTTGAGGGATTTAGCGTTTATGACGGACATTATGGGTCACCATCACAACTTGAATCAGCATTTGCAGGGTAAAAATAACATGTTTCCAACCCTATTCAGTTCCATTCAGGCTTTTAAAGCAAAGCTCACTCTGCTGGGTCATAATCTTTCTCAGAATGAGCTCTCCCAATTTCCTCAAATGATAACATTTCCAACACTGAATGTAGTGGACTTCCAGGCTTTGATAAATGCAAACGTGCTATTTCCGATTTTAAAAACTCTTTTGAAAATAGGTTTTCAGACTTTCAGAAGAAAAGAAAAATATTCAACTTTTAACAAACCCTTTTTCAATTTCTATGGAGGAAATGGTTCTCTATCCTTTTGACGTACAAATTGAAAATTCTGGTATTCAGAACAACGCTGCAATTCACAGCAAGTACAAGGAAGTACTTGGGAATCCATTCAGCCAGGAATTTTCCATCTTCTGGAAATGCCTTCCCTCGTGCCAGTAGCCTACATTAAGAGATTTGGCCTTGAGACACTGTTGCAGGTTTGGTTCTACTCTGTGAGCAAACATTTTCACTTATGAACTTGGTAAAAAATAAGTACCGTTCAGTTTTCACTGATAAGCATCTAAAAATCTGATTCTTCTTGCTTCTTACAAAACAAATGCAAATATTAATGAACTCGTTAACGTTAAAGAGATCCAGAAACCTCACTGAAAGCTGACATATTTATTTTTTATTATTAAAAATTGTTGGGATTTCTACTAGTAGTTAGTTGTCTTATTGTTGTTGTTTTTATTAACTATCATTAATAGAACGAGTCAAAGAATTACAGTGTGTGGATGATGTTCAATAGCTGTTGATTATTTTTGGAATGAAAATTCTTGAAACATGCAATTTTTAATTAAAAGTTAAATATTTTATATAAGGTTTTGCTATTCTTTTTTTTATGTCTTATCTGAGAAACACAGATATAACCCAAACTCCTAATACAATTAACAATCAATTATATGTTACATTACAGTATTATATTATCAATTTTTAAATGGGCTTTATTTAGTGTTGGTTATATTTTTCTAAAGGTGTTGTGGGTACTGAGGTAAAGTTAGATTTGAGGTTTTGGGGTGGAGTGGCACTCCAAGGATTCTTAGCGCAAATAGTGACATGCTTGGAATAAAGGTTGGCCACCCCTAGTCTAGTCTATGGTAGGACTTTGAAGGCTGGGCTCGATCCTTCATGATAGTACTAAAAGGTTTCAGAATCAACCATGGCATCTCATGTGTGTTGACGTCATCAGGGCTTGTAAGTTAGTTAGCCGTGGTCTCTCGTCCGAGTCGGTTGTGTTGGCTTTGTGCGATTTCAATGAGGGGCAAGTTGGGTAAAATGGGTCAAAGGTGTAAACTGGGTAAGTTAATATTTTATTATAAGTAGAATATTATTTAGGAACTAAATATAGTAGAAAGTTGTCAATGTTGGGAATAATATTACATTAGATTAAGCACTAGAACCTTGAAGCATATAAAATATGCTACAAAGTCATATCCCTGAAATGTACCCAAATTCATTTGACTATCTTATTTGTCTTTCTGAAACCCGGGACACAATCTTTAGTTAAAACAGGACAGAGAATAATTGTATGTGAACTTGAGCAACACATAACAACTCTTAACGTCGATACATATTTTTATTCAAGGCTAATGCACCACTGTTAAAATTTATTTTTAACAGTGGAGCAAAAAATATATTAGGTGTGCCAGGACTATCAAAAGTATTGCCATGATGATCCAATAACTCAATATCAATATTTGAAGACTTTTTTTAAAGTTCTTGAATTAATGTTGATAGTCCTTACCAACATTATTTTAATACAGACTTTAAAATTATTCTCATGACCAATACCGGTACCTTACTTCCATCGATAAGACGGTCCTCTTGATTCAAACTGCATTCGACCATGAGGCCCGATGTGGCTATCTTGGTATGCTAATTCTTCATCAAGTAATAGTTCGAAGTTCCCCAATGCCTCAGAAGATGGCACTTTATTCCAACGCACACTGCAAAAGTAATGTGAGAAATAGATACATGTGTACAAGTTCACACTTACATTAGACCTACACAATCTTCTCTTCCATCCCATTGTTATTTCAGTGGCACATCTGAGACAGGTGAAGCATACATCAAGTATACCAAACTCTTGACTCAAGATACCAGGGGTTTTTTGGCACTAGGAAATAAGCTATTCATTTGTAATCAGAAAATGTCTGTGTGTTAGCCACGAGGCCTGAGGATGTGTAACTTTGCATTCATATTAAGGAGACAGAAAGTGTGCACCTGGTACCAAATTTGAAAGAGCAGATGCAATTTGGGAGCAAATTTACCCCATTTATTTTCACCATCTCGAAAATAGACATAACTCGCAACACTGGTCGCACAGGTTAAGATGTCACTTTTGAAAAAGACTGGAGTGCTGTTGATGGCAGGTCAGAGCTTGAATCCTGGTCAGATGAAATGAGTATATTTTTTCTAAATGGTTTTCCCATTCAGCCTCTACAAAAATTAAGGTATATTTCTTTTCAATTTTACCTCTATCCTCCATACCACATTAGTAATATACAGATAACCTGGATGGATAGTATAGTGCAGTGCGAAAAAAACAATCATAATATTAATTCCCTCACCATTCGTCTGAAGATAGACGGACTAAATGTCAGACTTATGTAGTCTAGTTTTCCGGTGACAAGGTGGCCAGGGTATGAAATCAAACCTACTGTATTGATAATAGTTTTCCACTAAATGCAGATGCATTTTCACAATTATACATTCCTCATTACCATCCCATTAGCTAACGGTAGTTAAAATGCTATGTAAAGCATAAAATCTTATGAAAATAATTAATCTACTCAAAAAGTGTCATATTGGTTCTTTATAACAAATAAACAAAATAGCAAATGAAGGGTACAGGGAAAAGGGGTAGAGGCATATTGAACCCATTTTCCAGAACATGAGGACACCAGAGACTAGTTTTTAAATTAATCCGACCAAACATTGAAAACAGGATAGAAGTGCAAGACCTACACACCAGAAAACTGTACGCCTCAAAAGTTCACAATTTAAAACACAACAAAATATATAATTAAGAAATCTTCAGGGTATATCAGCCCCCTTCTTCAGAAGATGATAGTAAAACACAAAATGGAATGGACTATGTCAGCATGGCTAAAGGTCGATCATGGTCACTTATCGATAATGACGTAACCCAAAAATTTCATAATTATGTGTTTTGTTGTGTTTTTAATTGTGAACTTCGAGGCCTACAGATGTCTGGTGTGTAGGCCTAGACCTTCTATCCTATTTTCAATATTTAATTTAATATAGCCATTTTTCCTTTGTTAAAATTAATTTAAATATAAGAGAGACCTCTTTTAACCATTTTCTCATGTGCATTATAGAGGCCTTATGATTATCTAACAGTTGGCAGTTTGAGCTAAAATTGGACTCACCCCATTTACTTACTCTGTACCCTATAATTGTCAGTGACACCAAAACTATAAGGAGTCATCCACAAACCACGTGACTGTTGAGAGGGGAGGAGGGGGGAGTTCTAATGTCTACATGATGTTACATGATGGGGGGAGCTCTAATGTCTACATGATGTTACATGATGGGGGGAGCTCTAATGTCTACACTCTACACGATGCTATTTAGCACAGATATATTCTTGAATTCTGATGTCGAAAAAATTGTACTAATGTTCATGTTTTCGCTGTTTATAAACATACTTAAAGATAACTTTTGAATATGTATGATGTCAAAAATGGAAGCTAAGCACTTAATTTTTACTGAAATGACATTTGCTCTTGATGTGAAAAGTTCTATTGTAACGGTGTCGTTGCAATTCCTCCCCACCCCTTTCGGTCTGGATGGTTTCGAAGCATTTGCCGGACACAGCTTGCTCATTTGAAAGACTGGCCACGGCCAGCAGAAAATGGTGGGAACTCGCGAGACACTGTGGCATTAGAGATAGCGCTCACTTGCGGACCAGGTGCGACCAGGTCAAGTAAGCAGACCAGTTACAATATCAGTCAATCGCTCTACTATGATTTAAGTTGTAATGACCGAGTTTCAATCAGTAGGTCGCAAGGATGGGTTTTACTAAACAACCGAGAGTGAGTTTCAACATAACAAGGTTGGGGAGAAGGGTCAGACTAAGAGTCTACTTGGTGTTGGATAGGAAGGAGAAGAGGGGATGATTAAGGTAAGGAGAATGCATTATGTGGTTTATGGATGATCCCTGAGAACTTTTTTTTAAATTCAATTTCCAATATTTTTACTTTAACCCAAATTATACATTTTATAAGCTTTGAGTTTGGATTTGAGATTCAAAAGAAAACTTTGGATTTGAATTTGAGGAATATAATATTGGACCCATCTCTAAAATAAAGCCAATCATTCTTGTTAACTTATTTTATACTTACTCTGGAATTCCATCCGGAGGTAAAACGACTGATATTATATTATCAATCAGTTTGTATTTTAGAATGCGGTCATTTACAGTTGTGGAAGTTAGAGAGGGAGAGGCATTCACCTATTAAATATACATATATATTAGTATATTATAAATATAGTTTAAAATATCCTTACACAAATAAATGGCAATGAGTGTTGCCAGTTAGGGCCAAGCACGAATTTAGAAATGGTAGAAATTATTGTAAATGGGGGGAGGTTGGCACAGATATATTGAATGGAGAAATGTTTGCATGTGCTGGTAGGCATATGATCAAATACAAACTATCAAGTGACTACCTATGTGTTCTCAGAGGGTAAGAACTATCTCATCAAGTTGCCTGGAGAATATTCTGCCATGATATTTCCAGGGTCTTATTTGGAGGGTAGCATTTGTAAGAATTTACTATAGCGTTCAGAATTTTCAATATAATTTCTTATTACATGTCATAATATAAATATTAGGGATAAGATCTATGGGTCTCTGAATCCTTGTGAATATTTGAGAAAATATTTGCTTCAAAATTTAAAACAAAATAAAATTCAAATTTTGAAATGAAATTTATTTAAGAGTTTTTTTCTGCTTAGGGGTAATTCAGCCCGAAATGATTAAAGGATGAACTTAAAAACCAGACCTATAATTTAACACTTAAATGAGTGTATAAATTTAAACAAAAAAATGTAACATTTAGTTATTATTTCTATTTTATGTAACTACTTGTGAAGGGTCTGCCCACCTTAACCTCAAGTGTCAACTAATACTGCCTTAATTAAGATTAAAATCAACCTTTCTAAGACATCAACTGAAACCAAACAAGATGTGCTATTATTAAATTATAAATTATATTGGGTGTTGACTGGAGCCAGCTATTTTCATGACTTGTAAAGTTACAAATCAGAAGACACAAACTCAGCCATTTAAGAGTCGCAAAACATTTAAAATCACAATGTTAAAGTGAAAGTGCTCTGATTTACCCTTCCTGAACCTTGTCACTCACCTCTACAAGCCACGGCTTGAGGCCATTGTCGATGATAATGTCATAACCGTAACACTCAAAGCAATGTCTGTCATTGGCCATGACAGGCGCCACAGCCTTCAGGGAATGCACTATGAGCCAGCAAATGTTGGAGAACAAGTTGTCAGTCACTTGTTTTCCTCGGGTACCTTCTAGGAACAGTCGAAGGTTCTGCACGCTCAGCTTTCCACCATGCATGCAGTTATATTCTCCCTAACATGCAAGTTACACACATTAGGTTTAAGTGCCAGTACTAGTCTCGCAACAGAAAGGACTAGGACATGAAATCCATTTGTCCATTCTTTATTAATGGTTGAATTATACTTTCACTGTAACCCTTGTGTATCCACACACAAACATTTGCAAGATATTTAATCTAAAATGCAGACACATCTTGTAATTATGCTCAGATACTATGGTGATGTATCTAAGTTAAAGTGCAAACTCACCCCATGTTTCTGCACAGATACGTTGGTCAGATGAACATACAAATTGTCTAGTTCTTGGATACTTGTATCATATTTTACTGTACAGAAGCGGCAGAAGCCAAGCTTGAATAGGTAAGCTTTCAGTGGTCTAAAGGAGGTGACCAGGACATACATGCGCAGATCAAACTTCTTACCCCCAATCAGGAGAGGGTTTTCAATATACCTGCAGAAGATAATATAAGGCTAGTGTCTGACATATCAGATTCACTTTCAACCAACAAAATATCATAGTTTTATTTTCCCCATAAACTTGTAACAATATGACTACCTTGGCTCAGCTGGTAGTGTGTCTGTCTACTGAGCTAAGGGTCCTGGGTTTGATTCTTGGCGTGGCTGAAAAATTTATCGTTGGTCAAATGTGGGTTTACCCTTTTACAGTGATGAATTAAAGGCTTGGGACTGGATGTTGTGCCTGTCCTAGTATTAATTTAGATTATAAGGCATATGAAGCTACGAGAGGCCTAGCCAGCTGGTAGGGAAAAATATATGACTTGAATAAAAAAACTGACTCAGGCCACAGACTGGAAACAGTAATGGATGTAAAAAAAAAAGAAAGATTTGTAACATAATGTGTACTTAATAATTAATTATTACTTGTAAACATTTAGAGCTAATTTTTGGCTCAAACCAAAACACAAAGCAATTAAAGAGTAAAGTTCTTACAAATTATGCAATATTAAAAGTGTTAAATACAAAGTGATCATGAAATACCAAAAAAACAAATTTATAGTAAACAGGGCCATAGCTAATATGTTGAATGAAAGCAGACCAAAGCTATCATCAAACACATATTGTCTCAATATATTTAACTCTAGCTGTTTTTCCTTATCAATCTGTTAAAACTTTCACTTTACAAGACACAATTTGCTAGTGTATTTACATTGTGCTGTTTTTAATGTTACCGCTTACCTTAGTCATATTGCAGATTTTATATTAAATTCATTATTAACTTCACAGAAACAAAACATCCAATAACTAACAACACAAATCAACAAGACTTATTAAAAGAAAGTGGGGATTTAGAGGTGGGAGGAAAAATAAAGGGGGGGCTCCATTATTATCTGTTGCCCTGGGGCCCCCAAATCTCTAGTTACAGCCCTGCTAGTAAATAGATAAAAGCGTAATATATGGTAATCATTAAAACAAATTTTTAAGTATTGTATTCTTTTATACACTACTTACCATTCCAAAATCAATCAACAATATACTGACATCAGTAGTGGATTTAAAATTTTTGCGTCCCTAGGCACAGTTATAATATGCACCCTGTCCCCCACCTACTTTTTTTTTTTGTCAGGGCTTTAGGAAGTTTCGGTGGAAATAGGTGTTGGGGGCAAAAGTTAGTATTCAAGAAAAGGTTTCTACGAAAGATAATCAGGCATGTACAAAGTACATGACCTACATTAGCTTGAGTTAACATTATGAAGAAGGGGAGACTGACCTCAGTTACAAAGCGATTGCAAAGTACAGTTATTTAAAAATAAATACTGTCGTTCTGACCTAAAATTGAACCATTCCGATAATGATGGTCAATAATGTCTAAACGAAATTACTAAAAACAATATTATGGTAAAAATAAAAATAATGTTATCCAAAATGTGCCGCACCCTAAAGCTGCCACCCCTAGGTCCGTGCCTATAGTGTAAATTAGCTTCTGACTGACATTGGTGGTCACATGAACAAAGTCGTCAGTTTCGTCTTCTTTGGTAATATCTAGGGGTCAGTGTGATTTGAATTTTGAGACCATGCCCAAGTCTTCAAGACAAGACCAGATACAGACTTGAAAGCTCTATACAGTAGGCTTGGCAAGATCTAGATTGTTGTAAAAGGGCTATTTCTGTGCTGTGATGTATTGTGTCTGGTAATGAATGACATATTATTTACTATTCTCTTTCCTTGTCTGAATTTTGTTTGTGAAATATGCACTTGGCAAAATGTGTTTTTAAATTTCAATAATTAATCAGTTTCTATTCAAACAGTTAGGTTTTAAAAGTATAATTCAAGCTCGGCTTGACACTTGGAAATTTTAAGACGTTCAGACTCAAGTGAGAATGAAAAAAATTTAGCTTATAAACCCCTAGTAATTAAAAAATAATCTTATTAGCTATTTTATCTGTGTGCTGATACACTAGAGCAGGGGTCACCAACCCTATGCCCATGGGTGCCATGGCACCCACCACTTTTTGACCACAGCTGAAAAGTTCTTGACTAATAATTTTAATCTGTCACTTTCCCAACAAAAATCAAGTTTGTGCTTATCTCCAGGTATACTGTTCTCAAGAAGTTGGTGAATGAAAGCCCCCTCTTTCCAATCCCTCCCTCTCATTCCTCTTTATTTGCTGGCTCATTTACAAAGTGTACTTTTACTCGGAACTACAATTCTAATAGTTTCAAACTGAGAGGTTTTGTTTTTTCTAATCTCTAAGACCTAACCCCATCCATCATTCTCCCCACACTCACTAATACCATGCTAATACCTCCTACTTCCCTTGTCAATATCTTGACATGGGTCTATCCAGCTTTATTGCCTGAATAAACACAGAATAAATAAATATTTTAAAAATGTACCTTAGCACCAAAATGGTGATGAGTGGTTAAATATTTTCTTGCGTCTTTATTTTGGTATTGTTAAAACCATAAGTAAAGCAGTATTTTTTTATTTATTTTTTGTCAAGTTGAAGGGGGTTGAACCCCCCTTACAACAATGATGCCTTGAGTATTCTCTACAACAACATGTACCGTCACAATCGCTGTTGAAACTTAACACGGCATGACAGTAGTCGACTGATTAAGCGTTGAGGCTGACCTCGAGCCTGCAGTAGTCGACTGGTCATGTGTATAGCGTTGAGGCTGACCTCTGAGCCTGGCAGTAGTCGACTGGTCATGTGTATAGCGTTGAGGCTGACCTCTGAGCCTGGCAGTAGTCGACTGGTCATGTGTATAGCGTTGAGGCTGACCTCTGAGCCTGGCAGTAGTTGACTGGTCATGTGTATAGCGTTGAGGCTGACCTCTGAGCCTGGCAGTAGTTGACTGGTCATGTGTATAGCGTTGAGGCTGACCTCTGAGCCTGGCAGTAGTCGACTGGTCATGTGTATAGCGTTGAGGCTGACCTCTGAGCCTGGCAGTAGTTGACTGGTCATGTGTATAGCGTTGAGGCTGACCTCTGAGCCTGGCAGTAGTTGACTGGTCATGTGTATAGCGTTGAGGCTGACCTCTGAGCCTGGCAGTAGTTGACTGGTCATGTGTATAGCGTTGAGGCTGACCTCTGAGCCTGGCAGTAGTTGACTGGTCATGTGTATAGCGTTGAGGCTGACCTCTGAGCCTGGCAGTAGTTGACTGGTCATGTGTATAGCGTTGAGGCTGACCTCTGAGCCTGGCAGTAGTCGAATGGTCATGTGTATAGCGTTGAGGCTGACCTCTGAGCCTGGCAGTAGTCGAATGGTCATGTGTATAGCGTTGAGGCTGACCTCTGAGCCTGGCAGTAGTCGACTGGTCATGTGTATAGCGTTGAGGCTGACCTCTGAGCCTGGCAGTAGTTAGTAAATTTACCTTAAAAAAATAATTGGTGCCCACCGCACTACCGTTAATTTTGAATGTGCTCTGAGGTACAAAAAGGTTGGGGACCTCTGTATTAGAGCATGGTGTGAACAGTGGTGGATTACCCATCAGGCACGGGCCTAGGGGCCGCAGGCCAGAGGAATAAAGAGAAAGAGAAAAACATTTCATGATGAAACAAAGAATAATGATGATTTCTGCAGAATGTATGGGCTACAAGCCATGATTGTAAACACATTTTATGTCATAATCAACATTTCCAGTGAATTAAAAACAGATCTATAGTTTACTTTGATCAAAATGAAGTTTTTGGTTTCTTCTATAAATTACCTTGGAATCTTCTGTCTTGGTTCAGAATTTGGTTGCCGTTTTGAGGAGATCAAGCTTGAGTCCCGACTATACAGTATAGGTTTCTCATCCTTTCTCCAAGCAAATGTGAATGAAATTTATTTTATATAGCAAATCTTCCCCCAATCTACCCTTCGGAATAAGCCTTTAATAACCCCTGTATAAAAAGGATCTACTTTTTTTAAATAATGATAAAAGTGTTCATGCATGTAAGAGTGAATATTATTTTTATGTTTTTCATTATTTTCTTTTATATATATATATATATATATATATATATATATTATTGAAATTCAAGCAGCTTTGATTTTATCATTGGTGAGGCATGTGTAACTGGTAACAGTAAGAATGCGAGGGAATGAAATTTTTAACAGAAGATATTCAATTTACAATGGAAATGTACTCCAGACTTGCTCTTGTCAGTGTCAATATCTAATTGGAACATAGAGTGGAACCTCGTCTATCCAGCCTAACTGAGACTGAGCGTCAGTCTGATTAACAAAAGTCTGAGAATTATAGAAATATGCTTTAAAACAATATAGGTATATTATTAAAACTCGCCATTTATTTTCATAATAGCAAATTATAGAACACTTGAAAGATGTTACAACTATTTTACTTAATTTATTGCAGTAGGAACTCAAAAGTTGATTGCCGCACTTACAAAAGTGCGCCACCTATCCCTTTCTTGAGCTAGTTCTCTCCAGTCTATTTCATTAATCCCTATCTCTTTCAGGTAATACTAATGTTATCCTGCATCTAGGTCTTCTCAATGCTTTCTTTCCATTGGGTTTGCCAATTAGTACCCTGGACATGGTTCTAGATTCACCCATTTGTGCTGCATATCCTCCCCACCGTAATCTTTGATAATTGATTATCCTAGCGATGTTTTGTGACGAGTACAAGGTATGTAGTTTATCATTATGTAACCTCCTCCACTCCCCAATAACCTCATCCCATTTAGGACCAAATATCTTCCCAAGCAACTTGTTTTCGTCCTGTAAGGTAAGAGACCAAATTTCATACTCATAAAATAATGTGAAAATTTTTGTTGTGCCTAACACATCATTCAATTATTCATCCCATAAAAATTTGTTACAAGAAAAGTTAACGTGAAATTTCGTTCCAGATAAACCAGAAATTTAGATCAATGAGGACCGGATATACAAAGTTTTGCTGTGGTTCAGTCACACCTGTACCCTAACAATGTAACCACACTTCAGATTAGTCACATAGGTACCCCATTGTCTTCGCTCATCTAATTGAGTGTTGAGAAGAGTGGCACAAACAAAACTCAAAGCTCCTGAAAGATTTTGAAATCATAAACGCTCTATTTCATGTGTTCCATTTTGACAAAGAGTGAGTTCAAAGTACATTCCCAATGTATGAATAAACTATCTTGTGGTTAAAATAACAATAAAATATTTCCTCTAATTTTCAACTGTTACTGTTAGAATAAGTTGTTTTTCATATTCTATACTGGGTGGCACCCTCTAGCGGTACACACTGTAAACGGCAAGAAAAAGACAAAAGAGAGATAGCTAAGCGCCCAATCTCTATGTTTGATGTAAAGTGTAAACATCGTACATATGTTAAAGCATGTAATTTTTTGTCTTTGAGAAAATATATGTGCATTATGTTTGACCTTCTAACAGTTACTAGTAGTGACACTGAGCAATAGCAAACTCTGTGAGTCTTCATATGCTTTTATAAAATGAATAGTTGATAGAATTAGGAAACACTAGAAAGTTGGTTACCTAGAAATAACATAAGATTCCTTCACCAGCGTCGGGTTGAAAGGGGTTTTACTTTCCCTCGACCATCTTTTCAGTTTGGACAACTTGTTGATCAAGAATATTCCCGCACCTTGAGATTTTCCACAAGGTTTCATGATCCATGTGCTTTGGGGACTTTTGCGATATTCTTCCACAAACATGTTGTAGTCTGAAAAGCAACCAACAGGCACATTTAGACTACTAAGAGATAATTGTATGTGTCTCCCTCAGTAGTGAAGTAGAGTATAAAGATAGAGGGCATGCCGTACCCTTTCTTCTTTCATTTGGTCTGTATCACTACCCAACCTTTTTCACTGGCATAAATAAAGAGAAGCAGTTCGGTATTTTAATACAAATAATATTTATTATTATTTTTAAGTTGTATGCCCCTGCTGATCTTTGTTTACCTTTCCTATTCAAAGATGTCCTTTGATGGAAGAGGTGAAATGAGCTATAATATGGTTAATGTCATTTTAAGTTTTGTGTTCATATTTTACCACGTATATTCCCTTTAAATAGTTCATGTTAAAACACATTCTGAGGTATTTTCCAAAGTATTTTTTTGCAAGTGGTGCTTGAGGAGCAACACTTCACCTCTAAAACACTCTAATCACAATCACACAAGACCCCACAGGTCCCAGCATCTTCACCTATTATTACAATTTCATTAAATTACTGGCGCTAATATAATATATTAGTAAGACTGGGCTATCCAATATCTATTTTAATTTGTGGTAGCTGAAATCAAAGCATTATTGAACTTTTTTCCTCACACGGGCAGAACTTTTTATCATTAATAGCTTATCTACATTTAATCACACCCAATGTCGAATACACACTCATAATGTGTGATGTGTTTTTTTATATACATTTGAAAAGGACTGTCTATAATGATATATTGAAAGATTTAATTTCAGCCAATAGGAATTAAAAATAATAAATATAATATATGAACAGTGTTTTCCACCCGTATTTGTTTTTGAATACAGGACGGGGCGTACAGGGTGTACTTTGTACCCTTTGCCACACATGCAGCAGAAACATGGATATTGAATGTAAGAGAGACTAGTAAAGTGGAGGCCATTGGAATGAAGTTTGTGAGGAGCATGTTAGCATTCATGAGGATTGACAAGATTAGGAATGAAGTTATCTGGGACAGAGTGGGGATACAGGGAGTATGTGAGATAGTAGCGGAGGCAAGAATGAGATGGTATGGGCGGGCATTTAATGAGAATGGAGAAGGCGGAAAGGATGCAAAGAAAATTATGGAAATCAGGTATGTAGGAAAAAGGCCGCAAGAGAGGCCAAGAAAGAGATGATGAGAGAAAAATAGAGGAAATTAAAGGAGAAAGGATGGTATAAGGATAGAGGAAGATGGAGGCATTTTACAAAATGGACCCGGCCACAGGGTGAAAATGTTTGATGATGATTTGGCCTCTACACGTAAAATGGATGATGGTCAAACAAGCTAATGCTGCTGTGTAAGATATGGTGGCAATAGTGTGGATGTGTAACCAAAAAGAATATGTGACTAATTTTATAATGAGCCCTTATTGACAATAAAAGGTTGCACTAACCATCCTCGGTAGTTTTCACCTAGTAATTACAGTAAAGTCATATAATCAAAATAATGTAATTAAAGTATATACATCATTTCATAATATTATTTACAAGCTACTTGAATCAATATAAAGCTACCCACAATGATGGGTATAAAAACTACACGTCAGGTTCATGTGGTTTGGTTTTTAGATTAAGAGATTGAGGTTCTTGAACGGGCGTATTGAGGATAGTTTTTCTATATTGTTACCCACTCTCCTTCCAAGCAGATGTGGCTACATATCCTCTGAATTCTACCTTCTTCATCATAGCCCATTATTCAAATTAACATGTGTATGGTTGTAAGAAGTGCTGGAAATAAATGGGGGTGATGATGTATCCATCACTATCACAGCTGAGGTGGTCACTTTTTGTGAGTTCTTTCCTAATTTGTTCTAACCCACAAGTTATTTAACAAACTTAATACAAACAGTAGGGATGATTAGGGTAGTTTAGAGCAATGTTCTGAAACATGTTTTAAGTTCCCGCTACACTTAGCAAGCCTAAATATTTTTAACCACTTTGTTTTCTTTTGGGTACACATCCAGTCCAAGGGGTGTACGATAAATCAGAATTAGTCAAGTATAGACTAATTTTTTTTCCCTGAAGTAACTTGAAATGTTCTAAGATTAAAGGTTGAAGTTTTTTTTCTGTGCCCGCTTCTTTAACATTTGGAAATATTTTTGTTTGAACAATTAGTAGTTAAGGTAAACCATGGTTATAACTTTGCATGAAAGCTTTTGATCTTGTCAGATGAACTAGGAATATCAGTGAGTAAGTAAAAAATGTGAACGACACATGGCTGCCACTCATACCAACTTTATTTATATTTTTATTGAACAAAGATGTGTGGCACTTTGGGCTGTGGCCCCATGGCACACCGTATGAAGAACTTTGGAGTATATACACCCCCAATAATATCAAAAGGAGATAGGAAAATTTTGATAGAAATTTATAGATGAGCTCCCCGAAGTACCTGGCAGAGATATAAACCTCAACCTCCTCATCACAGTTGCAGATCTAGTATAGTGCGAGCCTTACACTTCAGACTGTGTGACCACCATTATGGGCGATGCAATTTTACAGTGTGTGCTGCCATGTACGTTTTACTCATTCAGTGGCATATCAAGAGGGGAGGAGGAATGGACCTCTAAAAAATAATTTTAATAAAAGATGAAAGCATATGAAGTACAATATTCATGGTGTCTACTCAACTTGACCATTGAAATTCCCGACTTTTTCCCTGATTTCCCCTGATCATTTCCTAAAATTACCGACTAAAAGGTATGTCAGATGCTTCTAATTCCCCCACCTCCCCCCTCATTTTTCTATTAATATTTTTTTATGAATAATAATAAGTTTTAAAATTTAAATAAACTTATTTTTTAAATTTGTATTAAAATTGTTTGATAGGAGTTATAAAATTTATTACACAACTACAAAAAAACTACAGTTTGAATAACATTATTATTTACTATTTAAATGATTATTATATTTCATATTTTGAGTAAAACCACATTTTCCCAGATTTTTATTGTAATTTACCAAATTCCCTGCTTATTCCCGTTTTTTCCCGATCACTTCAAATTCCCAGCTAATTCCCGTTTTCCCTGATTTTCCCGGATGGTAGACACCCTGAATATTAGTGATGGATCCTGGGGAGGTATGAAGGGGAAGGCCTCACCCCATTCCTCTGATACTTTAGTTTAAATTTTACAAAATAGTTTTATTTTAAAACTGGCAACAAAGAAATTTAATAAAAGGGGAAACCTTTTATTTCATAACTTTAAACTAGCATTCCTCAACAAAAACTCTAAGACAGGGTTGCAAACTGAAGGCCCCTTATTTCACCAGAAATTTGAAACTATTTATTTGAAACATTGGTGGGATTGTGGAGATTCAAATCTTGTGCCAAAGTCACTTTTATAATTGTTGCCAAATGTGTGTCTGTAAGCTTCAACTCTTTCAGTTCCTTTTCATGTTAGAAAACAACTGTTTTTGCTATATTTGTGTTGCCACACATTGGAAATATATGGTGCGCAAATTCACAACTTTTTGGAATTGATCCCTGTAGAAGAATGAGTATAAATTTGGTAGACCAACCTCACATGACAAATTTCCCTAAATGATGCCATTTCCCAAAACATCAGATTCCCAAATTCTATATTTCTACAACGTTTATATAAAGATAAAAAGGGCCATATTGTGTATTGATTCATCAAAACGTCTGCAGGATGCACAAAATCAGTGATAGGGCCACATGCGGCCCACAAATTCAACAAGCCTACCTACTCTAAGGCATGTATACATTACTCTGTTTCTTTATTTTTTTTATGAGATTACTTAGCTTACTTATTTTTGTGGTTTTAAATATGTATGAAACTTTTAATTTGCATGCCTCCATACCAACACTTAACTTGTTAAAATAAATATTGGCTCCACCAATAAGTAAAACCATAATATAGACATGTTTAATGTATTTAAAGGGGGCTGTCTAGGTAGCTGAGATAGTAATAATCGGATGTTGCACTCAGGTTAAGATTCGGATAGACATCTCATGGTTTTGCAAATCTCTTTTCCAAGTAATACCTATGTACGATCACCTGACCAGGAATGCGCTGTTGTAGCTATGGCAGTCACCTCACCCCTCCTACGTCCCCCTCCTTTCAGAGTGTCCTTACATTCCACAGGCAGCCACCACCCCCAATCCATTCAACTTTGTTGATTACTACTCAACAAAATGCAACCTATCACGGATTTACTCTCCAAGAAGTGATGCCGCAACCTTGGTTCGGTGTTTTATTAGAATGTAATCCAAAGGACATGGGCTTGAATCCTTGTCACAGTTTTTTTTTAGTTATCTCAGGAAATCATTATTTACAATAAATTGAGATATTTTTATTTAGTTAATCTATTACTGTAGAAATATAAAAAAAAAGCCCTTTTATGTTTTTTCAGTGGCATAATTTTTACGGTCACTACCTATGCTAATAATTTAAATACATGGTATAAGGAGGGAAGAATTAAAATAAGTGCACCACCATTTGTTAGTACAGAAAATAGAAAAAATAAAGTGAAAACCACACTTTTTTCTAGGTGATAGGCTGTTAAAAAAATTGGAACTATCTTTAAAAAAAGTATGATTCAGAAAAAGGTGGCCAAAGTTGGCGAAAAATTGCAATATTTTAAATTTTATTCAATGAAATAGAATTTACAAACTGTAACCTATTCACTTTACTATGTACACCTACTTCACTTTACAAACTGTACACCTACTTCACTTACAAACTGTACACTACTTCACTTTACAAACTGTACACCTACTTACTTTACAAACTGTACACTACTTCACTTTACAAACTGTACACCTACTTCACTTTACAAACTGTACACCTACTTCACTTTACAAACTGTACACCTACTTCACTTTACAAACTGTACACCTACTTCACTTTACAAACTGTACACCTACTTCACTTACAAACTGTACACCTACTTCACTTTACAAAACTGTACACCTACTTCACTTTACAAACTGTACACCTACTTCACTTTACAAACTGTACACCTACTTCACTTTACAAACTGTACACCTACTTCACTTTACAAACTGTACACCTACTTCACTTTACAAACTGTACACCTACTTCACTTTACAAACTGTACACCTACTTCACTTTACAAACTGTACACCTACTTCACTTTACAAACTGTACACCTACTTCACTTTACAAACTGTACACCTACTTCACTTTACAAACGTACACCTATCATTTACACTGACCTACTCACTTTACAAACTGTACACCTACTTCACTTTACAAACTGTACACCTACTTCACTTTACAACTGTACACCTACTTCACTTTACAAACTGTACACCTACTTCACTTTACAAACTGTACACCTACTTCACTTTACAAACTGTACACCTACTTCACTTTACAAACTGTACACCTACTTCACTTTACAAACTGTACACCTACTTCACTTTACAAACTGTACACCTACTTCACTTTACAAACTGTACACCTACTTCACTTTACAAACTGTACACCTACTTCACTTTACTAACTGTACACCTACTTCACTTTACAAACTGTACACCTACTTCACTTTACAAACTGTACACCTACTTCACTTTACAAACTGTACACCTACTTCACTTTACAAACTGTACACCTACTTCACTTTACAAACTGTACACCTACTTCACTTTACAAACTGTACACCTACTTCACTTTACAAACTGTACACCTACTTCACTTTACAAACTGTACACCTACTTCACTTTACAAACTGTACACCTACTTCACTTTACAAATACTGTTAACTTTTTTTTGAAAACTGTACTAACAAGAACATTTCTGAAGTCTAAAAAAAAAAGAGTTAAATAAAACTTGGTAAACCCTGTTTCCATTTAAAAATCATTAATTTATTATTACTCATTATTATAAACTAACTCAAACTAAGCTTTTATTTCTTTTTTATTGTTATGTTCAGCACACAGGCTATTAACGACTTAATCTGTTTGGGTAGAGATAAGGAAGTGAACCCGCATTCGCAGAGAGTGAAGATGGGAAAACCAGAGTGATAAATTACTTGTGGAAAACAACTTCAGTTCACGCAACTGAGATTCGAACCTTGACCTCCCCGTCATTGGCGATAAAACT